>JAOBAS010000063.1:824636-838700 GCA_025311575.1 Elanoides forficatus
CCAAGGGAAAACCCACACGTGCTGCTTCTGGCAGGCAGAGGCAATTCCCCGCTTAAAGATCACTCCGAAGGGAGGAAGACACCTTCCCCAGAGATACTCCAGAAAGGACTAGCAGTCTCCAGACATCGCTTTGCAAGGGACAGGGCCAAGGTCCCTTCTCCAGCTGGCCACACCAGAGCCAAACGACACGCGGGTGTCGTCGTCCTCGCACACCACGACCCAACTCCTTTAATAGTTGCAGGACAGGGAGGGAAAAACCATAAAAAGCACTGTTTCTGCCTGGTTTCGAACCAGGGCCCTTTCGCGTGTGAGGCGAACGTGATAACCACTACACTACAGAAACGGAGTGAACTGGGGGTTTTGCACCCTCTCGGGAATGGGGTGGACCCCCTTTCCCCCGGTGGGTGCTCCCAAGCACCCCAAGCCCCTCTGGGAAATGCACTGCTCTCCCACGTTGCTCCCCTCAGCCCACACCCCAAAACCGCTTCGGTTTAGACCATTTGCTCTGCCCGTTGCTCTCCACTTTGTGGAGCATCACCCAAAGCACGGAGCTGCCCCGCTCCCCGCAAGGGTGTCGCACGCTCCGTCCCACGTTTGCCTCACACGCACGAGGTCCTCGGCTCAAAACCAGGCAGAAGGAGCCCCATCTTTTCCCTGGAAAACGCACAACCCCCCCGAGCCCCTTGCTTCTGCTGCCCCGTCCAGAGGCAGCACATTGGTGCCTTGATGAGGCATTCCACGCGATTTGGTCTTGGGCTGGGTTGCTCCACGGGAAGGCCCAAGAGAAAGAGAAGGGGTCGGTTCTGTTGCTGAATACAGCTGCCTTTTTTTGCAAGAACCAAAGCATTTCGACGCGTATTGTACCTATAGGTACATGTAACGTTGCGTGTCTGGGTGTGCATCGTGATATAGAAAATGAAGGTTTTGAGAGCGGGGACGTCCCTTGTGGCCTTTAGTTTTCCAGGCCTGCTGCTCTGGGTTTGGAAGCGCTGTCTTGCTGAAGGGTGTGAAGGAGCGCAAAACCGAGGAGGTGCTGTAAAAGCACCCCAGAAGGCTCCCAAAACCTGTGTTTCTGCCTGGTTTCGAACCAGGGACCTTTCGCGTGTTAGGCGAACGTGATAACCACTACACTACAGAAACACAATGTGTGGTATAGGGGTTACGCACTCGTGACAGGCGTGACCAAGGGCTCCTTTTCCACCTTTTCCCAGCTCCTTTTCTACTGAAATTCCCCTGAAATTTACTGTTAGCTTTAGAAAATGGCCAGGTTTTTAGCTATCTACATTTGGGGGTATGAGGAAGAAGAAGTTTTATTTGGGATATGGCTCAACACCGACTTGGAGAGATGTCCTGTGGGACCCCTGAGGAGGAAAAATAATGGTTTTGAAAGAATTAGCTTTTTTTACCAAACAACTTTCCCTGACCGGGAATCGAACCCGGGCCACGGCGGTGAAAGCGCCGGATCCTAGCCACTAGACCACCAGGGAGAGCTCTCTAAGTGCAAACAAATATTTTTTCATTAATTTATTTATTTTTCAAAAAAAAATTTTGTTATTTTTAATTAATTTTGCTATTTTTGACTAATTTAGCGGCCAGAGCAATGCAGCTTCTGTAGGGCTGATGGGAGGCGGCAACTTCCGGGCGCGTAAATGTTCAGAGATAAAAGATGAGATTCGTGAAGTTTTTGCATTTTCGAGCTCCCTGGTGGTCTAGTGGCTAGGATTCGGCGCTTTCACCGCCGCGGCCCGGGTTCGATTCCCGGTCAGGGAAAAGCGATTTAACGTTTTCTAAATTTAAGCTGAATTTATAAATTCCCTCCCATCTCTGCTGGATTTCAGCCTTTCTGGAGAAAACACCACGTAACATCAAATTCATAGAAGATTAAAGCAGCCGAGCTTTTTCTACAAGAATAATATTCCTATTGTCTGGTGAGACTGAATTTATGAGAACATTTACTCCGCTCACCCATATCGGGGAGCTGTTGGGCAACACAGACGCTTTAACGGATTCCTGCACATTCCTACCCAAAAAGGACATTTGTCCCCAGGGTAGGGGACAGGAGCAGCGATACCTCCACGACGGGATGAAGCTCCAGGCTGCTCTGAACCCACCGCCCCAATTGTCACTGTGTCCCAAAGGAAAATATTAATGCATAGACTAAAATAAATCCCCTTCTGCAACTTGTGCCATCAATGCAGATTTTTGCAAACGCTGTCATTCCAGAGTTTGGCGGAATATTGATCCACAACAGTCATGATAAAGAGGAAAAGGGACGTGTTTCTGCCCGGTTTCGAACCGGGGACCTTTCGCGTGTGAAGCGAACGTGATAACCACTACACTACAGAAACCCACCGTGGTCCTGTCAAAGGCCACCCCTGCCCTCACCTGTATCCCCATCCTTAACCCCACTTTGGTACCAAAACACTCGTGGAAAAAAAAATAAAGCCTTTCCACGGAATTCACACGGAATTCCACCTTCCTGCTGCTGTCGCTATTATTTATCCAAGCGGGATGCCCTTCATAGCAATTTTAACTGTAGGACCAAAAATCACATAAATTTGCATAAATGTCAAAATGGCATGGCAGGACCCGGGTAGGGAGATTTTTCAGCCTTTCAAAAAAACCCTAAACCTGTCTCCTGGGGTGTTTCGCCTTACTCCCGGCCCGAGCACGGGTAGGAAAGAGGGGCTGAAACCACCAGAATCACACACCAAAATGAGGACAGAAAAGGGTTTTTTAAGAGCCCGGCTAGCTCAGTCGGTAGAGCATGAGACGCTTAATCTCAGGGTCGTGGATTCGAGCCCCACATTGGGCGCTTATTTTTCCCCCCACATGCTACCAGCACTCAGCTGAAAATAATTCCCGAACTTTCAGTGACACCCTCCTCGCTGATCATCACCATAAAAGAAAAAAAAAGCAAAACAAAACAAACCACAAACCCCATAATTTTTAGCATCGCTATATTCCCAAACCACAAACCCCATAATTTTTAGCATCGCTATATTCCCTTTTCTGGCCAAAATTTGTCACTGTCAGGATGGCCGAGTGGTCTAAGGCGCCAGACTCAAGGCTTTGCCTTCCCGAGGTTGGGTATTCTGGTCTCCGTGTGGAGGCGTGGGTTCAAATCCCACTCCTGACAGGTGCTTTTTTGGGGGGGCTCATACTTACAAAAAAGTTCATTTTCCCCTTTGTGCCCCTCCCTCCGGCTGAAACCACCCCAACGCTGTATGACCGTATCGCAAAAATGGATTAAATTGTTTTCTCCCAGCCATAGGTTCCACCGTGGCGTGGGAAAGGTGTAGAAGGGCACACCTCCTCTTCTTTTTATCGAATTCAGGTCTTTTTTTCTGCACTCTCCGGTGGTGAAACCGGCTTCTTTTCTTGAAATCAGCCGAATGGTCCCACAAAATAAGATGAGGTTTGGAGTAGCCCTTGAAAGAGGCGGTTTTAGAGAGTCTCGGAGCCCGATTTGGGCAGGGTGGAATGTGCAGGCAGGGTGCAGGCAGAGTGTAGGCAGGCCGAGAAGAATGACAGGAGTGTTTCTGTAGTGTAGTGGTTATCACGTTCGCCTCACACGCGAAAGGTCCCCGGTTCGAAACCGGGCAGAAACATGTAATTTTTCCTTGTTTTGGCTTGGGGTGGGTGTTAATTCCTCCCTCCCTCTCCGAAAATACTGCCTTTCCAATTTCTCCCAGGTTTTTGCACGGTTTGGATAAATGTTTCTCGCTGCTACCCATACTAGATAAAATTTCTAAATAGTAAATAACACCCGTAAAAAACTAAAGAATACCCATTGCTAAATAAAAGAGGTGCAAGTGGCTTTGGGGATGCCTGGCTGCTGCATCAGGTTGGAGAGGACATCCTGCTGAGGCACGTGTACACGGGTGGGAAGGTATAGGAACAAAAAGAGGAGGTAATGAATGTTTCTAGGGGGGCGTCTTGTTATAATATGAAAGGCTTTTCCCCCCCCCAAAAGTGGTCTGGGTGCGGAAAAAAACATTTTCCCTGACCGGGAATCGAACCCGGGCCGCGGCGGTGAGAGCGCCGAATCCTAACCACTAGACCACCAGGGAGGCTGTATACCGCTCACCGAGCACAGCTGGATCACAGGCAGGACCAATTATTGCATTTCTTTGACCTGTTTCCGTTTATTTTCCATCCTTTTCCTCTGTCCTCACCTCACTCTCCACTTCATCCCCTCATCGCTGCAGCTCAAGCAGAAAGGTTGTCCCAGCAGCCAGCCTATGGCTTTCCTTCGGGGAATGGCAGCATTTCCCCACCACCGGGTGATCAGATTTACCCACATCCAGGTATTTCTTAGAGGGCAAGGAAGCAAGAGCCATCCCTTGCTCCCCTTGCATGCACCTAGTTACTGGGAACCAGTTTGGAGTTGCTCATCCTGCACGTGCTCTCCCTGGGGCGCACTGCCTCGCCGTTGCATGACAAGAAGTTCTGGCTATGCTGTGAATTCTTCTGCATGTGCAAAGGAGACAAGCAGGGCTGTTCTCTACATGAAAAAAAAAATGAATTGTGGGGCATGCGGCAGCTTCCAGAAGGGTTTTGCATATACCTGGGAGTGTGGAGGCCTACAAGAACATCTTCAATCTGCTGCTACTTAGGGCCAAGCCCGTGAAATGTATTTTGGCTCCTAACTATGAGTGAAACTTTGGAGAGTTTAAGCAGAAGCACTATTGTGTGATGCAGGAATGGTTATCGCTAACAGAAGACCTTGCTCTGCCCACCTGGGGATTTTGCGGAGGTTCCCATTTGCTGCCCTTGAAATGCCAGGACAAAATAAACAAACCACCAGGCTGCACAGGAGGCAATGTCTTATTCTCATTTCCATAGTTTGCATTTGGCAGCTGAGGCAAACAAAGCTTTTCAAGCGATCAAAGACACATCCGTACAATCGGTTTGGATATCTGAAAACACTTGAGTCTGTCCATTGGGAAATGCTCCCATGAACACCCTCCATCCCCCCTGCGTTCCTCCTTATGCCCCCAAATATTCATTAGCCAACAGCTCAGCCTGAGGCTGTTGCTCAAGAAGAGGTTAAAGCCAAATCTGCCTTGGGAAGGATTTATTTCTCTTGGTTTTAGGCATCTGCAGGAGATACATCTCCATGCCATCTAGTTAATCTGGGGTCCCTCTGTAATCAGAGGAGAGAAGTAAATACTCCTACACGCACTTGTCGAGCCATTTCTAGATGAGATAAATTACAATTTGCCACCATTCTCTGCTGACTGTGGAGGGACTATAGCCAGGATGGCTGCATATGGAGAGGTGAGTCCTTACAATGTCCAAAGGTGAGGACGTCACACAGCATTAAGCACTCATCCAACACAAGCTCACACCAGGGATGCCGGTACTTCTGATGATTTAAAGTACCCTTCCACCAGATCAGACCTTGCCTATCTCGCCCTTGGATTAGATTATTACCACATTATCAGAGACCACATAAAACTTGAAGCCATCATGAAGTCCTCCAAGCTTTTGCATCGTTGTCCACAGCATCTACGCCCAGTCACGCAGCTGAAAGTTCAGTGTGCTAAAAAAGGGGTCCAGCAAACAGCAGGGATGTGTGATCAGTTGGAGATGGTGGAGGGAGAGAAACTGGGAGTCAGCTCAGCATGTGTTCAGCTCAGCTCTATCCCTGTCCTCTGACAGAGAGGTTTTTGGAAAGGGTTTATGGGCATGGATGCACCAGGGCAGCATTGCCGGCAGAGTCATCTGATGATAGAGCAAGGCAGGTTTTTGGGGGGAGCAGAGCAGCCCCTCTCCTGTACAAGCTCTGAACCAACCAATGCTTCTTGTTAACATAAATGATGAAGAAAGGAGAATTTTCCATCCCAGGTAATGCATTCTTCATGCTCCCAAAAGCCATCTCTGGGGTGATGAGCCCCTGGCAAGCAAGACTCAAGAGGATGCTGTCCCATGGGGGGTCAGGGAGAGAGCGTGAACTGGCACCCCCTCCCCAGGCAAAGCAGGGGGAGGATTTGCTCCCCTGCAAAGGATGTCGGGGGGTAGGTGAAGATCGGTGCCTCGTTATTGGAGTCAAAAAACGCCACTCGCCCTGCCTCGTAGTCCAGGTAAATCCCAATCACCTTGGGGGCAGCAAGCAGGGAGATGGGGATGGTAGGAGAGGTGAGAGCCTGGTACTGGCTCCCACACTGCCCCACTGCCCAGATCCCCACCTTGGGGTTTACACTGATCCGTCCCTTCCTCCTCACCGACTCCTTGGCCACTCCAACAGCCCAGGCTTCCCCATCGCCCACCTCCACCTCCCAGTAATGCCTCCCCGCGCTGAAACCCTCGCAGCCCAAGACACAGCGAGATGAGTCGAAGCGCTTGGGGTTGTCGGGGACAGGCTGGCGGGTGTCTTCCCATCTCACCCGCTTGCGATCCTCAGACAAGACGAGACGGGGATGCGCTGTCTCTGGATCCAGCGTCAAACTTACTGGGGACAAAGAGAAGATGAGCATCAGAGGTACAGCTCACTCCTCAAGGGCATTAGGGTCATGTTTTCCCCATCTTCCCCTTGGGATGTTCCAGCTCCCAGTCCCTGTTTGCCGGAGCAGAGCAGGAACGGTTTTATGCCCATGAGCAAGACTGGAAGAGTAGAAAAGACAGCCAGCTGCATGAAGGGAACTTGATTTGGAGTAAAAATAAGGCTCTGAAGTGTGGTTATTTTTGCTGGGAGTCTCCAGGCCATTGAAAAGAGGAAAGAAATCCTCAGGTATCCCATGACTTTCCTTTTTTAAGCTTCCATGTAGAAATATTTGCAATTTTCACCTTTGGTCTCATTCAGTGAGGTGATTTCCAAAGGTGACACTGACCCTACATGAGGTCCCACAGCACCCCAACACTTACCATGCTCTCCAAGCTCTGCTGGGAGGCAAACTTGCCCTCTCTCACATTATCAACCAAGGCAATTGCTTCTTGCTATGCTAATGTGGCTACAGCTCTGCAGGGTATGTTGGAAGTATCTCTCCACGGCATTTCACCAGGACTTCTCCTACCTAGCTGAGATCTCCTTCCTTAGATTTGCTGCAGACTGACCCAGCACAACCTCAAACCCTCTCCTCCCCAATTTCTCTGTACCTTGAAATTTCATCAGCATCTCTTTGAGGGCAGCATTTTTCTGAGGAAGACTGGTGGGTTTCTCTCCCAGCTCAGGTGATGTCTCTGCTGGCTTCTGGGCACCATCTATCTCAAGCCTAGAAAGAAGGAAAATCTTTCTAATAATACTTCCTTCACTCATAATTGTCATTATGCACTGACCAATTTTCAACTGGGATTTCTCATAAAGAAATAAATAATAGTAGGACTAGAGCAAAGGCTTGGTCCTGGGGCACCCATTAATAAGCTCCCAGAGAAGGGTTTGCTGACCCAGAGTACGTATCTATTGTGTTCCCAAACACCAGTGAAGAGTCCTGGGATGGTAAAGGCTTTCTGTCACGACCAGTAGCACTCTACATCAAGGGAAATTCAGGCAACAAAAAATGCCTTTCTTTGCCCACTTTTGTCTTTCCAATAACCCACCTTCTCTATCCATGTCCAAAGAGGACATGAGGAGGTCTGTTATAGGGGTGGAAGTTCATACTGGATTTCCTTCCACCTGGATGCGCTCCTTAGCGTTTAAATATCTGCATATTTTTAGCTGCTGGCTTGCTATTTTTGATGGGTTCACAAGGGCAGGGAGTGAAAGATCAGCCCTCCAGTAATCGGTAGTTTTGGATGGACTACAGAAAAGAAGCTGCAGCAGAGCTGGAGGTACCATCATCCCATCCGATACCTTTCCCTGGTCTTCAGCATCTTACTTGGACCTTTTGGGGTGTCCTAGTTGTCTCCTATATATCTGTACAGTCCCTAGCATATGGGGATCATAAGTGGCTGGGGTTTCAGAGTCCATTAGCGTCACCACCGTAGAGATTAACATTGCAAGAACACGTGAAAAGAGCTGCAAACCTGCTCAAGATGTTTCTGCTGTCCTACAAGGGAAAGGTGAGAGAAAGAGCATTAGGTCAGAGCAAAGTCAGCCTGATAGCAAACAATGAGCAGCTACAGCAGGGCTGTGGGGTGACCTGGGGCAACTCAAGGCACTGCTCTGTCTAAATTATGGATCTAAAATGAATGCCTTAACACTGATCTCCCTGCACAGTGTTTGCAGATCTGCTGGGAAGTTAGGTGAAGTCATGGCAACATCACTTGATGAGCCGCTCATTGTAGCTACCTGCCATCACCCACCACCTTTCGTGTCCTTACTCTTGCAGTATGGGCGTTATTACTGCTAATGCACACCACTGCTTCAGCGCATTTGAACGTTTTAAATCAGGAGTTAACCAGAGCCTGGAGGTGGGCTCAAGTGATGGATTTGGATGACCACCTAAAGTGGAGATGAGTGCCTGTTGTTCCTCCACTGTGTACGAAGGAACTTGGACAATTGTTTTGGATGTAGACATATAGAGGCAGATGGATGAATCTCATACTCATGTAAGTAGACAGTGATTTAAACAGACTGTAGTTGATTTAAAATATTCAAGTGGACAGTTGGACCATGCTTGTGAACACTGAAGAAAATAATTTAAAAAAAAAAAAAAAGGCTTTGAAAGATACATTTTAAAAGGAGTATTTAGAATTAATTTGACTCCTGGACAGGAGACACCAATGGTGGTAAAGGCCAATGGTCTTCAGAGGGGCCTGAAGTCTCACCTGAAGGAATTCACAAACTGGCTGCTGACACTTCTCCTCCAGTTCACGGACCTGCTCGCCAATGGAGGAGATCTCCTCCAAGAGCCTGTTGATGTTCTCCTCCTGTCTCCTCATGATCTCCTGGTCCAGCTTTGCCAGCCGGTCCAAGAGGAGACGTTCCTGTCCCTCCACAAACTGGTGCAGCTCCTTGACTTCAGACACAACCTTCTGCCTCTCCGTTTCCACTTGTTCCTGCAATGAGAACCAATGCACGCAAGGGAGAGACAAGGCTGGGGACAGAAATGGTTGAGAAAAATCACAAAGGAGTGGAATTAATGTGATGACTTATAACACAGCCATAAATTCCAGTGCCCATTGCAGAGCAGAGGAATAATTAAGACAATTTTTTTTGCCATTTCTAGGCTGAAGTTGCTGGCAAAGGACATCTCCCATGGACTTTGTACCCAAAATGCTCCAGACCTTTGAAGGACAAGGGAAGACACAAAATAAAACCACAAACAGATTAGTCAGTGAAAGAGGTAAGCGAAACAGAAAACAAGGCAAGAAAGAAAAAACCAGGTGATTCCTATTTTCTGTGTGTATTGATAGGGGGAATCTGGGAATGTGCCCCACTTGTGAGCAAACCGAGGAACCAAAATATCAACAATAACCTGGCAAAATCCAACACACATTCCCAGCATGCTAAGACATACAAGGAGCAGGTAACATGGGGAAAATTTGAGTGTTTTTTAATCTACCCTGGGGACAGGCTGTCACCACTGCCCACACCTTACCCCAATGGAGAGGACATTCCCATGCATGCGCAAGGGACCATGGAGATGTGATCTTTTGCCATGGCACATCTCTTGTCTCCACATCCATCACCATGGCCAGAGGGACAACCAAAAGGAAAGGGAGAAAGCCATTGCCTCCCAGGGAGAGACACTTACGAGGAAGTGTAGGCTTTTGCCTTCCTCGGCCATTTTCAGCCCCAGCAGCTTTTCTCTCTTGTCCTTCAGGATCTGCACGTGAGCCTGGAATTTCTCCTGTGTGGAGAAGAAACACCTTGTTTGTGCTTTTTCTTCCTCTAGCTGGTCCATCCCTCTACCCTCATCCCACCTATCCAGGTTTATCTCCTACAAACTCAGATTCTTCCCTGTTTAATAAATGGCTCTGGGAATTCAAAGACCCTGACTTCTGGGAGAGCAGGGCAGCCAGAGCAGGTTGCTTTTTCAAACAACCAGGGTGAAATTCATCACATAGATTGGAGAAGTCTCAGGCAAAGGACCAAACTGACAGAAAAGGAGCTTTAAATGATTGGGGAGACCCTGCTGCCATCTGCTCAGGTTCAGCCTGTGCTCAGTGCTGACCCAGAACTTACAAGCATGGGCTGTTTCCTCAGTTCACCTGCCAAGGAATGTGCTTTGGGTCACTAAACTCGAAGCCTGGATGGGACATTCAAGCCAGTTGATGGCAGGGAGACTGTACCCTCCATCACCCTTGTGCGGTGAGACCGGGGCTACATCGCACATCTGCGGTGAGAGCAAATTTTTTCTTCCCACCTTCAGCCAAATCATTTTTCACAACAACCAGCCCAAGCATGCAGTGAAACTGGAGCCCAGACCGTTAACGTGCTGGAAAACCCAACCCTGCTTGCAGACTAGTGCCGTGAGACCAGATTCTGTCCTGTAAATGTCCAAGATGAGATGACATAGCTGATCCTGCTTTGAGCAGGAGGCTGGGTTAGATGATCTCCTGGGTTCCTTTCAGCACGATTTGTACGAGGACACCACGATGATATGGAAATGACAGCTTCAAGACAGTCAGGGCAACCAGCGATATAAGTAAGGGGAAGCACAGAGCAGGCAGAGGGGCGGTGGCTGTAATCAAATGCTCATGCCAAGATGCAGAAAGCAGATTTAAAGGGGTAGAAATCCAGATGTCTGCAAGCAGAGCAACCCACAGGGCAGCTCCCTGAGCCAGTCCCCTCCTCCTCCCTCATCCCCACACCAGGCACGGAGACCTCCCCACCTTGTGCTCCTCTGCAGCCTCCTCGATGGGCACCACAGCGTGGACCCGGTGAGCCTGGGACTCTCGGCAAACCAGGCAGATGGGGGTCTGATCCTCCTCGCAGAAGAGTTTCAGAGCTTCCCGGTGCTTCTCGCACAGCCTCTCCCCCCCTGCCCCTCCTTTGGCTGCCTGCAAGCTCAGCCGCTTGGCTATCTCGATTATTTTTGCCAGCTCCCGGTTGGGTCTCAGGTTTCTCTGCGGGGCTGTCTCTTTGCACTGAGGGCAGGCGAAGTTTTCCTCGGCTTCCTCCCAGCAACGTGTGATGCACGCCCGGCAGAAGTTGTGCCCGCAATGGATGGAGACGGGGTCTTGGAAGAAGCCCAGGCAGATGGAGCAGGAGGCTTCGTCGCGGAAACTTTCAGCAGGGCTGTCTGCAGCCATGGTCTTGGCAGTGAGGATGACGGGGCAGCTTTCGTTTTCCGCTCCGGCTGGTCTTGCCTGTTGGCTGCTCCCCTTCCTGCAGGTGTCTCGGGCCCCGAGGGAGGTGAAAGTGAGCAGTGGAGGAGTTTCACTGCTGAAATGCACCAGGTTTTTCTCCAGGTTGCAACCGCTGCTGAGCAAAATGCTGCGCTGAGCAGCTGCAGAGGCAAAGGGAGAATCCCCCTTTCCCCAGGGACCCCGGTGGGTTGAAAAGAGATTAAATGGGAAATAAACATACTTCACAATTTTCTGGCTTGTTAGAGATCCTCCTGCAGCTTCTGCATCACCCTCCGCCCCCCCCCAAAATATACCCAGGCAAATTGAGAGGTAGCCCCTGTCCCAAGCCTCCCCATGGGGTCTAGCACCCAGAAACCAACCTGGTTTCATTGCTCATTAATAAATGCACTTTTCATTTATTTATGGGAGGGCACAGCCACGGGAATAGAGTTTAAGCAGGCCCCTCACCGTGAATAAGTCTCCGTTCTTCAAGTTAAAACACCAAGACACACCCGTCGCTGGTCATTTTGGCTCTTTATTATTTAGTATACCTAACTGCTGGCTTCACCACTGTCCTGCCAGCGCCCTCATTTCTGTGTGTGTACGTGCAGCTATAAATACTTTTACTGTTGCTTTCAATTCTCCTTTTAAACAGGGTGCCGTTTCTTTCATGGTTCAGGGCTGAGCCTGGAGTCAAGCAGCAGCCGATTACTATGCACCCTCTTATCTTTAATTTTCCTTTTCTTCCTAGCTTGCCTGCAATTAAGGAAAGGAGGGGATTTTCTTCCACCCTGAAAGTGAAATAACTTCATGACCAGCGATACTCCTCACTCAGTCTGCTCAGAAACAGGTTCTCCTTCACCCAAGATCTCACTGCTCTGCAGGAGAGCTTCCTTCAGCCCTCAGCCACTGCATTTTGGGGAAAACGGGTGATATTTCAGGAACGTCCTTCCAGCAATGGAAATCTCCCCTCCCATGGCTGCTTTTCAATTTGCAATGTCACTTTACTCCAGCTGCACTGACCTTGCACAATCGGTTGGGAGTCTGTCTGCATAAATGTCCTTTCACCCCACGAGACTGCCCTTGCTTTCTGTGCATCAGTTTTTAAAAGCCTCAGCATCCTTGGTTTTCCTGCAAAGCCCCTCACCCTGGGCTGTAGCAACGAGCCCCCAAATCCACCAAGACCTCATCCCAAACTGGCATTCATAACACGAAAGTGGTAAATGTCCTGCTTTCCTCCCCTCCATCCCTCTGTGGCTCTCCTGGAGGGACAGCAACATCATTCTTCTTCCTCTTAGACAAGAAACCCCTAAATCACCCAATCCCATGGACCATCAGCCTGTGGATGAGCTGCTCTCAGTCCAAACCCTTTTGCATGCTGAAGCGAACAGGACTTATTTGCATTGGGTTGCAAAGTCACACATTTTCTGAGAACATCAGTAAAAAACGCATCCGCCGTTATTTGTTTGCAAGTGGTTTTGGGGGTCATGATTTTCCGGTGCAGAGCTTCACACACACGAACACTCAGACTGAAACTTGTTGTATGGTTTCATACTCAAGGCACTTTTTTTTTTTTTTCGGTTAATCTGGACTTCAGGGTTGATTTAGT
Organism: Elanoides forficatus; assembly: GCA_025311575.1. Lineage (NCBI taxonomy): Eukaryota > Metazoa > Chordata > Aves > Accipitriformes > Accipitridae > Elanoides > Elanoides forficatus. Next base: position 837,424 of record JAOBAS010000063.1, read on the forward strand.
GGGGAATGAGACGTGCAGAGACACTGGTGTTGGGATGGATACCCCTGAGGGACTGCTTGACTTCGACTTTTGCATTTAAGACATTGCTTTCTCTCCCGCTCTTCTTCGTCCTGCTGTCCCACAAGTGCTGGCAGCATCATCACCTCTGCCCCAGCACCAAAAGCCACATTTCCTCCCCAATCAGAGTAATCTCCCAGCAATCGCCTGCAGCAGCTTTGCTCTTTGCTGTGCCTCTTTGGGGCTTGAAGCAGAGCTTGATGTGCCTGGAAAAGCATCTCAAAACCCAGCAAAGGCAGTTGATTTTACCAAGCCCTACGGGCACTGATGAGCACTAATGCCCCTGAGCAGCTCCACTTGGGACACCCCCACCCCCTGCCCATGGCCCAGGGTCTCTATTTAAGTTCAGTCCTGGGGTATGGTCCTTCTGCAAGCTGCCTCGGAGGAGCACCCATGCCTGGCTGTGGAGTCTGCTGATCCATCCCTTCATGATTCATTACTTGGGTGCCCTCAGTAAGAGAATTCAGCTGAGGTTTGGTGCTGAGTCTCCCAGGATGGAGAAAATATGGGTGTTGGAGGGGTTGTGCTAAGGGAGAGAATGAGAAGTGGGCAAAGCATCACTTGCCATGTCTAGATGATGCTGAACTTGATTTTAAATAGCAAAAAGCCACGGAGAAGGGAACCAGAGAGCACTCAAGCGTATCCATCTCCCTCAATATCAAACCTAAACCTTAAGGCAAAACTCACTAAAGGCTTGATTTGACTTTGTGGATAACCTGACTCAGCTCCTCAAGCTGGGTTTGGTGCGGTTTTTTACAACTCAAGCCTTGCATTACGGCTGTCTATGCAGTAAACTGGACTGGACATGAGACAGGTTAAAAACAATGACACCCCTCTGCAAACGAGCCCTTAACTGGCTGTGTGTAATCAACAGGGACTATTAGCGAGCGTGGTCTCAAGAGGGAGCTGGAGGCTCTGTTTTGAAAGTCTGGAAGACATCGGCTCATGCCTCTGTGCAAGAGGAAAAAGAAGATTAGTAATCAAAGGTTTTTCTGTGGGATTCTGCTTAATTGCTTCAAGGCATAGATACAGGGCTGGGGACAACCACAATTAACCATCAGGCATAAACCACCCTGCCTCAGTTTTCTCCTTTCTTTGCATTACGTGTTTTTGCTCCTGCAGCCTTTTGCCACAGTTTCAGGGTTAAATCTAAATACAGACCAGGGAAAGGGGTGCTTTTTCCTGTAGATCTTGCTTTCAGGGGATCCGCTAGATGAGGG
>JAOBAS010000063.1:864273-876633 GCA_025311575.1 Elanoides forficatus
TTGAAAAGTAGTGTATGGGGGGGGGAGGTGTTTTAGCTTAGTCTTAGGTCAGATGCTAGTAGTTGGTGTAAAGCTTTTAGAATTTAAAAAAACCCAAAGAAATAAGGAGCTGAGGATAAAGATCAGGCTGGGGAGGGGCAAAGTCAATTTCTTTTGAAATTCAGTCATGGTTGCAATTTCATGGATTTTGGCATAACCTGCCATGCTCAGCAGAAACAATGGGGAACTCTTGACTGCTCCTGAAGTAAGCGTTGCGAAAGTTTTGTGACAACTGTGACTGTTTTGAGGCTATTAACCTCCCCCTTCTTTTTTTTTTTTTTTTTTTAACCAAGGTCAAGGAGATTTCAGGGAGCTGTGGGTTAGGAGAAGGGCTGAGGATCTCTTTCTTTTTTTCCTACTGATCTTCAGCATAGCTGATCTTGATAACGGACCCGCATCCTGGAGGAGAGTGCCATTTACGGCTGCTGGATAAACAAACCCTCATGAGGCTCAGTAAACCCCTGGCCTTGCAAATTGTGAGGTTAAAAGGTTACGTGGGGATTGTGGTGGTAAGAAATCACAGGCATCTGTTTCTTACTCTTCCCTAAGCCTCTGCTCATGGCTGAACCCTGGGGGAGATGACCCCTTGGTCCCCAAGAGCATGCATGGTGCTCTTATGTCCACCTCTTTCTCAGGGCAGGTAATGCCACCTCAATGGTTGGAATCAAGAGCCAAGGATGGGTGAGTCCACAGGTGGTTTATCTCACAGCCCAAAGGCTACACACGTCACTGCAGCCATCAAGAGCAGCACCACCAGGAACTTCTGGCCCTTTGTGCGTCAACGTGCCCGAAAACCCCTCACCTTGTACTCCTTGGCAGCCTCGTCCACGGGAACCACAGAATGGTTACGGTGCACCTTGGACTTGTCGCACACCACGCAGATCAGCCTTTCCTCATCTTCACAGAAGAGCTTCAGGGCTTCCTGATGGTCCTTGCACAAGTTCTCCCCTTCTTCCACCGCTCTGACCGGTTGCAGGTTCAAGCTCTTGGCTACTTCGACGACGTTGGCCAACTCCCAGTTGGGTCGGATGCTCTCCTGGGGCACCATCTCCCTGCACCGGGGGCAGGAGAAGCTGGTGGTCAGTCCTTTCCAGTTCTGAGTGATGCACGCCCGGCAAAAGCTGTGCCCACAGTGGATGGACACAGGGTCCTGGAAAAGTTCCAGGCAGATGGAGCAGGAGGCTTCATCCTGGAGGCTCTCCACAGACCTCCTGGCTGCCATGGAAAGTGACCAAGCTTGTTTCACTTTCAAATGACCAGGAAGGAGAGAGATTTCTCTTCCTGATTCTAAGCCATTGGTTAAACTGAGACCCAGCCTCTTTCCAGGAGGGCTTTAGGCAATATATTTACTTCTGTTGCTCTGACAGTGCTGGGACGTAGCAGTTAGGTGGGGAGGAAGAGAATTGGAGATGCCCATCCCATTTTCACCCTTTCCCGAAGGTGCTGGTTTTTTCAATCTCCGAAGCCTGTCCTTTGAATCAGTGTAGACCTGTGGATTTGGTGACTCAATACCAGCTAGAACAGGATTTTCACACCCTACTTAGCACCTAAGAGAGGTTGTGGTACAGCTGGGGTGGGAGACCACCACTGGCTGAAAATCCTTCTGAGATATCAGGAGTGATGGGACCTGGCCAGGGCTTGGGGAGGACCTCAGCGCCCTTCAGGACAGCGTCTATAGAGCTCTTTGGGAGGACTCTTGCGTGACCCTAAGGGTTCAAATGTGCAATTCACTGCAGAAGAAATTTCTGCTGCTCCTGACCGCTGGGACATCAGCTTTGCCCTTTGGGTAAGGTGGGACATCAGACTAACACCCTGCAGAGACTGCTATGGGTCAAAGATGCTCATGCATCCCTGGAGATTGCTGGTGCCTCCAAGACCTTGCAAGGTCCCAGCAGGTTTCTCTGATCTGCGGTGACATAGCTGAGAGTCTGGATTGATGCTTTTCCTTCGTTTTCCTGCTCTTTAAATGCCTTTACTTTCAAAGATTGTTGTTGTCCCTTCTTTCCAGCATCACTCATTTGCCATTGCCTTTCAACTGGTTTCCAGTCCAGATGGTTTTCAGAAACATAAGCAGGAAGAGTCATTGCTCTTCCCTCCCATCACAGCTGTGATGAAGGGAGAAAGGCTTTGTTAAGTGCTTTCATCTGAGCTTTACAAGAAAGAGATCAAGAGAGGGCAGCAAAGCCACCAGGCTTTTCCATGCTGCTGGTGGCACAGCACCATTTTCCCAGTTTCTCTCTAACAAGAAAGAGAAAACAGCCCTTGAAATATAGAAAGGCACCTTAATACAGTCATTTTGCATATAAAAATGTACCTAAAACTGCTTACTAAGCTTCCTGACCCAAATGTATATATATAAATTGCAGAAAGGCAGAGTCCAAGATCTTTCTGTTCATCTTTACCCCTCTAACCTCTGATTTCTCCCACCCCACAGCTCTGAGAAAGGCAGCTGAAATCCATGGGGTTCAACACCAATGCCTTAAAAGGCGTATGTTCTTGTCAATACTGTGCGGCTTTTGCCTCATGAGAGGTCTTGGTGGGAAAATAGCAGATATTGCACTTAATTCAGTGGTATCCTCTTTTCCTTTCTAGTAACTAAACCAGGAACCAGAGCCAGCTTCTTCAGCCCTGCAGGAACGTCATTGTTGAATGTCAAGGAAAGGAAAAATTGGAAGGGATGGGAGAAGAGTAGAAGGGATTAAAGCTGTGTCCCAGGGGCTGTTGTACAAATTATAGGCTTCATTTTCCTGCTCGTCCCAGGGTGATATTCCCTAGCAAAATCTTGGAGAGTACCCAAATGTTAAAAAATCCAGAGGTCTGCCCAAGACAATCCCTTCTCAACCTGCTGCTCTTGAAAACCCCACGACAACGAGTTTCAAAGTGGACACTGGGACTCATTTGCTCCACTTTATTCTTTACCATCCATAGAGTCCTGAAATATAGTGTGGTTTCCTGGATCAAACCAAAGGCTTGTCCAGAGCATGTAATGTCCATCTTGCTGCCCACACTGTTTCAGGGAACCAGCTGGATCTTGGACTCCCAAACCCAGAAGAAAGGCAGGATTTTCTCTCCATTGAAAGAAGTTGGAGGAAAAGCAAAAGCCAAGGTCTCGTTATCAGCATCGAAGAAAGCCACGTGTCCCTTCTCGTAATCCAGAGAGACACGGATAGTCCTGGGCCTCCCATTCAGAGGCTGAACAGTTTCGAAGGAGGTGAAAGCTTGAAACCTGTCCCCACAGATGCCAACAGCCCAAATCCCCTGGGAAGGGTCGAGGTTAATCCAACCCTTTCTCCACGCCGAGTCTCTGGCCACTCCCACAGCCCAAAATCCCCTGCTCCCCAGCTGCACTTCCCAGTAGTGCCTCCCCACCGTAAAGCCGTCGCAGCCCAACACGGAGCAGTAGGTATCAAATCTCTGGGGACTGTTGGGCAAATTCTGGGGTGTTTCATCCCACCTTACGCTCCTCCGGTCCTCGGAGAGGATGAGGTGGGGGTTTGCTGTGTCTGGATCCAGAGTCACGTTTGCTGATGGGAAGGAAAGCACGAGAGAAGGAAAAGAGCATGTCAGAGGGAAGGTGATGGATATTTCTCTCCATCTGCGTCCTCTTGTTTTTTTCCAGGGATGAAATCTTGGCCTGACCAAAGCATTTGGTAAAGGCTTTCTCCATTAAATCTTCCATGCAGATCTATTTAAAGGCTCTAATGATTTGTACTATTTCTGATTCTGATCAAAGGGGAATAGAAATTCATCTCACCAACCCACCAGGAAAGTGTGAATTCCCTGCTTTTGCTGTCTTTTTTTCACTTGGGTCCCCTTTTTCACCCCAGTATACCTCCAGTCTCGTGTGACTTACCCCATTGCACATCCAGTTCAACTGGGAGACTCTCTGGAATGAGAGAGGAGGAGAGAACTGCTGTTAGTTTGTTGATGAGGGAGAAGGAATGTACTAGAAATGGGTAAATATGAGGAGATGCGCTTTTCCCCTTGCAAAACAAGCAAAATCACCAAGTGAACAAGTCCAGCTCGTGGATAGATGGACCTTCAAACCCCATATGACCAGCTTTAGGAGGATATTTCATTAATTCAGAGCTGACTGCACCAATTGCTAGTTGGAGATCAGAGGAGGGAATGGGACAGTTATCCGAACATGGAGAACAGTCTCAAAATAGCTCATTCAGGTTTTATGTGTGCATGCACCACCATCCGTTTGCAATACATTGACTTTTCATGCTGCCTGCCTCGTGGATGGCTGGACGTTACCTACAGCCTGTTTGGTTTAAACAGGACCGGAATAAAGAATTCGATTCATTTCCTTCCTGTAGCTGAAGGGAGGGGCTTGCTCTAGTCCTTCACATTACTCAAGCATTCAGACGCATGTGCGAATACACCTGGGGGTGCAGTTACCCTCCCTCTTCCAGCTCCAGCCCCAGATAGGAGGATTATTGAGTAACTCCTCATTAGCGTTCCTTAGCCGGGCCTTTATGCTGGTAATTGGCTAGTGTCCACTCCTTTCCAGCTGCAGAAGTGTGTTTAGATTTTCCCCTTCCTTTGTACCTTTGAATTTCCTCAGCGCTTCCTTCAGAATGATGTTTTTCTGAGATAAATCCTTCAGTCTCTTTTCCACTCTAGGGAACTTCTCTGCCAGTTGCTGGAAGGTCCTTGCTTCACACCTGGAAGGAGAAGACTTTTGCATTCCTTCTTTGCTGAACGAGCTATGTAGAAACCCTGCTTAGAAAAGCTGCCAAGTAAGCTTATTTCTCCCCAAGCATCAAGTTGAGTCAGTTGAGACACTGCGGGGTCTATCAGTGGTCCCAACGTCCCTATGGAGGACACACGGTCACTCTGGACCTCCTCAATGGTGGATATTGGTTTCCTCCAGCTGGTGGGGACGTGATCTCACCCCAGGGCCATCTCCTCCCTAGCTTCTTCCTCACCCTGAGTGCTGGGGACTCTGGTAGAGCGGACAAACCCTTCCTGCTCCCCTGTTCATGTCTGCTTCTTGGCATAGTGCTGGGGAAGACCGTCCCCTCCGGAAAGGGAGAGCCACATACCTGGTCAAGGCACTCCTGGCATCCTAAAGGAGAGAGAAGATGGGCATTAAATTTTGAGCAAGCTTCAGGCCCCTTTATATCTCTTATCTCCCTCAGCTGTTGTTTGCAAGCGTGCTTTGCTTGGTTTAAATTTTCTTTTGCCAGCACAGAGCAAGATCAGGGACCTCTTGTACTCTTCCAGTGGCCTGTTTAGTCCCTTCAATCTGGTCCCTGGCTAGAAGAAATGCTCAAATGCAGCTGGTGGAATATCATATCCACTTCCAAATGCTGCTTCTGCTTGTGTCCTGCCTGGCATGGTCTCTTGGGGAGGGAAAGTGTGGTCCTCTGCTGGGTAGCCTCACCCTGGACTTAAGCCAGGATTAATTTATTGGCTCTTGCCACAATCATGCAAGATGTGCATCAATCTCCCTTGCTTTGCCTGGGGTCGGGAGGGAAACAGTTGGTGGATACTTCCAGGATGCTAATTCTGGGATCCTCCTCTTCATGGGTTGGATGTGACCTAGGGTAGCTCATTGATGTTGATATATAATGTATGGTATGGCTGCTTCATGCAATAAGCATCTAAATAAACTACTCAAAATGTCAAGGCAAAGCAACCGGGGAGAGGGGGAATTGAGCACCACCTCAACAGCACATTCGGAGTGTTGCAAAAACCCCATTGCCCGGCTCCTCGCTCTCACCTGCAGGGATTTATTCTCTGGCTGTGGGCTCGTCCTTTCCAGCTCCTGAATGAGGTTGCCCAGGTGGGAGATCTCGATGGAGATCTTCCTGTCATTCTCTGTCTGGGTCTGCACTATCTGCTTCTCCGTGTCCTCCAGCCACATCAGGAGGAGACGCTCTTGCTCATTCTGGAACTGGTGCAGCTGCCTAAACACTGACGTGATTTTCCACCTCTCGGCTCTTGTCTGCTGCTGCAAGGAACAGATGGGGAGAGATAAGAACAGAAGAAATCCGAGACCTGCAAAACCAGGTTAAATGAAACAGAAGCAAGGACTGGTCTTCGGACCTGAGGCCAGTCTAAGTCCACAGCGTGTGGCTCTGGGTCCCCTTTGAGCTTTGTGCGATGCCCTGTGGAGTCACAAAATACACCTGGTCTTTTTAAGGGGTTGTTCTTATTTTTCAGCTCGAGAAACATGCAGGCAGCGTTGCTTCATGCTTTTCCCACAGCCTGGAGAAGACCAGGTGTTGCACGTGGGCATCTGTGAGTATTTGATGGGACAAATCCTGCTGGGATAGTGTTTGAGGACACCGGGGTGAGGGGAGGATTCGGATGTGGTGAGATCCTGCGGAGGCTGTTGGAAGTGGTCCCCGGCACGTGCAATCCCCCAAAACTCCTGGGTGTTGGCATTGAGGGCAGCAGCTGGGTGGGACAGGACCGAATGCGGGCCAGGGACTGCGGCACAAGCGACCAGCAGCACGTTCATGGTGTTTTCCTTCTATCCCTGCTTTACTTAGCAGGAAAGCCATTGCCTCTCTCCGCTCGCCTTCACGCCGGCAGCCTGCCTGCTCTCATGAAGCTGCAGTGAAACATCTGCTATGCTTTCTGCTTCTGCTTTTGAGGAAAACACCATCTCTCACTTCCTCAGAGCTACAAATCCATCCCCCAACCTCTGCTAGCCCAAAACAGGGCTGGGAGGTGATGGAAACATCTGGCCATGTCTGCATCTGGATGCCCCAAGCTGCCACGAGAGCCACCACCCTCACCAGGACCCAGAGAGCTGCGCAGCAGCAGAAATGCCCCGCTGGGGTCCGAGTTGGCCACAAGCACCCCCGCGGACCTCGTGCTCGACGTGGCTGACCCACCTCCCCGGCTGGGTGGCAGAAGGCAGCTGCTGGGGCGCAGCCATCTGCGGTGAAGACGGAGAGGTCTGAAGCACCATCGCACCGAGCCTCTCGTGCAAATCCGCCCGGGAGGACCCGCGTGCCCATCCGCTCTGCCCAAAACAGGGCTCAGCTAAGCTGCAAGCCCCTCCCTACAACTCTTCAGAAAGCACCTCGCTCCCCCGCGAGCGTTTTGTGGCTGCCGATTTCCCCTCGAGAAACGTCTGCGTTTCATTCATGGGTGCCTCGCCAAGACGGAGCAAGTGAAAGAGAGATGGACCCATCTGGGTGGAGCAGCTGGAGGCGTTTTCCTCCTCACTGCAAATTTGGGTGCCAGTCGGGCATCTTTGAACCTGCACATCAGACCAGCAGAAGATCCCTCTGCGCATACAGCAGCAGCAGCAATTGCCTACCAGATACTTTCGGCTTCTCTTCTCCTCGGTCAGTTTTAGTCCTCGGAGCCTTTCTCTTTCATCCTTGAGGCTCTTCAGTTTGCTTTGGATTTGCTCCTGGGCATAAAAAATTAATAATATTAATCTGCAAGTCGTTGGGGAGAGGGATGCACAACTTGGGAATATTTAAATATTCTTTATCCTGTTGCCCCTCTTCACCCCAGACTTTTTCTGTGAAGCGTCTTGTGAACGAAGAGTCAAATGAAGGCGGTATTTAATATTGCAGCCTCATTTACCCCCCTATTCTGCTCTTTGCCAGTTCCTTCTCCCAGTGTGTTTGTGGCCAGTTATTTTCTGCATTCACCATAATCTGTTCAGCCTTGGTTGGTTCATTTTATCCCCTCGTGAGCATAACATCCATTTTTTTTACCCTTAATCAGGTCCCCCAAATTGCTGCAACTTCCTATCATCTGCAGAATCAGTGTTTCTGCCCAAAGTCGTCACCTTCAGCTCCTTCTGCAGACCAACGAATAACGATTATGAATAACGTCCCCAGAGTTTGTTTTTAGGAGGAGATAAATTGCACCTTAGAAGTGCCTGGGTTTTAACATCTAAAAGACCCTCCCATGACAAATGCCGATGGACGTTTGCAGCACGCGCATCCCACCCTGACCCTCTCTTATTTTTTATCAGCTTATTTTCTCCCTCCTGCCCCTCACTTCTTCTTCCCCTCTGCCCATATCTTGTTTCATGCTCACAGCGTGACTAATGTCACCTCTCACCTCCCCATTCCCAGTCATTTCTTCCCCTGTGGGCAGGATGAAATGTCAGCAAGCTTCTTCCCCACAAGCACTGACTCCTACTCCTCCTCCTGAGCCCATCCTCCCTCAAGGGAATTAAACAGGCCTCCCAATGTCGGCGCGGTTATCCTGAGATAGCTGCTCAGAAAGAAATTCCTTCAGGGAGAGATTTGCAGCGGAAAGGACTACTCATCTGGGATTTCCAACCCAACTCTTGCACAAAAATTAGCAGCGAGAGCCCTGCCTGCGCACGAGCGAGCGAAGGTGGGGTTCAGCTCTGCTAATTTGGGTATTTTCTATGAGCTGCTGGCCTCAGCTTCCTTTGCGGTCCCCAGAGAGGGTGACAGCAAATAAAGCGGCGGCTTTTTGTAAAGGCATCCAAGCTGATAAGGTCACCTTGAGAAGTTTAAATCGAAATCCTGCTTTGGAGGTCGCGGTGAAAAATCAGGCTTTAATCAATTCATGCTGCCTGGGGGCGACCCTAAGAGTGGGCTTTGCTGGTGGGCCGGGTCTGACCCAGCACCCCGAAGTCTCTGCTTGCCCCCCCACATACCCCCAAGCCGAGCTGTGCCCCTCACCACGCGTCTGGGCGCCTGCGGACCGGGGTGGCCGCATCACATCCAGGCAGCGCTGAAGCCAAGGCAGCGATGCAAAGCAACCCCAGCTAGATGATCTACCAGCTCAGCCCAACCTGCTACATCCCAAACCTTGGGAAATCCTACAGGATGTTCTTTCCCCGTATCCTTGGGAAGGCGGAGAAGCCCCTGGCTAGCAGTCCTCAGCCTCCGGTGGGCCAAAAAAAAAAAAAACCAAAACAAAAACCCAACCCAAACAACCCCCAACCCAAACAACCCCCAACCCAAACAACCCCCAAACCACCGGAGCCAAGCACCGCGCTGCGACTTCTTACTTTGCACTCCTGGGCGGCTTCTTCGATGGGGGCGACGGTGTGAGCGCGGTGAGCGTGGGAGCGGTCGCACACCACGCAGATGGCCGTGCGGTCCTCCTGGCAGAAGAGCTTGAGCGGTTCCTGATGCTTCGGGCACAGGTTGCCTGCTCCGGCCACGCAGCCTGCCTGCAAGCTCAGCTTCTTGGCGATCTCCGCCAGGTTCCTCAACTCACGGTTTGGTCTAAATTTTCTTTTCTGGGCAATTCCTCGGCACTGGGGGCAGGCGAACCTCTGGTCGGATTTTCCTGAGCATCGCGTGATGCAGTCCCGGCAGAAGCTGTGTCCGCAGTTGATGGACACAGGGTCACTGAAATAATCCAGGCAGATGGAGCAAGATGCTTCTTTCTGCAGACTCTCCAGTGGGTTGCACTCGGCCATGGCTGAAGAAGAATGACACGATTACTTTCACTTCATTGATTTTTTTTTTTTTTTTCTTTTGGCAGCAGCTGAGAGTTTCCTTCTTGATTAGCCTTTGCTATCTGAACTGGGAGGTCTTGTCTGGAAAGTGCAGCCTTGTAAAAGGATGTAAAACGAAAGAGGGGTGGAGAAAGGGGAATTTCAGGCTGTTTCCTGCGTGAAACAGTTTTGCAACACCCCTCTGAAACCTGAGTCACTCCACAAAATGCTTCAAGGTCTTCAAAAGTTTGCTGCTAAAGAGAAGAGGGAGAAGTTCCTCATCCTGACCCATGACCTCCGAGTCTCAAATAATGAGTTGACAGTGGGGAGCATTCAGCGGCAAGAACAGCTTAGGCTGCCTCTGCTCTCTCCCTGCCCCTTGCCAGCATCTCTGTGCAGCCAAAACACAAAATGACAGGGGGGAAAAAAAAAACAAAAAAACAAAAAAACAAAAAAAACCCCTTTCTTCCTTCTTTTTCCCAGGTGTTTTTGAGCCCAGCTGGAGGAAGAGCTGTGGGGTTGATCAGCTCAGTGTTGCTGCGTATCCCGTACGGCAGAGCTCAGCACCCTCACTGCTCATTTAGGAGGTGATCTCAGCCCGCAGGAAGGCAGGATGCTCCCACGTAACTGCCGGGACCGGGAACAAACCCGCTCGGAGGAATCTCCAGGTCAAACCCTCCCCAGGCTGACTTAGCTCAGTGTATATTTTAGTCTTCAGCTGGGGCCCATCAGCTAGATCAGGTTAGAGCCCTGCAATATATTTGTGCATCGTCACGTACCTCCCTCCTTCCTCTGCATGTGCCCAGGCTAAGGAGTCACTGGTTTAATTGCAAATGAGTAATCTAAGCTTTGCTTGCTTCTTGGCCACCTCTGCAGCTGCAGCTCTGGCCACGCAGGATGCCTGCAACTCCGTGCAACTGTGAGAAGTGACTCGACAGAGGAAATGAATCATGCAGCACCACAAAAACAAAAAAAAAAAAAAGAGAGAGAGAGAAGTGCTTCAGATGTCCTCAGCGAGATAAGTCAGGGCGTGCACAGAGGGTCACCGTGGTCATTCCCTGCTCTGAGGTCCGGCATCAGGGTTGGATCCATCCCGAAAGGGTTTTGGTCGAGATGCTCTTGTCCAGACACTCCAGCAACAGGCAATTTTCCACCTGGGGGAAAAGCTTTTCCCGTGCCAGAAATACTCCTGCCTGCGTGTTTGGGGAAGGGATCTCTATTCTCCAGTAACAGATAAATGTTCGTCTTGTACCTGCCCAAGTGCTCTCGCCCACCAACGCAAGTGCCGATCCCAACCTTCAGCATCCTCCCCTGTGCCTCCGGCCCGCGAATCCAACAATCTCACCTCTTTCAGCCAAAGGTTTGGGGAAACATTAATTAGCACCAGGCTCACGACGGGCTTATGCACAGCCCAACCCTCAGCAAATCCGCGCAGCTGGACGCCGCGTTTCGATGCTCAGCACTGAATTATCGGCGAGTCCACAGTCCCCTCGTTTGCTGGATGAGAGTTTCAAAATCCTGGTCCATCCAGATTTAAAATCTCCTTTTTTCTTCTCCCTGCAAGGGAAGGAACCCAACATTCTGCAAAGCCATGTCAGTTATTTTTTAGGTGATGAACGGCTTAGCTATTTTTTCCAGTACATTGCAGGAAATTAAGCTATGCTGACCCATCTAAATTCACCGCTATCTCCCTCCTTCCCTCTTTTTAAGATGAGCAAACTCGACCTCTTTTTCCAGCAGCTTCCCTGCCACCCTCCACCACTTCTGATGTCGCCTCGGCCACCTCTGTGACCCCGTGGCTCATTACCACTAGTTCAAGGTGCTTTGAAAACCTCTAATTCAGCTGAGAAGATGCCGATCTCCTTTTTTCCCTCCGCTGCAGCCATCATTTTGACACCCGGTGTGGTACCTGTGATTATTATACATGGTACTGATCGGTACCTATGGATGAGTTAACCATCAGGTCACAGCAAGTCCTTTTCATGAAGGCTAAAATAAAAAAAAAGTCCTTTTCCGTTTGTCACAAGCTCTTTGGGGTCTCTGCAGAATAGCAGGGGGTTTTATATCATCTGTGTAGCTGCTCCGATGCTGCAGCTCTTGCTTTCCTCAGGCATTGACTTTGCGCATTGATGTGAGCTCTTCTGCCTTAGGACTTCTCTAAATTATGAGTTTAAAAAAAAAAAAAAAAGGTATGCCTCTAAAAACCAGAGAGGAAGACGAAGCAAAAAAAAAAAAAAAAAGCTAAGGAAATGAATGTAGAGGAAAAAAAAGTGGCAGCGAGGGGAATTCTCACTGCAGTTCTTTCTGCTTCAAAAAGGGAATAAGAAATGGGCTGTGATGGGGCCTCAATTCCCTTTGTGATGGGAATTGCGCTTGGAAAACTTAGATAAAGGGCAAATGAGGGGAAAAGGGCTGTGATCCAAACATAAATAAAGGAAAAATGCGGGAAGAAGGGCTGTGATCCAAACTTAAATGAAGGAAAAATGCAAGAAGAAGGGCTGTGATCCAAACTTAAATAAAGGAAAAACGTGGGAAGAAGGGCTGTGATCCAAACTTAAATGAAGAAAAAAACGATGGAAGAAGGGCTGTGATCCAAACTTAAATGAAGGAAAAACGTGGGAAGAAGGGCTGTGATCCAAACTTAAATGAAGAAAAAAATGATGGAAGAAGGGCTGTGATCCAAACTTAAATGAAGGAAAAACGCGGGAAGAAGGGCTGTGATCCAAACTTAGATGAAGGAAAAACACGGGAAGAAGGGCAGTTGTTGTCACGGTGACCGGTTCCAGACCTTTTCCTTCCTTCCGCAAAACCCAACCCTTTGCTTTTAATAAAAACAGGAACTGTTGGGGGTCACCCGCTTGCCCGAGTGGGTTTTGGTGGGAGGGAGGCAGCTTTGTGCCCCGCGTAAAGGG
>JAOBAS010000063.1:902643-915977 GCA_025311575.1 Elanoides forficatus
TGTAGACATGAAAATAACGATAATAGTAATTTTGTATTATATATTTGTCATTATAAATTGTATGATATATATAATTCTGGTGTTACAAAGTTCTGCTTTAAACTCACACGTCTTCCTCTGCTTTAAGGGCGCCTTACTGAGCTGCTGGGTAAGTGCGTTTCCTTCCCATCCCCATCAATAAATTCAGCGTACGGACAGCGGGTTATTTGGTTGCACCGCTGGCTTTTTTTCATCCTTTTTAGCAGAAGTACTGCTACGCCAAAGGCAGCTGTAATTTATCAAAATGTGATTTGGAAAAAAAATAACAGCTAGGAAATACAAGATTGCTGTAGTCAAGGCTTTGAGAGAGGTGCTTTAGCAAAATCCCGCAGAAAAAAATGGTAATAATTTCTATTTCTGTTTGCAGAGGACCGGGATTCGGAAGTTCGTAAGTCTATTTGTGTGTCTCGGCGAAGTGAAACCTCTGTGGGAAGCGGGATCCTCTAAAATGGGTTGTGCTGGTGCTCGCTTTCGCCAAAGAAGTATGTTTGATTTAATTATTAGTTCAAAAATGTATATATATTTGGAGAAAATACTCCTTGAAATATGTCAGGTCGTAGAGGAAAATATCCTGGAGATCGGATTCTCTGTCCTAAATTACTGGAAGAGTTTCTGTTCATTTTTTATTTGCAAGATTTTATCACGCGGATTTTTTTCTTGCCCTTCCATGGAGCAATACGCACAAAATTTTGGAGTCTCCCCCTGCAAGCGTCCTCGACGCAGAAATAAAAAGAGACCTCTCCGTAGTTGTGTGTGCGTAACCAGTGCTTTTTTTTGCTAAGCTGGGTGACTCTCTTCTGCAGAGCTCATATGTAGTAAAAATCTAAAATTGGAGAAAAACAGGGGTTTATTCATTTCTATTCCTTTTTTTTTCGTTTCCTTTTTAGGAAAACAGGACGCTGTCATTAGTAAGTGTTGTTCTTCCTCTCTGAGAAATGCGATGCTCGGGGGTCACGAGCAGGATGATGTTGCTGCTACTGTTTTGCCTTAGTATTTTGGTCGAAATACCATAATTTAATTGAATTAAGTAAAAAAAAAAAAGTGAATTAAGAGGCATGAGGGTATCTGCCCATGTTAGAGGATTTGGTTACCTTGAGTTCCCCCCGTCAAGACCCTCTCATATCCTTGGGAAGGAAAAACACTGACCAGAACAAATTTTATTTTCTCCTTTTTAAGGAAAATTAACAGAAGAGCTTGGTAAGGCATTTTTATTCCCTTTACAAAACTGACTTGGGGTTTTTTGGTGGGTGTTTTTGTTTTTTCTTATAATTCAGGTTGGCTGGTTGTATATAGTTTTTGAGATAACTGTAGAAGCAGATGGTGAAAGGGCTAGTGCAGGTGACTTTTAAAAATAAAATAGTTGCACGTAACAGTAACGCACAAAAAAAAATAGCAATGGAATAGAAATGAGCTTGTATCCCAATACAAAAATCTGCAGTACAAAAAGAAAATCTGTGTTTCATCTTTTTCTTTTCCTCTTTTCTTTTTGTTAGAGGAATTAAAGGATCGGAAAGCTGGTAAGTGATATTTTCCCGCTGTTCTAAAAAAATTTAGAAAGTTCAAGAGCGTTTGTAATTATGTATTTTATAATATATTAATATTTATAATATATTATTTACTTTACTATGTTTGTGTGTGTGTATATTAAAAAAAAAAATGTGTGTGTGTGTGATATATGTGTTAATTTCCAGACTAAAATGTAATTTAATTATGGGACTGAAACAAAAACTGGGGGAGTCATGATTTTTTTTTAAATGCCTTCGAAGCGGTAGGACATAAAACACTTGGATGATACGTTTGGGCATATCTAGGGCTGGTGATGCCAAATTCATTCTTCTCTTTCCTTTTGCAGATGAGTCTTCTGAGGAGCTTGGTACATCTTTGTTTTCCTTTTAATTTGACAAAAAGGGGATGGATCAAGTTTTGTGATATAAATCTTGTTACGTGCATGTTAGGTTGATGTGGCTGGATTTTTTTGTCTTAAAAAAAAAAAAATGATGTGTGTTTACTGGAAGTTGCAAGCTCATTTCAAATCACAGTAACGAATGCAAATAATATCTGGAACAGGAATGCCGCTAAAAGAATAGAGGCTAATAAGAATTATGATTTTTTTTTTTCTCCCCTCTTTTTTTTTCTTTTGTTCCCAGAGGAGAGTGATACAGAAAGGGGTAAGCATCATTTTCCATCCTGCCAAGGCAGAAAAACATTTTGCTTTGAAGGAAGCCTCCTTAAATATGTGATGAAAATTTTCTGTTTTTCCTCTTTTAAGACAAACTCACTGAAGAGCTTGGTAAGTAGTTTCCTTCCTTCACCCAACACCAAATAGTCAACATTTATTTTCACCTTTTCTGTTGAATTTGAGTTTGGTCAGAAGCTTTGTGGTCTGTTATCACAACAAATGGATGAAGCAGACATCAGTAAAGTTTAATACTGAAAAATTTTAAAAGAAACTGAATTTTACATCATGAGCAAAAGCAGTTTTCTACATTTCTCCACAATTTAATGTAATAACTGCAAAAGCGGAGGAACTTTGGGTCTTCAAATAGTGGAGAGGACAGATAATCATTGAGGAGAAAATATCTGGGGAATAAACAGATTCTAATGGAAATCCATGGTTTTCTCTCTCTTAAGATGAAGTCACGGAAGAACTTGGTATGTGGTTTTTTGGTTTTTCGGTTTTGGGGGTTTTTTTAACCTTTAACAAAAGCTTTTCTAAAGCTTTCTGAGTTTTCTTCGTTGCCCAGATATTAACTCTAACATAACAAGAAACAGAGGCTTAGATAGAGGGAAATGAGAGCCAACAGAAAATGGAATTTCATATAATAAATGACTAACAAATAAAGGTGTTTGGGAAAAGTCCTGCCTCTGATACAACATCAACAGATACTTTTAAATTATCTTTAACCTTGGTTTTCTTCCTTGTTTTTAGGGGAACGTGATAAAGAAATAGGTGGGTTTTGTTCTCATTTCCCAGGCCCTTTTGGGCATATTTGGGCGCTCTGGATGGGTTCGGAGCGGAGGGATGCTGGCTGTGTTATCCCAGTCCCGGAACAGCCGAGGGAGCTGCTTTTCCACCCCTAAATACCAAATTCCCTCACTGTTCTTTGAACATTGGGTGATTGGGGAACATCATGAGATTTCTTTCGAGATCTTGTATTCTTTCAGCCCCTCCCAAGGCAAAGAAATCCTAATTATTTCATTTATTTCTTTCCTTTAAGAGGAAATCACTGAAGAGCTTGGTAAGTCATTTCTCTCTCCTTTCTCTCTTATTTTTTCCTCCCTGTTACTCTCTTACATTGTTTTGAGTTTTGTGTTTTCTTTGTCTCAGTTTAGAAAAAACAAATCATGGGCAAAGTAAAAAATAATAATAATAACAATAATCAACAGTACAGCATTGCAGGGCAATTGTCAAGTTGCAATTTGTAGGTGATGCGAAACCTCAAAAAAATTAGGTGGGACACTTTTAAGATTTGGGTTTTCTTCCTTTTTTTTCCTTTTTCAGCTGAACGGAGTGCACGGCTCAGTAAGTGTTGTTCTCTCTGCCTTTAATAGGACGGGAAAGCATGTGGGGGTGCAAATATTGCTCTGAAATAGAGCTCTTTTCCTTTAATATGAGATAAAAGGGCTGTTCAAAAACTTGACATCCTTGGATGTTACTTATTGCTTCTCTCCGTTCTCCCTGGGCCACCCAAATGCCCTTCTGTGTTACATTTTGGATAATAAGGAATTATTTTGGGTTGGTTTTCTGTTGCCAAGGGCTCTCTTCAATTCAGTGGTGCTTAACTCCACTGAGAGCAATTAAAATTAAAAATCCGTAAATGTGTTCTTGAAGAGAAACGTAGAATCCCCCAGCGAACCACTTAGTGCGTATCTGTAGGGAAGAAACTATTCATAATTAAAACCCATTTTCCTTTTGCTGTTTCTAGATGAACTCACTACAGAGCTGGGTAAGTCCTTTTAAAAAAATCATATTTGTGCGAATATCTGGTTTCTGTTTAGTTTGGGGTTTGGTAGGAGCAAGTCACGACCTTTGCTTTAAGATTAGGAAAGTCAATTAGGGGATGGGTTAATCTATATAAAATCTGAGGCAAAATGCGAATTACAATTCTAATTCTCTATATGGAATGGAAAAATAGCAGATTTATCTCTAGATGATGAACGCACGCAGAGAAGGGGCAGTACTTAGGAATAACTTTTTTTTCCCCTTCCCTTTTTATTTTTCCTTTTTTAGGAGAACGTGATACCAAAATTGGTACGTGTCCACCTCCTCCTGAATCCCACAGAACTCAGTGCATGGGGTCATGAATTTTATTTTAATTATAATAACGATAATAATGAAAATCAGTATTATTTTTTTTCTTTTTTAAGACGAACTGTCTGCAGAAATCGGTAAGTGTTTTTCTCTGCCTTCCAACAAAACAAATACACACAGTTTATGGACTGCATTTCACTTTTATCTTTTATATGAAGGAAAAATATAGGTTATAACAACTTTTGATTTTTATTTTTTTCTTGTCTTCCTTTATTTAGAAAAACGTGATAGAAAGATTGGTGAGTATCAAACTTCTTCCCGAGACATGAACTTTGTGTGTTTTTAAGATCCGTGTGATCACCTCAGGGTGAATTGTAATGGAAATCCTTTCTTTTTTTTCTGTCTTCTCAGATGAACTCACTGCAGAACTTGGTAAGTCACTTCGTTTGCAGGAAAGAAAGATACACAAGCCTGTGTTTGTGTCCTGCATTTTTTTTTTTTTTTATTGCTTATGCTTTTTTTCTGAGCTACTTTGGGAAATTTTATGGAAACCTGGGCTAATGAGGATAAAGTAGAAAGATGCGTCTATTATATAATATATTATATATTTTACATTATATGTTATATCTAATTGTTCTACTATGTGATTATATATTAATATATTATTATAGCAATATTAATAACATATAACTATATAATCAATGCAAACAATAACAATCCCTAGGCACAGAAATATATTTGTGCTGTGGGAGCCGAGAAAGTCTTAGAAAGTCGTAACACAAAAAGGAGGGGAAATGTGCAATAATAATTTCTATCGTTTCTCTTTTCAGAGGAATACAAAGCAAAAATGCGTGAGTGTCTTTTTCCTTGCCTTCTGGAGCAGTAAAGCATGTGTGAGGTTTTGGGGGCATTTTGGAATAGCTGGGCTGTGAGATTTTTCACTTTTTAACTTCTGTGGACTTCAGCATCGCAGAGATCAGCTGCAAAAGGTGAAAATATTGGTCATGACTTTCCAGAGCACCCACGCACCTTCCTCCCTCTGCAAACTATACAAGCGATGCCCTCTAATTGTAGCAGAAATTCCTGGTATGACCAATTACAGCTTTTTTTCTGTGCGGTGACTTCTACCTGTTAGTTTAAACCATCTGGTTGTTTTTTTTTTTCTGAGGTTTAATCTAAATGACAAGTCACATTACAGACACAAGTCTCAATGAGGTCTAATTTCACAACAGTTTAATCTTATGCTAAGGAAAAAAAAAACACTTTGGGGGGAGGAAGGAAGGAAATAAAAAATTGGCATGAACTGGAGGCATCTTTGGAATAAAACTCTCTCATTGAAATGACTTTTAATTTTTTATTTTCTTTTAAGGAAAATGCATTGCAGAGCACAGTAAGTGCATTTTTCTCCCTTCTTCAAGTACCCCTTTTACTTTTGGATTTAAGTTTACATCATCATTAATAACTTTTTTTTCAATTGTGCCTTTTTAGGGAAAGAGGAAGAAAAAATGGGTAAGTAGTTTAGAGAAAGAGGAAGAAAAAAAAATGGGTAAGTGATCTGGCACTCTGGCTTGCTGACTGGTGTCACGTATGTGTGTAGGGAAAGCTGCCCATCAAGTTATCGAGCCTTGAACTACAGAAAGACAATACACCCTCTTAGATTTCCAAAAAGACACCAGTCACTGGGCAAAGGGCATGCTAAATAAGTTTCTTAATTCTCTTTTCCTCGCCCTCTCCTCCTTCTTCCACAGCAAACGTGACGCTGGACCCGGAGACAGCCCACCCTCGCCTCATCCTCTCCAAGGACCAGAAGAGCGTGAGATGGGAATATATGCTGCAGGAGTCTCCCGACAGCCCTGAGCGCTTTGACGCCGATCCTTGCGTGCTGGGTTGCGAAGCCTTCACCTCCGGGAGACACTACTGGGTGGTGGATGTAGCCGAGGGACAGTACTGCGCCGTCGGGGTCAGCAAAGAGTCTCTGCAGAGGAAGGGACCCATCAGCTTCAATCCCGAGGAAGGGATCTGGGCGGTGCAGCAATGGGGATTTAAGAACCGCGCCCTCACCTCCCCTCCAACCCTCCTTAACCTGCCGCGGGTCCCCAAAAAGATCCGGATCTCTCTAGACTACGAATGGGGGGAGGTGGCGTTTTTTGACGTTGAGAACAAAATACCCATCTTCACTTTTCCTCCGGCTTCCTTCGCTGGGGAGCGGATCCGGCCGTGGTTCTGGGTGGAGTTGGGCTCCATCTCTCTGGTCCGATGACCCTTGCGTTCCTCCTTGTGCAGAGAGCTCAGCGCCGGCAGCGAGCGGGTGGCTTGAAGGGCAGGAGGAGTGGTGGAAGCACCTTACTCCGTCCATACACCAACAGCTAGGTGGTTAAGAGCAGCAGGATAGAGACCAGGATAGAAATGCTCTCGGGAAGAGCAGCGTCAAACCTCATCCTCCCCCATTCCCAATCGAGTGCTGCAACCGTCGTCGTGCAGAGGAAAGGCAGCCCGTCCTCCACGTCCTCAGCGTAAGGTGGCAGAAGGTCTGCCTAGCTCGTAGTTGCGGTTCCAGCATAGAGGAACACCAAACGACCTGCAGAGAGACGTAGGCTTCTCCTTCGGTTGATGAAAAGAGGTGGGCACCAGGGTAGGTCACTGTCCACGCTGCCAGCGTCACCTGAGTGGGAGTGCAGGCTCCCACCAGCATTTTCTTGTCATCAGTTGGTGGTTGATGTGTAGATTTCAACCGTTTGAGCCGCTTTTATAGTAGGCAGAGGGAAATAAGCGCTTCTGGTGAGCAGCTCATCTCATCCAGACATAGACATCAAAACAGGACAGGCAAATCGTGCTTTCTGTGTGCCTATCTCTCTTCACCACCTGTTGGAGGACTCGCTTCACCACCTGTTGGAGGACTCTTCACCAACTGTTGAAGTCTACACTTGGAAGAGATTAAACAACTCTCCTTCGCCCAACCTGCGTACAAATCCAGGCCCTTTGCCCTTGGCCAAAGAAAGGACGTGGCAAACCCTCTGTGACTGTCCTCAGAGCTCCAAGGTCGATGCCTGTCATTGCCTGGCCAGGAGCCTGATCGATGCTGTCAGCTTCGTGCACCGACATCTCCGCAGATTTCCTCCCCAAACGCTCCGGCTACTGTGCTGCTGGCCAAGGCATTGCTCCTGTAATCCTTTATACCAGAGGTGGACGCAGCCAGGTCCCCTGGCAGGACTCAAATCTGGTCCAGGCAGATGATTTTATTCCAGCTGGGTTAGCCAGAGTCCGTGAGTTTAGCTCGGCCTTTGGGAGAAGTGAGAGAAGCCTGGATTCAAGACCAAGCAGGCATCATGCCTCAGGTGAAAACTGGGGTGCCAAACATCCAGACCATATGGATTAAAGGTTTGAAGAGGCTCCCGCCAGCATAGAGCTCTGCATCCTGTTGCCAGTAAAGCTTCCAGTGAGGTACTGGGAGCTCTAAAACTAGATTCATGGAGGGGGTCAAGCCAGTGCTTGAGAACAGCATGGGGCCAGCCGTGCTGGAAGGTGGGCGATTAGGGACATCACCAAAGCTGCTAGAGGGGATGGACGCGACGGTCTTCCCCTTTCACGACATCTCACTGCACTTTAATAGCACCGATGAATTCCTCTTTAATCCCTGCTTGTTCTTAGCCACCTGTAAAGCCTTAAATCTTGTCTTTTGCCCCACCATGGGACAGCCAACTGGTTGTTCCCATCTGACAATAAACCACTTGAGACTCGCCAGAGAATTTGATTTCTTTTTCCAGCTGGTTCAACGTGGAGGCCTTCCTGGCCCTCTTGGATGATGCCTGCAGCCTGTATGATCTCTCCTTGCAGGCATCTTGCCCCACGTACCCTCCTAAAAACGGGGGACAGTTGAGGTGGATCCCATTGGGGAGGAAATCTGTCGTCTCCCACCCGTGAGCAACGGCCGGAGCATCTCAGGGGCTCAGCCCTGTGGTTTTGGGTTTTAATTCCTGTGGTTTATTGGGCCAGAAACCTTCATTATTGCCTTGCAACCGATGTTTGTGGTGGCACTGGTGCAGGGTAGGCAGGAGGAGAGCCAGGCAAGGGGAAGAGGGAGAGGAGGGACAGACCATTTGTGTCTGAGGGCTTCAAGATGGTAATATTTTAGCTAAGAAGGCACGCTTGCTGTAGCAGCTCAAAATACCATTCCTCTGTGAGCAGACAGAAGGGGGGGGGGGAATATATAATATAATAATTTTTTAAAATCCTCTATTCTAAGTAAATATCAATGTGGGAAACATCATAGAGGAGAAACTGCCCTTCCTCCGTGCTGGAAATCAGTGCCAGCAACTTTGAAGCACAAGTTTATAAAGCTGTTTTTGCTATAATTAAAAAGTGCAATCAGGAAGGTCTTGCTGTGCCGCTTGTAACCCATGAAAAAGGCTGGACACGAGATGAAAAGGCGGCCCAGCTCTTTATTTAAAGCTGTTGGATGGCTACTGTGCTTATTTTTTGCCCTGGTGATGGCCAAGGCAGGGGGTGAGCCCCTGGGAGGTGGCTGTGCTTGGACAGTCCCCACGTTGCATGGTGGCGGATACCCCATCTTCTCTGGTAGCCAAAGGTATTTTATCTTATAGCTGAAAATGACAAAGTATTTTCAATCCAAGCTTTGTCTTGGATTGAAAAAATCTGATCTGGGGACACTGAGCCACAGAGAGATGTAAACGAGCCTGTCCCTGGCAGAGAGACACCAGGCAGCACATTCCTCTCCGTGTTTCCTTAAATAGGGCTGATATTTTCCCTCTATCCTCCGTGTGATCCGACTCTGAGCTCGAACAGCCCTGGAGCGGCTGGAGAGAAGCCCTGTGGACTAAATCACACACACACACACACACACACACACAAACACAAAAAATCTGCAAAGACCATGTGCTGCTGCCTAACGGGTAAGTGTCTCTTTTGGGATGGTTGGGGATGTGCCGGCAAAGGGAACCGGCAGCCTCCCAGCCACCCTGGCACTGCCGAGATGTTTTTCCAAGTGTAAAGATGCAGGGCTGTTAAATTTGGGGTTGCTGTGGTCTGTCTGTGCAGTGCAAGCTGGCGGGGGGGAGCGTTGCCGAGCCTGCTTCGGGCACGCTTTCAGGTTCCGCGCCTGCTGCATCAATCAATTAAAATTGGATCCAAGTACAAGGAAAGCAGCAAAGAAACATAAAAGCTGCTTTTCCAGCACGGTTTTCTGAGCACGTCTGCACTCTTGGGGGGGTTTCTGCGTTGGCAAGTGCACCCTAAGGCTTCGGTCCGTGCTTTGGAGGGGGGGCGGGAGGCAAACGTGGAGGGGCCACAAGGTCGTGTACCGGCAAGGGAGCAGGTTAGAGCCTGAGCTTTGGGGACGAAATGCGAATTCCTGCCAGCGGGGAAGGTTGGCTCCTTCTCCTTTGGCCATCCCTGGAGCGGAGACACCAACCTGAGATGTCGATGCCCGTGGTGCAGACCTGCAGGTAGGCGAGACAAACCTCGATGCCCAAGAGACGGACGTTAAAGGCCAAGGTTTGCAGGAGGGCAATTCATTCCTCCCTAAAATCAACATCTAAAAGAGGTTAGAGCTTCCTGCCGCTGCTCCTCCTTCCTCCACCCTTGCTGTGCGTTCACTCGCTGCAGGCAGCAAGGGGAAGAGGAACAAGAGAGGCTGGAGAAGCTGCTGCCATGGCCTCCGCTTCACCTAGAGCAAGGGGAGGGGGAGAAGGAAGCACCCGCCGCACCGTCCCGCAGCGCGGGCCCGATCCTGACCACCTGGGCTGCGACCCCACCGGCCGCGGAGGCGGTACAGCCCCATCCTGGCCGGAGCGAGGAAGGCTTGGAGATGCCGAGGCAGTCGGCCACCGAAGCCGCTTCGGGAAAGGAAATTTCCAGCCGAAACAGCATTTGGAGCATTTAGCGGAGAAGCTGAAGCTCTTGGACCTGGAAGGAGGCAGGGAGGAGAAGGAGCATCTCTGCTCGTGGCGCAAGAGGGCAATCGCCTTCAGGGGTGATGCAAAAGTGTCTGGCACCAGCCGTGATGGACCAAGGGCTCGTGGAAGTCCCACTACAGCTGACGTAGAGGAATCTGCCCGGGAGGACAGGGTCAGGTCCATGACCGAGCTTGGGTTATTCCTTTTCCGAAATTTTTTCTGACCGCCTTAAGGGATACTGGGGTTCCTTCGAGCTTCTCGGGATCACAGGCTTCAAGCCAGCTTTGAAGTTCTCTGTAGTTGGGGGGGTTTCACCATGAAAATACATAAATGGAAATAAGTGGGGAGAGCTAGGAAAAATAAAAACAACACCCAACTCTTTTGGGCTAAAAATATGAAAACATTAACTTTCAGAGTAAACCCTTTGCCCCGAATCAGTCAACAGCTATTTTCCAATTTATTTCATGTGAGAATTAAACTGTCTCCTCTGTTGTCCTCCTGTGTCTTCTCCATCCTTGCACCCACGCTGCGATTTTTTTTTTTTTTTTTTTTTTTTTTTTTTCCCCAGACTGGGGGGAAGTGTTCCCAAGCATCCCATCCCTTCCCTACTCCCCCCCTCTCGATACCCTCCCAAACCATTTCTTCTTCTTCCAGGAGCAAATACACAGTGACTTGGAGAAGCTCAAGAAACAAAGGGAAGAGATTTTGGAATTGAAAATAAGCGGAGAGAGGCGATGTCAGGACTATCTGGTAAGTAGCTGTTGCCATCACCCAGAAAAAATAGAGGTGCTGGGCCAGCGTGGTCCATGCTGTTGTCTTTCCATGTCCTGCAGACACAGACGGAGGTCGAGAGACAGAAGATTGTGTCCGAATTTCGGCAGCTGCGCCGGTTTCTGAAGGACCAAGAGCTTGTCCTCCTGGCTCAGCTGGCAGAGCTGGACAGAGAGATGATGAGGAGGCAGGAAGAAGAGGAGACCAAGATAACAGGGGAGATTTCACTCCTCGATGTCCTGATCTGTGAGATGCAGAAGAAGCTTGAGCAACCTCCGAGCAGGTTCCTGCAGGTCGGATGCTCTACTGGGCAAGACAGAAGAGGGTCCGGCGTTGCCTTGGCTGGAGTCTTCCCCCAATTTTGGGATGGGAGACTGAGGCTTTTTTCTCTCTCTTTCTATTCCAGGATGCCCGAAGCACTCTGGACAGGTATGTGCTCTTCCACCACCTGTGCCTCAATGGTGGGGAAGGCTCCCAGGCAGCATCCCCGTGGTTTCTGGAACAGAGGTGGAAATTTTGGCAGTTCAGGCAGGGCTTGAAGTGAGGCTTGGAGAGGTGTGGAGACAAGAAGGTGCCCGTGAACCCCAGTCTGGGGATGCCATGAGAGGAAGCACCCGAAGACTGGAGGTCTTCCTGGCCATCAGGGCAATGGGGACCCAACCGTCCTCTGGTACAGAGCTGGTTGGCACCTCCAAGCCTGAGACAGGGACATTTTGGGGACAGCCAGCTCATCCAGCGTCCCCAAATTGCCTGGGGTGCAGGGGGAGGAGGGACGGTCCTGGCATCTCATGGCATCACAACGAGTCCCATATCTAAGGGGAAAGGTTTGCATCCAGGTGGAAGATGGGCAGTGCCCAGAGGACGATGGAGACCTTCTCGGACCTGGAGCGGAGGCTTCATGTCATTTCTCAACAAAACTGTGTCCTCAGAGAGATGCTGGGGAAATTTCAAGGTACTGTGGAGCATGACTGGGTTGATGGGGGTTACCCCCCATTATGGGGGGGGGCAGCTCTGCCTGCTGCTCTTTTTCCTGTTTTCCCAGGAAAAACACAGTAGGGTCAAGAGCAAGTAGAATTACCAACCAGAGAGCAGGATGTCCAACCTGTTCTTCATCCCCTAGACGTTTTGCTATCTGAACTGGAGAAAGAGCAAGGACCGTCTCTAGGAGGAGATGGAAAAGGTGAGGCTCTTTGGAGGAGCAGCTGCAAATTCATTTTTAGCTGAAATAGTGTTTAAAATAGCTGGGAAAGGGTGAGTTAGGCTCACTTTGGGGTTCCTGAAGATACGAAGGAGCTCTGCCCAGTCCTCCAGCATGAGGAGGCTTTCCCAAGCAGGAAGACGTGGCGATGTCTCTGCTCCCAAGCCCGGGACATAGGCAAATGTGTGATGCTGGGGCTTGTCCCAACCGGAGCAGGACTTTTTTGGGGGTGACGTCCTCCTCCAACGCCACTTTCTTCTCCATCCCTCGCAGCCTTCGTGACTTTGGACCCCGACACAGCCAACACCCGGCTCATCCTGTCCCGGGACCGGCGGGGGGTGAGATGGACGGATGCAGGGCAGGATCTGCCCACCACCCCGCAGCGATTTGATGCCTCCTGCTGCGTTCTGGGCTGCCAGGGCTTCACCGTGGGGAGACGCTGCTGGGAGGTGGAGGTGGCCGGCGGCAGGACCTGGGCGCTGGGGGTGGCCCGAGGCTCCGTGCCCAGGAAGGGCTGGCTTGAGTTTCAACCAGAGAAGGGGATCTGGGCGATGGGGCGATGCGGGAATCGGTACCGCATCTTCACTTCCCCCATCACCACCTTCCCCGCCGCTGGGGAAACTGGGAGGGTGCGGGTGGCTCTAGACTATGGAGGGGGGCAAGTGGCATTTTACCTCGCCGAGCGTGAGCCCCCCATCTTTACGTTCCGCGATGCCTCATTCGGTGGGGAGAGCATCTTCCCTTTCTTCTGGGTGGGGAGAGGCTCCCACCTCCGCCTCTGCCCATGAGCTTGCCCTGCCCTCACCCAGTCCAGCTTTGGGATGAGTTTTCTGATCGTTGTGCACCTTTTTCCTTTTTTTTTTTTTATGATGTTGCAAGAAAATCTCTTCTAGCAGAATTTGCTCAAAAAAAAAAAAATATAAAAAATTGAATTTTCTTTCCTTGTTTAAAGTTGTCTGGCAGCTACCAGGGCTGTGGGAAGGGCCAAGCCCTGGGACGCAGCTCTGGGATGGCTCCAGGCGGGGAACTGGATCACATCCCCCTCTTTTCCCCAGGGAAAAGCTGGATTTCTCCTTCCTCCATCCTTCCTGGTGAGGATGTGCAAGAGAGCAAAGGCACCTGGGGTAGAAGTGCAGGGAGTTGTGCATGCCCCACCATCACC
>JAOBAS010000065.1:18157-28590 GCA_025311575.1 Elanoides forficatus
ATTCTATTCTATTCTATTCTATTCTATTCTATTCTATTCTATTCTATTCTATTCTATTCTATTCTATTCTATTCTTTGGCACGTATAGGCATCTACACTTAGGTATTTTAACCTGGAGCAGAGTGAAATGATGTCAAGCTTACTGCATACACTCTTCTCATTCTTACCACAGATGCATGGGAAGTCCAACACAGTCTGTGCTTATGAGTTGTGGACACCTCCCGTTTGGCCATGTGTGTTTGACTCCTGGATATACTAAAAGTCAGATTCAGAGCCTTTTGGTTTGATTTGGTTTTGTCTGGGAAAAGGGATATCTCTCTCTTGGTACTTTCATGACAAATAAATAACTGTTTTTAACAAATACGTAGGGGGGTGTGTATAAATCTATATGAATATTTCCATAGGGATGCCTTGCATAGCCCAGGTATTGTGAGATATCCATAGGGGGCCAGCAACAGGACGTATGGAATACCTTTGCCCTTGTGAAAAGGCAGCTGAAAGACAGTTATGAGCTCCTGAGACATTTGAGGTGGCTCTAGATAACAACATTAGGAACTAAATCCCTTCTCTTTTTACTGTAAGGAACCATACTTGAGGGGAGTCAGGGAGCTTAGATACCTTAAATGCTTACTTGACTGAATTTAGTTGTCTCCAGTACAATTTGAGATAGTCTAGGGCATGCTTCCTTTCAGAGGACTCCCAGAGGTCTTCCTCAGGACCTGGCTTGTATACGCTTGTCCTCTGATAATGCATGAAGTATTCTAGGCTTTCTCAAACTGAAAGAGAAGTGTCTAGGGAGGTACCTTTATAAAGTCCATCTAATCAATGCAAGCACTTCAAGTGACACCTCTCACTCTACAGCAAGAAACACAGAATACGGAATATAGTAGAAGATAGTATATGTCTTCCATATAGACTTCATCAGTAAACTTCCTTCTGAGCTTAATGAGGCAGGTAACTTCCTATACACTAAGTTATATTTTCAGGAATTTGGAAGTCTGCAATTTTTGCTATCTATCTATATATGTATATGCATCTACATACGCAGTAAAAAAAAAAAAAAAAAAAAAATTGCAGATTATTTGTTTTTTATAACCCTATGGCATAAATTCTGCTTACCACTAGCCTTCTGAAGTATTTGCAGAACAATCAGGATATGTATCATTGCCTGCCACATGATGAAGAAAGCCATTGCTCAAGAGTGGCAGAAGTTCAGACTCTCCAGACAGCTGCACAACAGCCAGGCAAAGACCTCAGGGGCTTTTCCTAAGTGAAAAGAAGAAGGTGAAAGCAGGAGGTTTAGATATTAACTTAGCTTATTAGAAAGAACACCAAGGTAACCTCTGAAAAGGGTTATGTGAATTGTTACGACACCAGAGACCAGAAACAAGCTATGTCTTTACAAGTCTAGTTACTATGCGTAGCAGAGAGAACTTCCAGTCAATGAGCATTGATGCTACTTAAATTACCAAAATGCTTTGGAGTATGAACCCATTCAGTGATGTTGCATATCTTTTCCCCTAAAGTCTTGTCCTTTCAAAAATCTTTACATGCACTTGCTTTTATCTAATGTCTACCAGGGAGACTTACAAATAATTTTCCAGGGAGAGAAGGATGGGGAAGGGAAGTGATCTGTTCAAAGTACAATGACATTAACTCAAGACACAATTTTATGGAGCAGGATGTTTAAGAAAAAGCTCAGCTCTTTCAGGCATGCATATATCACACCCGTTCCTAGGGTTTATTGAGCTTCGGCAGGAGTCTGTTTTTCCATTTTCGAGTTCATTTAAGAGTAGCAGACCAAGCATGCATGAGCTAAAGAAAAGGAGGTTATAAGGTCATTAACTTTTCAAATATGCATAAATACTCATGTCACGGTGAGAAAAGAAACAGAGGAATGACTAACACTGAGAGTTTTTATCTTACAAGTATTTAAAAGGCTATTTATGGCATTCAAACTGTGAGATAATAGTGAAACAGTAACAATAAAATGGAATACATATTCCTAATACTTACGTTCCCCAAATTATTGGCAGATGTAAAAAAGACAATTAAAAAACCACCACCAACAACAACAAAAAACCCAACCAAACAATTATTTCAGATGCCCTGAGTCTTTTGAACCAGAAAATTGTGTGTTCCCCACTCAAAGCTGTTACATCTTCCTGGTTTGTGTTTACCACACCAAACATACAGAGAAACAAGTTGGCCTCATGGCTACAAGCCAGCACAGGCTTGAGACTTTTAGCAGCTCAGGAAGAGCAATGAGATTTTCAGGCACTGACTGGGATCAGAAGCAATGAAACTACTTTTGCATGATACAGCCCTTCAGCAAACAGGTTCTGCGAAGACATAGGGTGGATTTCATCAGGCCTGTTTCAGACGAATGTGATGAATGGTATCATTTAAGTACTTTTTTTCTTGCCATTCACTCTAAAGAAAACCAAAATTACTCCCTGTCACTGGGCATGTCTAAGAGTAGGTAAAAAGAATCCTCCATCCCTGGTCCCTGGTGAGCACTGGTGTCAGGAAACCACTTGTGGTGTAGCTTCTCTCCAGAGTTCCAGGAAGTCCAAAATCAGCTCTGATTGCCTGACGATGATGAGCAGACAACTTCTCCAAAGCCAAAAACTCCCTGTGGACATTGCAAAGCCTTGCTGAAGGTTGGTCTTTCTACACCAGCTCTGCTGCTATAACAGCTTTTGAGGAGACAAAACATCTCTGCAGCTCACGACTGGGTTCATATTTCTCTCCATGGTCTGCAGTTGCCAGCCATACTGATTCTCAAGCCTCACTTAAACTTAAGAAGCTTCAAACAGGAAAGTTACATTAAGAGCTTGTAGCATGCATGAGGTGGATCCGGTTGTTTCTGGAGATTGATCCTGATACCTTAACATAGTGGAGAAGCATTTTCATATCTTATTCTTGCATTATGGTGAACATTTTCCCTTTTACAAAAAGAAAGAATTCATTCTGTGAGCATTTTTTTTTTTTAATGGTCAACATTATTGATGAAACAGGATCAATTCAACTCAGGCCAGTACATTAAATAGGCGTAATGCCACTAGTGTTCCCAAGGAGCAAATGGGCATAGCTGTGCCTTCTGGATGTTGAAAGACAACTGTTGATACAAAACACAGCCTTAGCTAGAGGAAAACTTCATTTTCTCAATTTTCTAGTAAAGGCACAGCCTTTTGAGATACGACAACATCCCTTTCTATGTACTATAAAATCAAAACAGTTTCAAGGTAACATTGGCATAGCAGAACAAAGGAAGGAAATTCTCCCTTGTTCTGCTTCAGGTAAGGCAGAATCATATAAAATTATCATACTTGCTGACCAGAGGTCTGTTCATGTCTTGCTGAAAATATGATCATTGAATTTCTTAGCTTGAAGGTGGTTTCTTACCTGGAGAGCAGGAAGGAAAACAGCCATCACAAGCTTCCCTTGGCTTTGGGAGAACTGGACTTTTGTACTGAGAAATAGATTGACATTATTATTATTTACTCCTTTTGCTTTCATACCTTGCACAGTCATAGAGTCATTTATTAACCAGGGACTTGGGTAAACATATATTACTCCAATAAAAGCAATACCTTTGTTGTCGCAACCATGACACAGGGCTCCATTCATCCTAGTTGAAATCTCAGGCTACGAGGTAACACAATTGCATCCTTTCATACTGTGATCTTCCCCTGTACCTCAAGACATGGACTATTGCTGCATGAACATGTGGCATCAACCAGAGCGAACAATACCACGCTTTGTGTGAAAGGCATATTTTGAAAGGCAAGCGCAAAAATATGACTTTGAATCTGTTGGCTGGAGGGAGTTGAACTTCATCTCCCCTGTCCAAGGTGTATGTCTTGACTGTTGAGCCACCTTCTACCTACCACATTCTCAAATAGCAGAAGGAACTTTTCTTGGTTCTTTGAAACAAAGCGCAAAGGACACAGATAAAGGAGGACGGGTTTTATATCCCCTTCTTTCCATGCTGAAGCTACAAACCTACTTTCTGCAGACCCCTGCCTTCATTACTCATTTACCGTGAAGTGTTGCATGGAAGAGTGAGTTGTCTTGTTTCCCTCTGGAGCTGATGGAGAAAGACAGGCTTCTCCGGAGCATGATTCATCCCAGCAGGCTGAACAGGGAACTCCTGACTCAGTTTGAACACAAGGAACAAGTGTATAGCAGGTGGAGAATAGTCGGGCAAGCCAGGAGAAGGGAAGCAGCATTGGCTGGGTTTGCACAGATGGAATTAGGAAGGTCAGAACTCACCTGAAGTTAAAACTGCTGTAGAACAAGGCCCCTTGGCAGCAAAAGGAAGACTTGGAATAGCGTAGGGTCACTGCCAAAAGGGATGGGAGATTTGCAGGCCCTGAAAGGACCTTTCCCCCAGTTCTGAGACAATCCATGCCAGATTGTGGTGTGAACCTTGTCAAAGACTGGGTGTGTTGGTTGTTGTTTTTTTTTTTTTTTTAATCCAGGTGCATTCTACCCACTGGATTACTTTTATCCACATGGTCGTTGACAGTTTCAGGGAACTCCAGGCAGCACAGAGAGGAGGGATTTCCCTTTACAGGACCTGGGCAACTCTTCTCCAACAGATTGCATTTGTCCCTGTGCCAAGAGTTCTTGTTTTTAAAACAGCCTCTATAACCTCATTGAGGTGAAAGTAAGATGCCTCTGTAGTTTCCAGTATCCTATCCAGAGCCTTATCTGTAAACACAAATTATATAGACAGCCCACCAGTCCTCCAGCACATGGTTGTTAAGTAAATACTTGGCTGGTGGTTCTGCAGTTTCCTTCAGGACTTGTGTGTGACACCATGTAATTCTAGTGACTTAGTGATATCTTATTTGCCCCAGTCCATTGCCAGCTGATGGCATTTTCACTATAGCCTTGAACATCCTTTGCAAGATTATCTTGATATTACTGCTTTTTTGGATCTCAGTTTTGTAATATACATTTGACCTTACAGGCTTTCCTCTTTTTCTGATTTTCCATTTCTTTTCTGCTGCTCTTTTCTGTGTGATGTGCTCTTAGTTTTCCTACTGAATCAGGGACTTTTTTTAAACAAGGTTTCTTTCTGTCTGAGTTGAGGCACACACTTTACGAGAGCTTCTGAAGCAACGTACCTCTTAGAGTCTCTGGGCAGCCTGCGGGTTCCTTCCTTTCTGCCCTGTACCTTTCAGGATTTATTTGGTTGTTTTTTTCAAGACATATGACTCACTTTTACATAGCTCCCTTCCTTCAAATGGAATGTCTGTGTGATGAACTTACCTGACTTGCTTTTCAACTACAACGTTAAATCTAATTGCTTCATGGTCACAGCTTCAGATCAGCTCACAGTGTAGCACTTCTCCAGTTAGGTCCTGTTCATCAGACACGTGCAGTCTCATTTGCTTGGTGGTGGATTCTTATAATATCCATATAGACTCCAGTGACAGGGTAAACACCTCACTCAAATAGAGACACCCTCGCAGGCAATTGCTGAAGGGTTATAATTGAGTTTCCCTCTAAACAGCCTTCCAGGGTGAGTTGCTGTCTCTCCCCTTTGAGCTAGGTTGCTAAGAAGTAATCTCCATAAATTCTTTTGAGGTTTTCCATCTCCACCCCTCAGATCCATCTCCTTGATATAAAGAGCAAGATCATCCAATTAACAGTGCTTTCTGCCCATTGGAACAGGTTTGCAAATCAGTTTTTAACTGGAAGATTTTTAGAGAAAATTTGCTACAGGTGTAGTTAATTGGCTATTGCTGTCCACCCCTGATTTGTCCCCAGAAATTCACTTTTATTAAAAAAAATTGGGAAACTGGGCTTCGTGAATTAAGAAAACAAACCCAGAAAAATAAAGGCTGTTCTTTCTTTTTTTAAGACTCCTAATCGTCATAGAAATTCTTAGATTTTTCTCCAACATCACCTTCGCTGGCAGAGAAAGTTTCAGAGAAGTTAAACCAGATGACAGCCGAGAGTCCAGCTACACAGAGTTAGAAGTTTATAGCAGAAGTTAATGACCACCTTTTACTCACAGAACAGGGTTTCAGGTGTCTGTGACTGAAGGTAAAGACCAAGCTTCCTTTCTCTCTAGGAAGTACTCATCTAAATTTAAACTGGGTGTCTGTAGGCAATAAATCTGTAATTGCTCTCTCATTCCCAATGTCCATCCTTTGGGGTGTAATGAACATGGAAACGTGCCAATGCACAGCAAGACTACATTGAGAAAAGATGTGGTTTTTCAACTGCTGCCACAGCGGAGAACTGATCTCAGGGAACTGTGGCTCCCAAAGGGATGAGGAGGATCACAGGGCTAGTAAGCAGATGTTAACTGATCCTTTTAATCTGCGTCCTGAAAAATTGACAGAGAGGGATGATTGCCCAGTCTGCTGCTCTGGAGAAATCCCTGGAAACATTCCCAGGGTCCTGTCTCAGGAGACTTCAGACAACCAATGCATCCCACAGACCTGCAGCACGTCAGCTCCTCCGTGCACGTGGTCCCAGTCATGACTTTCTCTCCCCAGCCATTGTCTTTCTTCTGTTATAGTATTTCTCATGGCTGGGCTAAATCCAGACCTTTGTGTCCTGGCATGTACCACCACACTTTTGTGGCCCCGTTTCCAAAACTATGTCTTTGTACCATTACCTTGCACCTGCAATCTATCTCCAACGATCCTGTCCTCCCATCCTCTCTGAATGAACACACATTTTTCTTGCCCAGTGGCAGTTATCTATGAAATGCAGAACACCGTGGGTCATCTGGATTAACAGGGGGAGCATTACCACTGTAAATGAGCCACAATGGGTTATGCCATGGCTTGAAAGGATCCAGTATTTACTCTACGTGCATAGAGTACAAGAGGGAGGCAATATACACCTAGCACCACTCCTCAAATGCAGGTTAGAAGATAACACATTCACAGATTGGCTCCCTCCCTTTGCTTTAATGTATCTCCCCCATTTCACAGTGAGTCATTTTTCAAGGCATTGCTCACTTTGAGTAACTGATACATCTCATGGTATTGAATCAGTGCCCTGCTTGTTCTTTCAGTTATTCAAGAAACTTTTATTCATGAGAGTTTTAAACTGAGCTAAAGCAGTGGGATTCAGCTAACTTAATTGCTAATGGTGGCTTCAGCTCACCCTGAATTAGAGGTGATATTCATCCTGTGAATTAAGTCACTTAATTGTAGGGTGGCAAGGATTTGGTAGTGGGAGGCTATGGGGGTGGCTTCTGTGAGAACCTGCTAGAAGCTTTCCCCATGTTCAATAGAGCAAATGCCAGCTGGCTCTGAGATGGACCCGCTGCTGGCCGAAGCTGAGCCAATCAGCAAAGTTGGTAGCACCCTTGTGATAACAAATTTAAGGAAGGTTGAAAAAGTTGCTGCACAACAGAAACTGCAGTCAGAGACAGGAGTGAGAATATGTAAGAGAAACAACCCTGCAGATCCCCAGGCCAGTGAAGAAGGAGGGAAGGAGATGCTCCAGGCGCCGGAGCAGAGATTCCCCTGCAGCCCGTGGTGAAGACCATGGTGAGGCTGTGGGTGACTAGGGAAAGGCGGTCGGAAGATATCGCAGTGTACGGGCAGGTAGAGCCCCTCCCCCTCAACTCCCCTCTGCCAGCCAGCAATGCCCAGGTCGTGACACAAGCAGAGGGAAGTGACCCCAGGCTATATAACCCCACACAATACGTTAATAAACGCCATTTGCCGTCCACCACATTGGTGTTTGCAAGCTCATGGACCGAGCAGCCTGGGGTTGGTCGCCGTGCTGTTCTTGAACCAGGTCGTCATGCCTCAGCGGAGGCAACATGAGGCAGAGTGTCCCCCTGCAGCCCATGGAAGTCCAAGGGGGACCAGATCTCCACCTGCAGCCTGGGAAGAGAGGACCCCATGCCGGAGCAGGGGGATGCCCGGAGGAGGCTGTGACCCTGTGGGAAGCCCACACTGGAGTAGGCTCCTGGCAGGACCTGTGGACCCATGGAGAGAAGAACCCACACTGGAGCAAGTTTTCTGGCAAGACTTGTGTCCCCGTGGGGGACCCACACTGGAGCAGTGTGCTCCTCAAGGACGGCTGCTCATGGAAGGGACCCAGGCTGAAGCAGTTTGTGAAGAACTGCAGCCCGTGGGAAGGACCCATGTTGGAGAAGTTCATGGAGGATTGCCTCCCATGGGAGCGACCCCACGCTGGAGCAGGGGAAGAGCATGAGGAAGAAGGATCAGCAGAGACAACATGTTACAAACTGACCACAATGCCCACTCCTGTGCTGCTTGGGGAGAGGAGGTAGAGAAGCCGAGAGTGAAGTTGAGCCCGGGAAGAAGGGAGGGGTTGGGGGGAAATCTTTTTCTAAGATTTGGGTTTTGTGGACACATATTTAGCTAACGTCGGTCACAAGAGCATTGCAGACACCTTCAGAAGACCTTGAACAGAATAAACAAGAAGACAAAAAAAGAAAGATGATAATAAAGCCAATTAGAAGAACACAGGTGTGCATTCCAAGATAGAGGGAACTTGGCACAAAAAACCTCAATTCGGCAGTTTATCTCGACCAATTAGACTGAGACAAGCTTCGCATGTTTAAGTTGATATAACCAATTATATCTTATGCTTATGCACGCATACAGAGTCGGTATAACCAATCATATGTTATGTTTATGCGCGTGTACAGAGTTGATATAACCAATCATATTTTATGCTTGTGCACGTGAACAATGACTTTGCAGAATATATGACTAAAAAATATGTGTGTTTTAGTAATAAAAGGTCGTCTGCTTTCAACTTTACAGGCATCCGTCTGCATCAATCTCCTCAGGTTTTATTTCCCATTATCCTACTCTGATGTCATTGGCAATAAATTCAGTTAATTTCCCCTAACTGAGCTTGGTTTGCCCATGATGGTAATTGGTGAGTGATCTCTCCCTGTCCTTATCTCGACCCATGACCCTTTTGTCATATCTTCTCTCCCCTGTCCAGCTGAGGAGGGAGAGTGATAGAGTGGCTTCGTGGGCACCTGGCAGCCAGCTAGAGTCAACCCACCACACTGCCTACGTGTGAGCATGAGTTTTATGCTCTGGTTACAGACAGTAGAGAATAGGATGCCATTCACTTGCCTGAAGACAGACATCTATTGCCACTTGAGATGCCATGTCACATCTTCCCTCGTCTCCTGCTGCTACTTCAGGAGGGTGTGAGAATCCTGTAAATCCCATGCTCCGATAGCCCTGTGGGAGCTCAAATTGCATTAGGCTTCCATGTTTGGGCAGCTGAATCTAACTCTTGACTCCCATTACTTAAGTCAAACTAACTTAACCAAATGCTTACAGATAAGCAATTGTTCCTGGGTTTTATCACACCCAGTATGTGATCTGTGGATTTCACTCTGATCACTTAATAACTCTTACAAGCAGACCTCCAAAAAGACTACTTGCATTTCATAGTTCACAGTCTGAATGTTATGAATAATTTTTTGACTTTGTATAAAATTCGAAATTCGCATTCATAGTCTTCTTGGTAAACTGTTCCAATGGGTTTATTCGTCAAAAATGAATACACAACAAATGTAACAAATACTGAAACAAATCCATGTTTCTTTAGTTCAGGCAAAAGGAAAGAAAATTGCAATATTTGACAGGTCTAGGTTTTTACAAAATTATTTCTTAGCACAAGATGGATTCCCTAAGAAGTACGTAAGAGACTTTTTCTTTCTTGACCGTGGTTTTAAAAGTTGATATTACTTTTTTGCCTTCCTCTCTACTTTCACATCTTCTGTGCTTCACATTATTAATTTATTAATCTCCTCCTGGCCCTGTGAAGGGTGTCACAGAGAGGGTAATGTGTTTTAAATTTATACAGGGCGTACTCCCAACCATTTGCCGTCAGAGCCTGGGCTGAAGAACGGGTAGAGATTCCAAGAAAACTCAAAAGAGAGAGACTCGAGAAGGCACTTTTCTTCAACATCAAAGAATGAAAGCTTTTGAACTTCCTGATCCAGGAAAACACCTACCACGCTGCAGGGCTTGCAAGTTCTTACACCCTTCCCACCAGTTAAGCTGTATTCTCCCTGAGAAAACTGCAGGCTGAATAAATTCCCCTTTGGGAAAGTATTCATCATGTTGCTCCTCAGCGTATTTCTAATCTCCTCACACACCACACCCAGCTCCCATTCTGATTTGTCCCCCACCTCCACTTCCCAGTAATGTTTCTTTTCTGAAAACCCTTCAGTAGCTACCACTATCGCTTTGGGCAGGATCTCTTTCTGAGTGGACATGACTCTGTTTTTCTCCTTAATGGTGAGGCTGGGATGTTTGTAGTTCTCATCCAGAGTGATAGTAACTTGAGAAAGAAAGCGGGGTGGGGGGGAGGGGGTACGCGGCCAGCGCCGGCGTCACGTCGAGGGCGACGAGCCCGCTGCCGAGCAGTCCGGCGACGAGCAGGGT
>JAOBAS010000065.1:67923-83232 GCA_025311575.1 Elanoides forficatus
GGGGGGGGGGGGGGGGGGGGGGGGGGGGGGTGTTTGTGCTCATTCTGTTACTGGGGCAGAACAGAGATCATACGGGTTTTTTTCCCCAATCCACATTATTCTTGCCTCTTATGCCATCACCATGAATTTAACAGGTAAGGAGACTGAAGAATCCCCACTGGGATGCACATGCTTTCCATGCACATATTTCATGGCTGAAATATGCCAGGGAAGTTGAGCATTTACGTGGCCTCGTTCCATTTGTATTTTGTGACAATACTCTCTCCTTGTGGATGTGTTTATTCTCCAGACTGGGACTGGGATGACAGATTCCATTGTGGGTCACTTGTCTGTGAGCCAGTCCTAACTTGGATGTCACAGCATGATGCTAATGAATGCTGAGCTCCAGGAACTGGTTGGGGAAAGCTTGAAGGTGTGCCCTACCCCTCTACATCATGATTAACTGGGGAGTAAAGCTTAATCAAGCGGGCCATGAACCCCAGGAGGTGGAAAGGGGATTGGGAGGTTGATGGGCTGCTCATTGCCCTCTTTCAGGTCAGTATTTCCCAAATGCTGCTCCACTCAGCACTGAACAACAAACCAAATTTCCAAACTGGAAATCCCCTACTTGGATCTGGAATGGGATTCAGGGCCATATTAAGACCCAGACATATGTATGTCTAAATGCAGATGTCACCACTAGGGCTGGGTGTCTTCCTGTTGCAAGCAATGGAAACCTATGGTGGAGTCAGCTCCCCACACAGAGTGGCCAAGTGCAATTAGAGATGCCATGGGTCATCTCACAACCTGGCAGATAAGATACAGGCCCTAACGGAGACTCTAAAGGAAAATACCTATGGCATGACAAATGCTGCTGGATGCTTATTTGGGCAATCGAATCACATGCCAATATTTGGCCAGCTGAGCAGCTCCAGAGATGTCGTTGACTAACTAGAATTTCAAGATCCACCTCACATGAAGACACCAGCAGGTCTATAAGACATGTGGGTGTCTTGACCTGTAGCGAGTCCCCACCCCTGGAGTAACATCACAGTGGGAATTGCACAGTCCTGTTTCATAAGGGATTCCCAATCTATGCTGTTTATCTCTCTAATTCTGAACTCTGAAACCACAGAGGAAGATACAGAACTTGATCCTCATCAGCCTTTACCTTGAAAAGTCCTGGGCAGTGTTAGTGGAGATCTTTCCTTGCCTTTGATATCTAGGCAATCTTTCCATATGCAATCCCATATCCGGTTCTTGTTTGTTTTTTTCTTTTTTTTTAATGCAGAAAGTAAAAAAACAGTTAAGCTGCAATTAGTGAATGGTTCAAGTCGCTGTGCTGGGAGAGTGGAGGTGCTTTATGGCCAGCAATGGGGAACTGTCTGTGATGACAACTGGGATATAACTGATGCTGAAGTTGTATGCCAGCAGCTGGGCTGCGGGACCGCTCTATCTGCTCCTTCCTCAGCTTACTTTGGGCGAGGGCCTGACCCCATTTGGCTTGATGATGTGAACTGCAAAGGTACCGAAGCTGCCCTCTCTGAATGCAGTGCAAAACCTTGGGGAAGCCATAACTGTGTGCATGGAGAAGATGCTGGTGTTGTGTGCTCAGGTAAATGCCACTCTGCATGACATGAGCGGGTTTTGTGGGGTGTGGAGAGATGCTGGAGGTGCTGTAGGAGGCTCTGTTCCCTTTGGAGCAGTGCTGACCCCAATACCCAAGAGAACTGTAAGATAAAAAGTGATTCATACTGTTAAGCCCTAAAGTGGTCTTGCCTCTTCTTAATTAAAATCCACCACCACAGGAGCCACTGGTAAAAGACAGTGGTGCTGCAGGAATTATTTGTAGGGCTCCCCACACACATGACCAGTGGATGCCTTGGTAGAGCATCTTCTCTCACTGCAGAGAGCAGTGGCTTTGGCAGCCCCACTATCCCACCCTCATGTCAGTAGACTTAGTTCCTTCTGAAGTTCCCCAAAAACTCTTGCAATAAGTGAGGTTCTTCCCATGGCCCACATTGTCCCTCCCAGTCTATTAGTATCAGCTCCTCCCATGCAACCAGAGCCCCAAGGTTACACCTCCAAGTCTCCCTTCATGATTCCCAGAGCCACCTACTCCCTCCCAGCTCACCAGCTGTCTGGTCAAGCAAGAGGCAGCGTATGCCACAACTGCTTTACCATTAGGCCTTTGCTGGTGGGCCAGTTATTATGAATACACTGATTACTTGGACAGCATTGGAAGGAGAAGAGTTGGTTTCCACCTGCCTTTCCTGTAATGAGGTACTAATTAGTGTCTTTCCTCTGTAGCCACGTACAGAGTTTTGCAAAGTTTGTAGGGTCTTCATATATTGTGAAATCCACATTTTGTTCATTGACTTGTGGATAAAAACAGCATTAACATGAGGCTGAAGAGAGAGTAGGAGAGTGATTCTGGCACCTTTAGGTATCTAGCAATTTCTGGGGCCTGTTAAGGTTCACAAGACATCTATAAGGAGCTGACAGCAAGATACACAGCAGACCTGAAACCCCTTGCGGTGGCAGACAGAGGCTAGAGCATCTTAAAAGCACTGAACATCTACATTTAAGCAAGGGTGGGGCTTGCCCTCTTCAATCCCAAGTATATTTAAGCTTGTAAAATCCATTGGTGAACATCGAACGCTGTGATGGTGGAGGAAGTGCTTGTGTTGCCTCTTTATGCAATGTTTTCCCATGCAAAACTGTGAGAGATGCTACGTTCATTGCCAGGTGGAGGACAGACACACCAGACTCGGCACCAGCTACTTTCCTGATTATTTTTTTTTCCTTTTTTTTCCTTTTTTTTCCCTGTAGGCTTTGCAGAACCTGCCCCACTTCGATTAGTGAATGGGTTGACCCACTGCTCTGGGAGAGTCGAGGTGTTTTATGGCCAGCGCTGGGGAACTGTGTGTGATGATGGCTGGGACTTGGTCGAGGCAGAAGTGGTGTGCAAGCAGCTGAGATGTGGACAGGCCTTGTTGGCTCCCCATGGAGCTTACTTTGGGCAAGGATCTGGTCCCATTTGGCTGGATGATGTCAGCTGCACAGGGACAGAAGCTGCTCTCTCCCAGTGCGGAGACCCTTCCTGGGGAAGCCATAACTGTGGGCATGGAGAAGATGCTGGCGTGGTTTGTACAGGTACCCATCACTCATGGCATGTCATGGGGGAAACTGTTAGTGGGTGACCCTTTCTGACAGATCCTGAGGCCCAGGTCCTTCAGCACAAATGGGTCTTCCAAAGAAAATGACACGGAGTGCTTCAAAAGTGCTTCAGAAAAAGATGTGTCTAAACCTATAGACAATTCTGACCTCTCTTTCCTCATTGAAGCCTTTTTCATTAATTGTTTCTGGAGGCCAGTTTGCTACAGCAGAGAGATGAAACACTCATTTTGGGGTGTTTTCTCAGCTCAGCTACTCTTCAGCTCAATAATTTTACACTTCTTTCTCACAGTGCAACAGAGAAGAGCATGTGGAGTAGGAGGGATCTTCTTGCTGATTAAGTCAACTACTCCCCAGGCCACCCATGGCTGGCAGCTCTGGGTCTCAAATGCTACCATCATTCTTTGTCTTGTTCCTCTTCCTTCACACGGATTCACAAAAATACATCTGTCAGGGATGCCTGTAGGTCTTCCAGTCCACTGCTCTGGCCAGCCAGTCCTGAGCAGTTCCCATCAGCAGTTGCGTAGTCTGGGCAGGAGGGATTCATCTCTCAGACCTTAGATGTGAAAAATGCAGATGTTAAATCTAACA
Source organism: Elanoides forficatus (assembly GCA_025311575.1). NCBI lineage: Eukaryota > Metazoa > Chordata > Aves > Accipitriformes > Accipitridae > Elanoides > Elanoides forficatus. The sequence goes on from JAOBAS010000065.1 coordinate 71,671, forward strand.
GCGTGGGTTAACCTCACACCTGTGAAGAAAACAGGCACCTCCAGTGAGATTTGTCTGGCCTGTCTCATAGTCCCCAGCACCAGATACCTGATGTTCACCAACACCAGAGCTAGAGAACTTCAGCATCTGATACTAGCAGTCCTCAATGAACTCTTTCTGCTTTACCAGAATTCTGATTCCAGATGCTAGGAGTCCTTAACACAGCCTAGACCATAAAGCAACCTGGTGTTCCTGGACCAGTGTTAGTCCACAGGTCCCTGTCCCTTCCCAACTCAGCTAGCCAGCCCAGTGATACTCCCCCCTAGCCTCATCCACCACAATAACAGGCTGCAGACATAACTGCCATCTTCTGATGACAGTTCAGAGTTGGCTGATTTTAGTAGGGGCTAGTCAACAAGAGAGGTCCACTGGAGACCACTGCTCTAAGGGACTGAAATTGCTGCAAGGATCTACTGAGCTGATATGAAAAAATGAGCAATGTCTGTCTATGCCAGACTGATGCAACCCAGAAGTGAGCAGCACAGTGCAGTGCTCTACCCTGTCAGCACAAACCAAAATACAACAGAGAACTGAGATCTTCATTTTTCTCAACACAGGGTTTGCTGACCTGCTTCCAGTCCGGCTGGTGAATGGTTCAAATATCTGCTCTGGTAGAGTTGAGGTGTTTTATAAGCACCAGTGGGGAACTGTTTGTGATGACAGCTGGGATTTGACAGATGCTCAAGTGGTGTGCAGGCACCTGGGCTGTGGGACAGCCATCTCAGCCCCTGGCTCTGCTCGGTTTGGACAAGGAACTGGCCAAATTTGGCTGGATGATGTGAACTGTGCTGGGGCTGAAACCATCCTTCATGAGTGCCGGGCCAAGCCTTGGGGAGACCACAACTGTAACCACGGAGAGGATGCTGGTGTGGAATGCTCAGGTACCACTAATGCATGTCATGAAATGTGGGGTATGAGGGATGGCCTGTATTTGTAGGAAGAATGCCAACAGCCCTGGACATCTCGTGGGGACTAGGGTTCTGCCAACTTTGTTAGCCAGTCCTGATGGTCAGGCTTGTAGAGGCTCACAAGTGAGGACTCAGCACTCTCAATGCACTGTTTCCACCAGTGCTCCATTCTCTCCTCCCCATTTCAGTGCTCTGCTGTTAGGGAAGTCACCTGGGTACTCATTTATGACCACTCTGCAGATGATTGATTTATTGCAAAAGCTCTAGTCAAGGAATGTGGGATCAAGCTGTGAGGCCATAGACATCTAGTGCCAGTTTAGAGATCATGGACCCAAGCCCTGTTGGCTTCCAGAGCCCTGAAAGGAGGGATTTTTGCCCTCTGCACAGAGCTCTGAAGCATGCAAGGCTCCCCAAATACTTTGCAATTATGTTTTGGTCCAGGTGTTACGGAACCAGCTCCCGTCCGGCTCGTGAACAGTCCGAATCATTGTGCTGGGAGAGTCGAGGTGTTTCATGAGCAGCAGTGGGGAACCATCTGTGATGACGACTGGGATACAGCTGAAGCCAGCGTTGTATGCAGGCAGCTGGGCTGTGGGGCAGCGCTGTCAGCCCCGGGTTCAGCTCATTTTGGGCAAGGGCCTGACCCCATCTGGCTGGACAATGTGAATTGTGCAGGGAATGAAGCTGCCCTCTCTGAGTGTAAGGCCCAGCCTTGGGGGTCCCATAACTGCAAGCATGGAGAAGATGCTGGTGTTGTGTGCTCAGGTAACCCCTGTCTGTGTCTCAGTCTTGATAGAGTTGGGGAAATGTCTTCATCCTCAATGGAAGGTCTTCTCTGAGCTCATGATGCTCCTGGTGTGTGCTATTAATCACCGTGGTGTATAAACGCATAGCTGCATAATTTATACAACACTCATGGCTGTGGCCATGGTCAGCGGTCCCCACTGATCCAGAATTAGGCAAGCCCCAGGCTTATAGCTGTATCAAGGTTTGTATTCCATACCTCAGCTCCTAAAGGCTCCAAGACTTTTCCAGGACTGGACAGGTCCCAGAAATATCCCACTCCTGCTGAGGTACAGGCTTGTGGTGTTGTATAGACAGAGTCACCACTAAGGCTATACTTTTACATGAAGATCACAGGTAAAACTAAGCAGTGTTGTCAGCAAGTCTTGGTGTCTGGCTAATTGGGAAATTTACTTCATGCCATCAGGTGAAGCAATAAAATGTCCCATTTCAGGATTCATAGAGAAGTTTAGAAACCTTAAACCACTGAATGTGTCTTTGCAGCACTTGTATCTAAGTGTTTTTTCAGTTTCCTCTCCAGTGTCTCTTGCAATATGCAGTCCTGAAGAAACCTCTTGCTTTGTTAAAGCAATTGGGAGGCTCATAGGATAGTTCAGGTTAAAGGGACTATGGGAGTTCTCTACACCAGTCTCCTGCTCAAAGCAAGGTCAGCTATGAGGTCAGACCAGCAGACCTTTATCCAGGCTCGAAAACCCAGTCTGACAATCTTTCAGGGCAATCTTAAACAATCCCAATATTTCCTTTAAAATCAGGCATCCTGTTTTCTCAACTTTTAGCTGTTCTTTTCTACATTTCTGGGATGTCTGAGTGAGAAGCTAGCACAGCTTTCCTGGAGTCCCTCCTCCCTTCCATGAAAAGCTTTGGGAAACTTCAGGAGAACTTAGTGCTCTTTCAAGAGGCATCATCTCCCCTACCATGAACATAGCAAAGTACATGCCTGCAGCTGAGCTGGTTGAAATGGTGTCACCCAGTGCTGGGTTCTCAGCTATGGATAGGACAGACCCTTTGTTAAACACCTAATTTTAACCTCCTCTTTTGACTAATTTGATTTGGCGCACTGCTTCAGTGCAGGAAAGGGTTGGCTGATGCTTTTTAAGAGCATTTATTGTCCAATTCAGCTGGTTTTACCAGCCATGAGAGTTTTCGAGGAAGATTAAGTGTCTATTAATATACATTACCATAATCTGCTTTCTCCTAGCCAATTATCCAGAACACATATGGTGAATATTACAGTAACTGGAGTAAAATGTGTAAGGCCAAAAGAATGTTTCAGGAATATGGGCACTGGACAGTCTGTTCCCTGATGGACATTATGAAGCTTCACTTATGTGACCCAGTTTATCTGAGCATGCATCATGTTCCTGGACATAGGTACCTAATGCTATATAAGACACCTAACAGTATGCGGACATCTATGTGGGGCTGGCTGATGTGATCCTGGAGCTGAGACCCACACCCTTCCAACATGACAGCTGGAGGATGGCAAGGATGCCCCAGCACATCTCAAATGGGAAAAGACACCTAGTTGGAGGCTCTTGAATTGCTCCCATTGCACGGGTTTTGTCTGTAGATTACATTACTTTTTTACTTCAGAGCTCAGCCTAGCAGACTATTTATTCAGAGCAGGCACAGCGTCCCGTGTCACTGTAGCATTGGCAGCGATTCAAACAAACCATCTGAAACCTGCCTGCTTGGAAGGGATGTGTTAGCATGTCTTACTGGCTGGGAGACTGAAATACTGCTCCCAGACCTAACCGGGACATTTCTCCCAGTCTGCAGGCAGTGCAGAGCCACACAGACTTTGGGGTAACCCTGAATGGACACCTAAAATGTCCTCTTTAGCCATCTGTTCTTCATCCATGGGACAGCCTGGTTAGCACTCGTCCCCTACAATTTGTCAGGTGCAGTGTATTTGTGTGCATTTAACCTTTCTGGTTGCTTTTTGTGCAGGTACTCCAGAAGTGCCTCCGGTCCGGCTGGTGAATGGCCCCACTCGCTGTGCTGGGAGAGTTGAGGTGTTTCATAGCCAGCAGTGGGGGACGATCTGTGATGACAGCTGGGACTTGAGCGATGCTGCAGTGGTGTGCCAGCAGCTGGGCTGTGGGATGGCCATGTCCGCCCCAGGTTCAGCTTATTTTGGGCAAGGTTTTGGCCGTATCTGGCTGGATGATGTGAAATGCTCTGGTAAAGAATCAGCACTCTCTGAGTGTACAGCGAGGCCTTGGGGAGTCCATAACTGTAATCATGGAGAAGATGCGGGCATCGTATGCTCAGGTAACCTTCATCCATGTCTTGTCCTACTAGGCATTAGTTGATAATAAGCCTCTAGGCTGGACATTGGGGCTGGTGGCTCTTTGTCCTTTCCCAGTCTAACCTTCTTGTCTTAGACAAGTACCACGGGGTGACATTGGAGGTGTGGACTTGGAGCTTGGTGTTTTGAGGGATGATTCCCATCCCTCCATATGACATTTTTCCTATTTGCATTTTTAAAATATCACTAAATACTATATCCACACTAGTAAATTTCAGTGGCTTGTTAGGCTAAAGCAAGCTGTTTTTACAGATCTGGATTGCTTACATTTCCTTCCAGGTGGGATCTAAACCTCACAGATGTTCCAGAGTGGAGAAGAGAGATGATATTGCTAGCCAACATGAGTATGACATTCATTTAACCTAAACAGAAGTGATGTCTGAAGTCCAAAGAGCATGCAGTACAGAAGCAAACAACTGAGACTCTGTTCTATCACACTCAAATGCAAGCACCAAACTCATACGCCCAAATCAGGGGTATCTTTGCCCTGGGAACCTATTCAGTTAATGAAGAGAGAGAGGCAACTGCATGGGGCAAGACAGCCCAGCTACCCTCTGAATCATCTCAGATGCCTCTCACTCCCCTGGCTATAGAAGGAACTTTGGGTCATGTTGTATCTAATTTGGGTACCTCTGTGCTTGCCTGCACATGGTCCCACTGGCCACAATTCCTGCCACAAGACAAGTTTCCAGGCATCTTCTTTCAGGGGTGGAGGGAATATTTGTAGAACACTGTTGGGCACTTGAAGTCAACTTGAATCCTTGCACCATCTCACATTAGCATCCCTTCCCTGCCCAATAGGTCATACAGTTCCCATGCTAATTCATCCTCTCCTGCTGATATTGCCTCTAATCCACAAAAGTTGTCTTGTGCTGATGGTAGGGATAGAGTATATAAACATTTGGCTCTTGCTGTATGGGCTTGGACAGCCTTGGGTAGCCAGCACCCTTCCCCCAGAAGTGTTCACGCACTGCAGTGAAGTTCTCACATAGCTTGCCCTCTCATAAGCAGAACAGACTGAAACTCATGGCCCTCTGAGACATTCCCTCCAAGCCTTAAACCATTTCTGTGCCTCTTCTCACCTTCTGTTTAAAAAAAAAGATGAGACATGTACCTGAACTTCCTGTTCCTGTGAGTCTGTGTGATGCTCTGTGTTGTGGTCAGATCACCACCAACTTCACCTCATTTCTGCCCTCCCCAGAGCCACACTGAACTAGGGCACCTCTCAAAAGCATGATGATAAGAATTGCTTTAGACCTGATTTGGAATGAGGTGAACTGGTCTGGGGGAGGTGGAGGAGAGGACGCAGTCACCTGTCCTTCCTATAAAACTAGCTTGAGTTGGCCAACTAACTTGGAGACACCCGATGTCAATATTGAGCTGAAGACCTTTGCTTTTTCCTTCATTGGGATTAAAGTGTTTAAAGTGTTTGTGCTGACAGGCACAAAGCACCTCGCTTTTTGGAAAGCAACAAATCACAAAAAAATTCTGTGTTGGAGGCTAGGTCTTGCTTGGACGTCCCTGAAAGGGGAAATTATCCACTTGTAAAGTGCCAGCTTTAGTCTGCAGGAAAAGTGAAGGAGGAAATGGGGTGAATTGTTCCCTATGGGGGGCAGTTTCCCCCCCTGAGGAGGGACAGAGAAACCTTCAGAGGTAAGCTCGTGTTGTGCAATGTTCAATACCCTTCGTAAGGCTCTTATGGCTGCCCTTGTTACTGGTCTGAATGTTAGTGAAGGCAAATGTTTCTCTGCAGACCTGAGAAATGGTATGCTGTCATACCATTGGTATAAATATTCAGCGTATTCATTTATCACATAAATATTCATCAAGTTGGACCAACTGCACCCTGCCAAATAATGTGCTCAGGCAGCAGAGATCCATGAGCAATTTATGAGACAGCCAGTTCAGTTTTAGGGGAACTTTACTGATACTTTATGATATTTGCTTTTCAGTGGGAATAGTGTGTTGAGCTGGGTTTTCCATCAGTGCAGTTATTGCTGAGTTTATAGATCCTTCAAAGAATGAGAGAGAATGGTTTTGCCAAACCTTGGATCCTGTTGTGGCACACCGATGGTTCTGCAACATCCCTGGCCTTCACCTTCCCAGATGAATCTTGCTGGCCCATCTTGCTGCAGCAAGATGAGCATGGTCCACTGGGGCCAGTCTGACACTCATGGTGCTTCTGGCTCCTCCAGGTTCTTGTTAACTGCAGAGAAAGGGAGCAAGGTAAAGCAAAATCTGCTCTCAGGAACTGTGTGACACCAGAATTGCCTGCTAGAAATGACAAAGACTCTGCTCCTGAAGAAGGTCTGCAGGTTGGGTTATAGCCTTATATTTGGGGTTCTTGAGAACCCAAGCTCTGAGCTTTGGGCAGGGCCCTGTGGGAGCCAGGATGGGACTGTATGAAGTGTAGAAGGCACTGCCTGATGCAGAGGACTGCAGCACATGGTCCTGACAGCATGACCCTGTGCAGCACCCAGGAGAAATCCAAGCCGCCTACAGCCCTGCTCCTCCATAACGAAACCAGCCAAAGACCCCCAGGGATTCCTCCCTTCACCCATGCAGGGCCTATCCAAGATTCTCTCCCAAGAAACAGGGCATGAGAAGTCAGGAACTCAGCTCCCAAGAGCTTCAGAGAGTCCAACTCAAGTATTTACTGAGTATTGATGATGCACCAAGATAGAGGCATCTTGCCCTAGACACTGCCGCCCCTACAGATGCTCATCATTGTGTCCTGCCCCAGAAACTGCCCTACCTTCCCTCTTTCTGCCCTTTAGGAGCCTTGCCCTATATAAAACCCCCTTGACAGCATCTCCCCAGCAGGATCCATCCCACAGTCAGACTGTCACCAGTGTGTTTGCCTCTGCTGTGCTGATGCCTCTCTCCCACCAACTGGTCCCACCACATCCATCCTAACTAGATGCTCTATATTCCTTATAGCTCCCCACTGTATTCATTTCCCTGCCTTCACCAGCATTATCCTGAGCTGGTGGGAGCCTTTCTGCCCTGTGATTCCCCTTCTGTACCCTGCAGTTGAGCCTGCTGGCTCTGCTAGAAGTGTTGGACTCTGTCCCCACATCACTTCAGATGCCACAGTGATGGGTAGTTACCTGCACAAACAACATCAGCATCCTCTCCGTGATAGCAGTTGTGTTCACCCCGTGGCCTGGCCTGACAGTCAAAGATGCTCTCTTCCGTCCCGTTGCATTCAACATCGTCCAGCCAGATGATGTCTGACCCTCGCCCATAGCGGGCACCTCCCAGAGCCGACAGCGGTGACCCGCAGCCCACCTGCTTGCACACCACCTTGGCATCCTTCATGTCCCAGTGGTCATCACACACAGTGCCCCACCGGTTCTCATGGAGCACCTCGACTCTCCCTGCACACTTGTTTGGGCCATCCACAAGCCGGACTGGCCCCTGTTCAGCAATGTCCACCTCTGCACGAGTACCCAGAAAATAAATGTTAAGAGAGCATCCTACACACCCCACCACCTGTGGAAGGCTTGCCTGCTCAGCAGAGGCTCAGGTGTCTCTGAGCACACTGGAGACATGGCAAGGGCCAGGCTTCTCTGGAGTGGGAAGGAAGACAGAAAAGCCAGGGAGAGGGGCTGTGGGAAAAGGGCAGGAGGAAGCTTTCCTGGTCTTCATGGGTAGCTGCAGGCTGTACTGTGTGTCTGCTTCAAGGAGTCTGCTGATGCTAGTCAGCGTGCAGCCCAGAGGTGGGACAAGGGGCCAGAACAGTTTCAGGCAAGAGAGGATTTAATGCTGCTCCTGGGTCAGCTATATCCATGTATCGTCCCCAGGTCATTGGGCAAGCACTGCACCCAGTGATGGGATGAGTTAATCAGCTGCGTCCCTCTCTTGTTCCCACCAGCAGATATCCACAGAGCTGCACTGGGGCTCGGGACCAGCCCTGATTCAGGCAGGGGGCATGTGTGTGGTGGAATCTGCCCATCCTACTGCCCAGCACATGCAGAATGCGGGATGGAGGGGAGGTTACCTGAGCACTCCACGCTGGCATCTTCCACATGGTTGCAGATGTTGTCTCCCCACGGCTTTGCCTCGCATTCAGTGAGGGACTCTTCTGTCCCTGTGCAGTTCACGTCGCTCAGCCAGATCTGGCCCTTCCCTTCCCCGTATTTTGACTCTGGAGGGGCTGATAGCACTGTCCCACAGCCCAGCTGCCTGCACACAACCTTTGCCTCCTGTAAATCCCACTGGTCATCACAGACGGTCCCCCAGACACCGTTGTGAAGCACCTCGACTCTCCCAGAGCAGCGGTTGGGGCCACCCACCAGGCGGACTGAAGTGGAGATGGTGATCCCTGACTCTGCAGAGACATCCAGAGAGGGCATGCTCACACTGTGCATTGGTGTATGTCCTCCCTCTTCCCTGAGTATCCCTGCCCTGCCCTGCACACAGCAGCCCCTCCTCCATAGCTTTCTCCACATACAACATGCAACTGTCCAAGCAAGAAGAACAATGGCAGTCTTAACCTCAAGCCTGAGCTGAAGAAAAATGGCCACAGAGCACCCCAGTAAGCAGAGAGGAGAGAACCTCCCAGACTGAAGCCCTCTACCATGGTGTAAGGACCCCAGGCCACCAGCAGGACTATTAGGTTAGCACCAACCCAGTAGGAGAGTGCCTCATAGGAAGCCCTTGTTCCTGTTCAAGGTTGTGCCCATGTTGACAGTGAAGGTACTCTAATGCATGGCTGGCAAAAGCAGGAGAACGGAAGGATTACCTGAACAAACTGCACTGGCATCTTCCCCATGGTAACAATTGTGGTCCCCCCACGGCCTTGCTGGGCACTCAGAGAGAGCAGCTTCCACTCCTGTGCAGTTCACATCATCCAGCCAGATGGTGTCAAATCCTCGTCCAAATTTGGCTCCAATGGGGGCCAGCACTGCATCTCCACAGCCGAGTTGCTTGCACACAACTTGAGCATCATTTAGATCCCAGTTGTCATGGCACACGCTGCCCCACTGTTCCTCATGAAGCACCTCAACCCTTCCAGCACATCGGTTCGGGCCTCCCACCAGCCGGATTGGTCCTGGCTCAGGTATTTCTGTTTCTGCCAAAAACAAATGAGGGAAAAGTTTTGGGACATGTCTCTGTATCCCTGATCACCTGGAGAACACAGAATCTCCCATGATGCACCAAAACTGTCTCTGCTCATCCCAAGTGGTTGTCAAAGGCTCCTTTCCTAACTTCTGGCTTAAGAAGAAAAGTTGAAGGGAAAATAGTATCAGCATGGAGGCTGCCAGGGAAGGGAGGGAACTATGTGTGTCCTCTCCCATCTCTGCAGATTGTTCCAGGTCCAGGAGTTGTGATGCAACTTCTCTGGGTCAAGCAGGGTAGGAAGCTGGAGCTGAACAAAGTCATTCTGCATCCCTGACCTCCTAACTGGATGGGTCAGAAATTGCACCCTTGCTTATTTGAAGCAGAAGGGCCAAATGTGGCACAAAGTAGAAAACACCTGGGGGTTACCTGAGCACTCCACGCTGGCATCTTCCACATGGTTGCAGATGTTGTCTCCCCACGGCTTCGCCTTGCATTCGGCGAGGGATGCTTCTGTCCCTTTGCAGTTCACGTCGCTCAGCCAGATTTGGCCCTTCCCTTCCCCGTATTTAGACTCCCGAGGGGCTGATAGTGCTGTCCCACAGCCCAGCTGCCTGCACACAACCTTTGCCTCCCGTAGATCCCACTGGTCATCGCAGACGGTCCCCCAGACGTCCTTGTGAAGCACCTCGACTCTCCCAGAGCAGTGGTTGGGGCCACCCACGAGGCGGATCTCATGTTTGCTTGTGTCTACATCTTCTGGAGAGACCAGACACCCCAGGGTGAAGGCAGGGGATGAGAAAGAGGGCTTTTCCTTCCCAGTGAGGCTGTCTTTATTGCCAAACCAGGAGGAAGAAAAGCCCAGGGTTTTCTAGCATCCCAAATCTTTGGTGGTTGGGAACCGGGTTTTGAGCTGGGAATGGCCAAAAGCTGCAGGTGTTTGTGGGACCATAAGACTGTTTTGAGATACAAATCACAGGGTTCATTTTCAGCTGTAAAGGGAGATGTGTAGTCCCCCCAAAACCTACCCCAGCATTCAGGTTCTGGGTAAGTGTCCCCATAGTTAAGGCCTGTGTCTCCCAGCAAATGCTGCTACAAGGATTGGAAGGGGGGAGGAGAGAATGGAAACATTTCTACTCGTTCCCCAAGGGAAGGCTTGGGTTTTCTCAGCTATTGGCAGTGATTGCTGGGTGCAGTTGTGGACCTACAGCCAGTTAGCACTTGGGAGTGGAAAGGACCTACTCAGTCCTGTTCCTGCTGTTGAACCCACCAGGACACACAATCACTCTGAAAACCTGGCTCCAGTTGCCAAACCTCTGATCACAACACTGTTTGCCACCTAATATCAAGAACCAAGTCTCTCTGGATAACATTGTCCCTTTGCACAGATCTGGGGTGCTGTAGTGGGAGAAATTCAGGGACTGAAAAGTGCCAGGGACTGAAAAGTGCCAGGGTCTGAAACCCTGAAGCACCTCCACTCTGGCTCATGGAGCCAGGGGGACACAGGCATTCTTCCATGTCATGGAGATCAGACCCCAGCATCGAGGGTATCCCAACTTCTGGTTTAACTTCACTAAAATGAGCAGCTGTTTTGTCAATGTTTTGCATCAGTAATACCCCTTTCACCCAGAAATCTCCAGCCAGCTGCACCTCACAGAGCATAGAGGAGCTAGAGTCAGGTCTTCTCCATCAGCTAATCAGGAGAATGTGGTTTACAGAAAGATCATTGGCCACAGAAGCATGTTTCAGACCAAGGTCGCTTGCCCCCAAGCAGCATATTTAAATCTCCAGATCAGACATAGCATCATTCTGCATGACATTTTATGATAGCTGTGTGTGCTGACTCATGCTCCACTCTCTACTACAAATACTGACCTGCCAGCAGGACTCCTTCAAGGGAAGCTGAAATAGAAGAAACACAGGGTATTAGTCTGAGTCTTATGAGCTCTGCAGAGTGCAGAGATTCAGGACAGCAAAACACAGGCAAGAGACAAGACTCTGTGAGCTATGGTAGGGCCCATCACTGCTGTTTGTCTCCCTCACCCAGCTGTCAATCAGCTTTCCCTATCCTGGTGCATGTCCACAGGACTTTCTTGATAAAGAGATCAGATAAGGAGAGAAAAACCTAAAAGAAAAAACCCCAAACCAGCCTACTGGGAGAAAAAAAAATTGGTTTGGGCAGATAATGTGAAAATGGCATAGCAGAGCAGTTGAGGTTTCTCTTGTCCACATTCAGTCACCTGAAAGTCAGTGTCCACACAGGTTAGATTAGATGATTAGATTAGATTATCTAGGCTCCTGTGACAGCCAGTGGAAAGAGTTGAGTCATGGCTGAAGCATACCAGTCTCATCCTAGGGCTGGTGTCCAGAGCAGCAGAGGGTCGAACTGGGGCTGGAGGTGCTTGTCTCTGCCTAGAGACTCTGGATGTGACACCC
>JAOBAS010000065.1:116534-149136 GCA_025311575.1 Elanoides forficatus
TGGGAGCAGGAGCGGAGGAGGATGGAATGGGTCGTGGGGGCCCGGGAGGGTCTGTGGGGTGGCTCCGGTGCAAGTTTCCCCATCCTTGGGATGCTGCTACCCAGCCAGGCTCCCAGCCAGGTGGCTTGATCTTATAACACAAACCAGGATTCCCACAGACCCCAAACCTCTCCCTGTCCCCTCCAAGCCCACCCAGGTGTCTCCGCTGCTGGGAATTGGCTAATTGCTTAGTGGAGAGTTGTGATGGATGAGGGCAAAGGCAGCCTGAGCCGATTTGAACATCTGGCATGACCCAGGTGCCTGCTGAGCCCAGAGGATTACTGGGATCCATTGCAGTCCCCTGTGGCTCTGGCAGCGTTTGTGCTCCTGCAAGTGGTGATTACTGAATTATTCCTAAACTGGATTTAGAGGGAGCGGGAGAACGGGGAGAGTCCTTTAAGAGCTGGGGATTGCTGCTTTGCACCCACTTGCCCCCAAGGCATGGGGTGGTTTGGGATCGGTGATGCCCTGGGCTGTTCCACCTCTATTTGCTCTGTCCCGGCAGTAAAGCAGCATCTGCGGGAAGGCAAGAGGGCAGCGGGTGGCCGGACCCTTCCCCGGGCTGTGCTTGCTCTGGGTAGGTCTGTCCCTATCTCTGCAGTGCTGCTGTTCTGTACCTCCAGCCCCTGCGGTTATATCATTGCTGAATTTAAAACCTTGCCCAGGTTTTGGTCAGGGGTCTGCCAGCCCTTGCAATGAGCTGGGCTGCACCCGGGACAGGTACCTGCTCGGGTGTGGGATGGAGGGATGATGGATGGGGCTGTCTGGGTATTCGGTATGTCTTTGATAGGGAGCTTCAGGCTGGTGGGGAGAACGTGGGCTTGATAATTTAATAAGCCTTTTCCATCTTTAAGATAAATTAACATCTGTGGTGTGTTTTGGAGATGTAAAGTGCTGTGTAAGTGTTAAGCATCGCGTGATCCTCTGGTGCTAAATCATTCTAATGTACTGTGTGAGGTGCGGCAGCTCTGGTTAATTTAAAGGGCTTATTTATGGCTTGGGTGGACAGGACCTGGCAGAGTGGGGTTGGAGCTGTCCTTCCCGGGGCAGGAAGCCAAAGGGAGACTTTAGCAGGGCTGTCTGGGGCAGGAGCAAAGTTTTCTCTTTGGTCTCTCCCATGCTGAGCACATCTGATGCTCGGGAAACCCTTCTGAGGTCCTGCTGAGTGTCCCTGAGCTTCAGGTGGTCCCCGAGCCCCGACATCTCCAGGGGCTGGGCCACCCTGCATGGCCAAGGCTTGGTACTTGCTTTCCCTGGATGGTGCTGGTCCCCTTTGCCCAGGCAGCACCCAGAGGCACCCACAGCTCTCGTTCTGGCTGGCACCTGGGGAGCAAGGAGAAGAGATCAAAGTAGGCAAGCAGGCATGTTCCGTGCAGAAATGAAAGCTTGGGATGCTCCGAACCTTTCCCTGTAAAGCCCAGGGCTGCCCAGCTCCTTGGTGGACCTCAAAGGGACTTACTGGTGGCTGCTCTGCCATGGGGCTGGTTTCTGTTCTTCCTCGAGAGATTCTGGAGTCCTTCTGACCTGCTGGGCTCTGCCCAGCCAGGCAGTTCTGTGGGCAGAAGTGTAAAGCAGCAGTTCTGCCCTTTCTGATGGTTTTATTTTTCCCCTTCCCAGACACTGGTGTGTGTGGGTATAGACTGGTCTGGAGGGCGCAGAGGAGATGTGTGTCCCAGCGTGGGTCGGGGTGGTTTTGTGTCTCCTGTACCCAATTATGGATGGAAATCACCAGATCAAAGCCTTTGGGTTGCCACAAGACCCAGTAGAGCTGATCACCCTCTACTTTGTGGTCTCCCCTCCATGAGTTGCTGGTTCTGGGTGCCGTGGAGCATCCCATGTCTGCCTGGTGGCACGTGCTCCCATCTGACCCATAGTCTTCCTTGATTTCCACCTCCTTCCAGAGCAGGGCTTTGGGAGCATTGGCAAGGTGAGGGCATCGCGGTGGGGTAGAGATCACCTCTTTCTCCTGACGCTTTGTCTTTCTCCATCCCAGATCCCCCAGATCAGCTATGCCTCCACCGCACCGGACCTGAGCGACAACAGCCGCTATGACTTCTTCTCCCGCGTCGTCCCGTCTGACACCTACCAGGCCCAAGCCATGGTGGACATTGTCAAAGCCCTCAAGTGGAACTATGTCTCCACTTTGGCTTCCGAGGGCAGCTATGGTGAAAGCGGTGTGGAGGCCTTCATCCAGAAGTCCAGGGAGGATGGTGAGTGGGTTTGTCCTGGGATGGGAGTTCGACGTGTGCTTTGGAGCAGCTGGGGCTGGAGGAGAAAAGGCAATGGATGAGAATGGAGGGATGCATCTGGTTGGGCTTCTTGGCCTGAGCTGGGCTGCGGTTGCAGTGCATGAGTGGGGGTGGATGGCACAGTTTGGGGGACAATCCCAAGGCAGTGTGGGTTTTGGGGCTACCCTGCTGATTGCAAGGACAGTGTGGTGTCCAGCAAAGATCCAAGCTCTCCAGCAAGGATTGGGACCGGCAATCCCAAGCTGCCTCTGCTCTGCAGGGCAGGCTGCTTTATTGCTGGCAGCTCCGTTAAGGAAAGAATCTCGAGATCCCGTTCCCTGCTTACCAGGAGACCTCAGATCTGCTGAGCTGGTCTAACCCCCTCCCTCCACAGCCGAGCCACGGTGCTGGGTGCGTTCCAGAAGAAAAGACTTTTACAAATGCTCCCAGCTTTTAGCAGAAAATAAAGTTGGCACCAATGCACGCTTTGCCCAATTTTAGTGGAATTATCCCCAAGGGCAGGTGCTTTAACTTGTCTATAGGCTTTGGACAGGCGGAAAGTCCGTGCTCAGCAAAACTCTTTGGGAGGATTTGTCTGGAGCCAGAAAGCGTTTTGCTGACGGGAGCGCTGGGATGCTTAGGGGGGATTAGCAGCCTCGGGAGCGGCGAAGGAGCTCGTGGGTACCCACTGGTGGCTGAGCACCAATCCCAGGACCAGCTGGGCTGGTGAGGATCCCCGGGTGTTGCCATTGTGGGTGCTGTTACCACGAACCCGAAGCTGCCCTGAGACCTCGTGGAGGGACCAGCACAGCACTGGGGTCCCTCCTCGCTCCGACATCACTTTGCCTCCGCAGTGTCACGTGCATGTGGCGAGACGGGAGCTAAAGAGTGTTTTCCGAGGCAGTTAAAACCCTGCAGCGCACAGGCTGCTGCCTATTACTGGCTTAACTGTATCTGAATGGCACATTAAGTTCTGGCAAAAACGGTGGGACACCAGCCTATCTGGAGCTAGTCAAACTGTGTTATGGCCTTATAAATGGATAAAGGGAATAAAAACTTCTAGGTGACGAGCTCCTAATCAAAGCCCTATAAATAGGAACAGCGTTAATTCTACCCCATCCCTGGCACCGGGAACCGGCTGTGCTTTTAATATGCAGAGAAATCCATCTGGGGATTCAACCTGGAAACTGCTCTTCAGGATTTTAACTTGAAAAGCAGAATATTTTCACGGGGCTGCGGTTTTGCAAGGAGGAGCGTGTGGGGATGCTGCTGCGTAGGCGGGTGCGACGCTTGTTGTACGGCTGGGTGTGGGGCATGCTGCCTGCGTGCCCCGTGATGGGGATGCGGGTGCGAGCGGTGCCGGGGTGCCCGCGCTGAGCTGGGGTTGCGTCTGCACGCAGCCGGGTCTGACGGTGAGTTTTTTGCAGGGGATACATGGGGCTGCAGATGGGAAGGTGCCATCGGGCATGTGTGGTACCCAGCAGGTCTGGGGAAACTGGATGGGGTGCTCCACGGGATGGGGTGCCCCATGGAAGGGCTGCGAGCAAAGGGCTGCTTCTTTATGGCTCTGTTAACAGCTTTGCCGCTAACCCTACCGGGGTTTGTAAATGCTAACAGCAGCCCCGTCTGGCTAGTGGTGATAATGATATTCTCATGTGACTACAGGAGGAATAAGGGAAAGCAGACTTTTTTGGGGGGTGGGGTGGAAAAAGCAGCTCCAAGCTGTGCTTTTAGGACCCTGCAAGAATGAGCATTACCTGAGCAGACCACGCCGGCATCCTCTTCATGGGTGCAGCTGTTGATTCCCCAGGGCCTGGCCCGACACTCCACGAGGGCATTCTCCCCCCCAACGCAGGCAACCCTGTCCAGCCAGATGGGATCCAGCCCCCTCCCAAAAGAAGCCCCTGTTGGGGCTGCGGTGGCCGTCCCACAGCCCAGCTGCCGGCAGACCACTGCCGCATCACTCAGGTCCCAACCGTCATCGCAGACCGTCCCCCATTGCTGGTTGTGAAAGACCTCCACCCTCCCGGCGCAGCGATGCGGGCCATCCACAAGCCGGACAGTCAATGTGTTGGTTGTGCCAGTGACTGGAAGCACTGCGGAAATGTCATGATGGGTTGGGGACACACATGGTGCCGGTGGCAGTGCCCAGGGCTGGGGCAAAAGGAACCCTCATCCTAGGAAGGGCTTGACCATCCCCCTGTAGCATTGTCCCAGAGGCAGTGAGATGCAGGATGGACACCCCCAGCCCCACCGGGACACCCCATGTTTTAGGAGCGGGACCTACCTGAGCACATCACGCCGGCATCTTCTCTGTGGTGGCAGTTAGTCTGGCCCCAGGGACGGGCTCGGCACTGGGCGAGGGCATCCTCGCTCCCGGTGCAGGCCACGTCATCCAACCAGATGCGCCCCATCCCCTGCCCGAAGTGAGCCCGGCCGGGGGCTGCCTCAGCTCTGCCGCAGCCCACCTGCCTGCACACCACCGCTGCATCGTTCAGGTCCCAGCCGTCATCACAGACCGTCCCCCACTGCCCGGCGTTGAGCACCTCCACCCTCCCGGCACAATGATGTGGCCCATCCACCAGCCGCAGGTAGGCTGAGCTGGAGTTGCCTGCTTTTGTGGAGAGAGAAATAGGTGGACACATGGCTGGAGGGGACCACCCCCACCTTCAGCACCCCACGTGCCTCCAGGAAGGAGCAGAGCAGGGTCAGCGTTCAGGCATTGATAGAGCTGATTAAAAAAGGCATTGACATGACCAGGTGCTGTCATTTTACCAGGGGGACAAAACCCTGGGCCTGATGCCTGGCTGCAGGATTTGGGTTGGAAGGGACCTTTAAAGACTATCTAGTCCAACTCCCATTCCACAGGCAGGGACACCTTGCACTAGATCAGGTTGCTCAAGGCCCTGTCCAACCTGACCATGACCACTTCCAATATAGACTCATAGAATGGTTTGGGTTGGAAGGGACCTTTAAAGATCCCCTAGCCCAACCCCCCCCCCTGCAATGAGCAGGGTCATCTTCCACTAGATGAGGTTGCTCAAAGCCCCATCCCACCTGGCCTTGAACACTTCCAGGGATGCAGCATCCACAACTTCTCTGGGCAACCTGTGCCAGTGTCTCACCACCCACATTGTAAAAAATTTCTTCTTTATGTCCAATCCAAATTTACACTCTTTCAGTTTAAAACCCTTGCCCCTTGTCCTGTCACTAGAGGCCCTGGTAAAAAGTCACTCTCCGCCTTTCTTATAAGCCCCCTTTATATATTGAAAGGCTGCAAGAAGGCCTTCTCCAGGCTGAACAACCTCAACGCTCTCAGCCTTTCTCCACAGGAGAGGTGTTCCATCCCTCTGACCATTTTTGTGGCTCTCCTCTGGACCAGCTCTAACAAGTCCATGTCTTTCTTGCGCAGAGGACCCCAGATCTGGACGCTGGGCTGGAGTCTCACTAGACTGGAGTAGAGGGGCAGAATCGCCTCCCTTGACCTGCTGGTCATGCTTCTTTTGATGCAGCCCAAGATATGGTTGACTTTCTGGGCTGCAAACGCACATTGCTGTCTCACGTCCAGCTTTCCATACACCAGTACCCCCAAGTCCTCCTCCGCAGGGCTGCTCTCAACCCCTTCATCCCCCGTTCTTTACCAGTACTGGGGGTTGCCCCAACCCAGGTGCAGGACCTTGCACTTGGCCTTGAGGTGAAGGTGCAGGAGATACCCATGGGTGAGAGCTGCAAGAAGCTCCTACACCAACCCTGCACACACAGCATCTCCTCCAGAGGGGGCCAGCTGCCTGCCCCTGGGTGCCGGCAGGAGCTCTGCCTTTGGCCAGCCCCATCCCCGCTCTCACCTGCGCACACCACGCCAGCGTCCTCCCCGTGGTGGCAGTTGTGGATGCCCCGCATCTTGGCTTGGCACTTGTCCAAGTCGGTTTCCTCCCCTGTGCAGCTCACATCGTCCAGCCAGATGGGGCCAGCTCCCCATCCAAAACGAGCTGAGCTGGGGGCCGAGAGGGCCACCCCGCAGCCTAGCTGCCGGCAGACCACCATCGCGTCACTCAGGTCCCAGTTGTCGTCACAGACCGTCCCCCACTCGTTGTTATAAAACACCTCGACCCTCCCGGCGCACTTGCTCAAACCACCCACCAGGCGAAGCCTGGGGCTGTTGGCAATCCCCGAGCCTGAAAAATACCCCAAAATGCGCATTATTAGGGACATGCTTGTGCATCTTAACACCTGCTGGGTTGGAGAGGGCAGGACATCCCCATGGCAAGTCTGGGTGGTGTTGGTGCAGAGACCTTGCCCTTTAACAAGGACTTGCCGGAAAGTGAGCACAGGGGTTTTTGCAGGGTGGGAGGAGGTACAGAAGATCCCTTCCACCAGTTGCACCCTGAGGGTGGTTGCACCCTGGTTCAGAGGTCGGGACAGGAGAAAGCACATGTCTCCACTTGAGGGACACCATGCTGGGAAGAACGGATGGACAAGGGTCCTTCCCAGTGTTTCTCCATGCTTTCCTTCCCCCTTGCTTGGAAGCTGCATCACCTAGGTTCAGCTGGCACTACCCACTTCTTGCCCTAGAGGAGATGGCAAAGGATCTTTTTGTGACTGTCCCTGTCTTGACTGCTTCTGACTGTCACATTGACCTGTCTGTGGAGGTTGACTTTCCAAGGCCAAGGCTAGACTGGTAGCAGCTAGCTCAAAAGTGGTGTATGACATGAAAGCAGCTGGTTCCAGTGCATCTTTCTGCATTTACCTGCACATCTATGCATTTTACAGTGCCAGCAGCACAAGTCACTCTGCCTGCTCTTGAGCTGGGGCAGGGCGCAGTCACATCTGCTGGCACTCAAGCAGCACCCATGCACGTTCCAGCTACTGTCCCCAAAAGGTGCAGGTGCTTCACCCCATGAAAACATCTTGGACACCTCCAATGGTACCAGACACTGAGGCATGTCTTAAGCCATGCTGCTTTTTCTGCCAGCATATCGTATTTTTCCATGTCTCTGAACACTGTTATTTTAACATGGTTTCTACTGATCTGGGCAATTTGTTGGCCAGTTCGTTCCCAAACTGTTCCCAGCCTGCAGAAGGATGGGGCTTGATCCGTCTTACAGAGAAAGCATGTGGTGAGAGTTACCTGAGCACACAACGCTAGCATCTTCCACATGGTTACATGCATGGTGTCCCCAAGGCTTGACCGGGCATTCAGCGAGGGTGGCTTCTGTCCCGAGGCAACTCACCCCATCTAGCCAGATGGGGCCAGATCCTTGCCCAAAACCAGATAAACCTGGTGCTGACACGGCCATCCCACAGCCCAGCTGCCGGCACACCACAGCTGCATCATTCAGGTCCCAGCCATCATCACAGACGGTCCCCCACTGCTGGCTGTGAAAGACCTCCACCCTCCCAGCGCAGCGGTGCGGGCCGTTCACCAGCCGCAGGGCTTCTGAGCTCCCCAGGTCCAAGTCTAAAAACAGAATCAGAGGACAATAAATCCTTGCCAGAAATGCCTGCCTGTCCCGTGGCTGGCAATGCAGTGGCCCTCCCCTTGCAAGGGGTCTTGCAAGGTCTCCACCAGCATGTAGCATTTCTGCTACTGCTGCACCCTGGGTGTGCATGCCTGAACACCTTTTGGGACAAGCCTGCGAGGACCATGCCCAGTAGATTGTGAACTTGGCTAAATTACCGAGGAGTTCCCATGATGTGAGTATCCCCATGGGGACAAGCAGCCAAGGAGGCACCAGGTGCATCATGCACCTGAGCAAGGAATAGCTTGGTGAAGAGGAGGGACTCTCCAAGGACTAGAGGCTGTGTGGTATCATGTATCAAAAAAACCCCGCGGGGCAGCTGCAACCCTGGTATGCCAGGGCTCTTTGCGCTTGATGGAAAGCCTCCATTTTACAGGCTTGGGTTTTCTGGGAATCCCAGGCTTGGGATTTCCAAGCACTTTGTCTGAGGGAAGCCAGGGACTGGTAGACCTCAAAACAGAAAACATCTTGTGCTTCCTGATAGGACCACAGGAACAAGGGGTGGTTGAGCCAGGACAAGGAGGAGGTGGATGGGCAAATTTGGTCAGACTGCACGGCCTCCCCCAGGGGAGGACTGATCCCCGACTCACCGCCACTGACCTGCGGCCACAGAGCACGAGACGCTTGCATGCCCGCTCGACTTGCAGCTCTCAGCGCCCCAGAACTTGACCTTGCATTCGAAGAGGGCCTTCTCTGTCCCAGTGCACTCCACGGCATCCACCCAGATCAGGCCATCTCCTGTCCCAAACTGGGTAGACCCCACAGCCGACTGCGCCGCCCCACAGCCCAGCTGCTGACACACCACATGGGCTTCAGCCAGGTCCCATCCGTCGGTGCAGATGCCCCCCCAGCGCTGATCATGAAACACTTCAACTTTGCCAGAGCATGGGTCTGAGCCGTTTACCAGGCGGAGGCTTCTGAGGTCAGAAATGCCCGATCCTACAACATCAGAGAGTGTACACATGATAAGGAGATACCTTCTGCCCTGTGAAGCCTCTGGCTGCCAGTAATGGGTTTACACCAGAGGCTCAGGAGCCTCGGGGGTCAAGGATGCTCTTGCAATGACAGAGAGGGCAGACCTTTGAGGTGTGATATGAACTGGCCCAAGTGGTGCCCAAAGCTTGGTTAGCATGGGCTTGACCAGCCTATAGTCAATGGACCTTATATAGTTTGCCTTCCTAAAGCAGACACATAGGGCAGGGTCAAGTTGCCAAGATGTAGGCATCCTTGCGCTATTTGGGACTCCTGGAATACCTCACCTGCCCTCCAACTGCTGCTCCTGAAGGGCACAGGTTTTCCTGTAGGATCTCTTAGCCCAACTAGGGTGAGATGCTACCTTCCCATGCTGGGGCAACTGAATTCAATGCTGGCTGTCTCAGTCAGTGACACCCGGATATTAAGTCCATCCTGATATTAAGTGACCTGGTTGCAATCCAGTGGCCCCAGCTTCTTAAAAGGCACTAAAATGGGCTGAGGGGTTCCTCTAGCAGAAAGTCAGAGCTGGAGAGGAGAGAGAAGGATGGGAGATGGGCTCTCATGGGCTCATGCAGTTCTGAGCATCATGGAGTACATCTACCATGGATCAGCTGAAGGTGTCAGAGGGTCCTCCCTGACCATGATGGGAGAAGACCCATTTGTACTGCCGTCTGCCCTGCTGTGGAGAAGGAGGTAGCTATGTTTTAATTTGCCTGATGAGAATAGTCTCTGGCCCATGCTAACTGCCAGGATTTGTGATAAATAACATCAGCCAAAAGCATGCCAGAGACCGTATTTTTAGCCATAGCCATGAAAATGGGCAAGGCATTTGTTTTTCTCAGACTTCAATGTCTGCATACAGCTGCCCTGCTCCACCAGAATGGACCACAGGGGGCTGAATTCAAAGCAAAGGGTCTCCAGGCTGGCTGCAAACCATTCCTGCGTCGCAAGGTCTTGCACCCATAGGGGAAAGCAGAGTCAAACCTCAGAGCAAGTGGACTATAGTAAGGTTTGCCTTGGTGTTCCTGGTGCTGTGACGGGCGGTGGTTACCTGAGCACACCACGCTGGCATCTTCGCCATGCTCACATCCATGGACGCCCCAGGCCTTGGCTCTGCATTCGGAGAGGGCTGCCTCGGTCCCCACGCAGTGCACGTCATCCAGCCAGATGGGTCCCTGTCCCTCCCCGAAGTGAGCCCGCCGCGGAGCTGATACCACCTTCCCACAGTCCAGCTGCTGGCATACCACTTTGGCATCCGCGAAGTCCCAGCTGTCATCGCACACTGTCCCCCATTTCTCATTGTGAAACACCTCGACCCTCCCAGCACAGCGACCTGGGCCATCCACCAGTCGGACTGGGGAGAAGCTGGAAACAGCTGAGCCTGCAAACAGGCAGGGAGATGCTCAGAGCATCCAGCCCCTTCATGAGAGGAGGAGGGACCCTGCGTTTTGGCACGTAGCTGGTGCTGTGTGTTTACATCATATCTGAATGCACAGCATCTCATTCCCACCTCATGGAGGAACTTCTTAAAGGGTTTAGGGGTCCTTGACCCAGCAGCAAGTGAGGTGAAGCTGGCATCTTGCTCCCAACTGGGACAGGGGAAATTACCAGTGCATCCTGACCCACTGCTGGTGCTGGAGTGAAACCCACCTGAGCATACCACGCTGGCGTGCTTTCCATGGCTGCAGCTGCTCTCTCCCCACAGGCTTGCCTGGCATTTTGTAAGAGCTGGCTCTGTCCCCTGGCAGTTCATGTTGTCCAGCCAGACGCGTGGGGGTCCGGAGCCAAAGTCCACCCCCTCTAATGCTTGCAGTGCCATCCCGCAGCCCAGCTCCCGGCACACGACCTCAGCATCCTGCTTATCCCAGCCGTGGTCACAGATGGCTCCCCACTCCTCCTGGTGAAGCACCTCAACTCTGCCAGCGCAGCGGTGTGAGCCATTTGCCAGCCGCAGATGAGCTGGCTCGGGGATGATTGAGTCTGCAAACACCCGAGAGAGTTATTGATGCCTTCAGACAGCCACCAGTTTCCCTCCATGCTTATCCTATAGTAATTAAGCTCCCAGCCCCTCTTCAAGCTGCCAAAAGGCACACATGAGGGGAGAACAGGGGGGTGAAACCCAAAACTCCCACCAGGAACACCCCGCACCAGAGCATCTCCCTGCAGAGGGTGGTCTGCACTGGTCCCCAGACCCTCTCCCTGCAAGAACTGCTTGCCAGGTGGGTCACTTTTGATGAGCTTCCCTGCAATGAGTTGGTCCTGTTGTTGGAGCTGGAGGGTTCCCAGTGGGATGGGAAATAGGGATCCCTGCAGGAATGCCTCCCACCACCTTAAATAAACATCTTGGGATGGGAAGAGCAGCCTTCCAATGGGACAATCAGGTGCAGGGAGGGTCTGGGAAAACCCCACTGGTTGCTGATGCTGACCCCCAGTCTTACCTGGGGGTGCAGACCTGCCATCATGACACCCCCCCCACCTGCCACCTTGCGTGGAGCAATGCCGAAGGAGCATTGGTCACCTGAGCAAACCACACCAGCATCTTCCCCGTGGTAGCAATTATTGATGCCCCACGGCCGGGCCCGGCAGGCGGACAATGTGCTCTCCATCCCCGTGCAATTCGTCTCGTCCATCCAGATGATGCCATTCCCACGCCCGAACTGACCCCCCCTGGGGGCTGACAGTGCTCGTCCACAATCCAGCTGCCGGCAGACAACCTCAGCATCCAGCAGGTCCCAGTTGTCATCACACACAGTCCCCCACTGCTTGTTATGGAAGATCTCGACCCTGCCAGCGCAGCGGCTACCATAGTTCACCAGCCGGACCTGGTCGCCCTCTGAGTTACCTAAAAGAGCGAAATATGGGAACAGGCTGGCACGCTGCAACCCCCTGGTAAGGAAAAGTGCCCTGGCACCTTCTCAGGTTGCTGAATGTTGCACCAAGTGCTGCAGGCTCGTCTAATCACCACAAAAAGAAGCTGGCTTATCCCCAGTGCCTGCTGGCTAAGAGGCGAGAGGTTGCAAGCTGCACCGCAGCAGCATCCCACCCACTGGCATCAGCACCAACCCCTCCAGGAGGATGCCCAAAATTCTTCCTGCCACCCAGATACCCCATGACACTCTGCGATGGAAACACCCAGAAAAAGCACATGTTGTCCAGGGTTGCTTGCAGAAGTGGAAAATTGAGGTGATGGACCCATGACCCACCGCTTCTCTTGCCATGTCACTCCCAAGGGGGTTACCTGCACACACCACGCCAGCTTCTCTCCCATGGTGACAAGTGCCGTTGCTCCTGGGGTTTGCCTTGCATGCAGAGAGGGTGGTCTCTGTACCCATGCAGCTCACTCTGTCAGGCCACATTTGCCCAGGTCCTTGCCCAAAATGTGACCCGCCAGGTGCCAACAGTGCTCTCCCACAGCCCAGCTGCCTGCACACCACTCGAGCCTCGGCCAGACCCCAGTCCTCATCACACAGGGCTGCCCAGGTGCCGTCGTGAGTGATCTCCACCCTGCCTTCGCAGCGCGTCGAACCGTTGGCCAGGCGGAGCTCAGTGGCCGTGGACACCCCTGAAGCTGCCAACGACACACAAGGGTAAATGCACCAGGAGAGTCACAGATGCTTCTGGTCCAGCCTGAGCATCCTCCATGCACGGTGAGCACCCAGACAGGAGACCAAGTGCCCAAAATGCTCAGCATCCTCTTAAAAGTGAATTTTGAGGGGTGGCTTTGCAAAGGGGCTTTATTGCAAAGACACTTATTGCAAAGTCACCTTATCATAAAATCATAGAATAGTTTGGATTGGAAGGGACCTTTCAAGGTCATCTAGTCCAACCCCCCTGGAGTGAGCAGGGACATCTTCAACAAGATCAGATTGCTCAGAGCCCCATCCAACCTGACCTTGAATGTTTCCAGGGATGGGGCATCTACCACCTTTCTGGGCAAACCGTACCAGTCTTTCACCACCCTCATTGTAAAACATTTCTTCCTTCTAGCTAATCTGAATTTACCCTCTTTTGGTTTAAAACGATTACCCCTTGCCCTATCACTACAGACCCTATGAAAAGTCTGTCCCCATCTTTCTTATAAACCTCCTTGAAGTATTGAGAGGCCACAAGAAGGTCTCCCTGGAGCCTTCTCTTCTCCAGGCTGAACAACCCCAATGCTCTTAGCCTTTCCTCACAGGAGAGGTGTTCCAGCCCTCTGATAATTTTTGTGGGTCTCCTCTGGACCCACTCCAACAGGTCCATGTCTTTCCTGTACTGAGGACCCCAGAGCTGGGTGCTGTACTCCAGGTAGGGTCTCACCACGGTGGAGTAGAAGGGCAAAATCACCTTCCTTGACCTGCTGGTCATGCTTCTTTTGATGCAGCCCAAGATATGGTTGGCTTTCTGGGCTGCAAACGCACATTGCTGTCTCATGTCCAGCTTTTCATCCAGCAGTATCCCCAAGTCCTCCTCCATAGGGCTGCTCTCAATCCCTTCATCCCCCAATCTGTACCAATACTAGGGGTTTCCCTGACCCAGGTGCAGGACCTTATTTCAAAGACACTTTATTGTGAAGTCACCTTATTGCAAAGGCACTTTCCTGCTCCCTGCTGCACAGCCCAAATAAAAGAGCTGAGCTACACATGCATCAAAAACTCCATCAAAAGACCTGCATCATGGGCGAAGGGCAAGACAGATTGGGTAGATGGGCAGAAACTGGGGACGGTGAGTTACGCCTGCAGAAAGCTTTGCATGATACAGGCTATTTGCCCCCAAGCAAACCAGACTTTGGGGTAGGTCCTTGGTAATTCATGCACGCGACTGCAAAAGGATAGCCCTTTGCTGTTCCTGCAGCTTAGCACTGGATCCATGACAGCAGGAGTCAGGCGAAGGCTTTGCAGGATGTCTTGCCCACCTATGTGCTGCAGGTGCTCTCCAGAGCTGCAGAGGGCATGCTGCAGGTGAGCACCCTTGGGGGGGATGCAGGAGCCATCCAATGATCGCTTAGGAAACCCTAAAAGTCTGATATTGACCCCTTTTGCACCTCAAGGTGTGTCACCTGAACATATCACTCCAGCATCCTCCCCATGGAAGCAGTTGTTGTCTCCCCATGCGCTGGCCCGGCAGTCAAAGAGGGTGTCCTCAGTGCCAGTGCAGTTCACCTCATCCAACCAGATGGGATCGTGGCCCCTCCCAAAGTGAGCCGCTTTGGTGGCCGACAGCGCTGTGCCACAGCCCAGCTGCCGGCAGACCACTGTCGCGTCCACCAGGTCCCAGCCGTCATCACAGACTGTCCCCCACATGTGTTGGTGGAGCACCTCCACCCTCCCAGCGCAGCGGTTGGGGCCGTTGAGCAGCTGGAGGGTGCCTAGGGCAGTGATGCTGGATTCTGCAGGTACCCCAAGGGGGACAGTCAGAGAACGGTTGTGCATCACCACTGGTACAGCAGGAAGGGATGCAGGGGTGCACAGCCAGATGGCTGCTGTCCCGGGCTACCTGAGCACTCAACGCTGGCGTCCTCCATGTGGTTACAGTTGTGTTCCCCCCATGGCTTGGCTTGGCATTCAGAGAGATTCCTTTCCTCCCCAGTGCAGTTGACCTCATCCAACCAGATCTGTCCTGTCCCTTCTCCATACCGAACTCCTGGTGCCACCGACAGCAATGTCCCGCAGCCCAACTGCCGGCACACGACTCGGCCCTCGGGGGAACCCCAGCCATCGTCGCACACTGTGCCCCACGTCCCGTTGTAGAGCACCTCCACCCGCCCGGCACAGTGGCCGGGGCCACCCACCAGGCGAAGGAACCCCCCTGGGCTCTCAGCGGCTGCACCTGCAAAGCCGGGAGGGGAAAGAAGAAGGGAGGTGAAATCCTGGGAGTGGATGGGGCTCAGCTGCTCACACGTTTGAGATGGCTTCTGTCCCCCAAAAAGGGTTTCAGAGATTGTGTTGGCCATCCCACACCTGCCCTGGGCATCTCAGATGGCCCTGGGCATCTGTAGTCAGCTGAGCCCCATCTCTGCATCTAAACCCCAAATGTAACCATCTTAGCCTCAGTGTGGATCCCACACCCCAGGAGCCCTTTTCTCGCTCATGTAACAGGCAGAAAAAAAATGGGTATTTCAGTTTATGTGTGTTTTTGTACAAGTGGTCAGCAGCAAAGATGTAGCTTCACCGTCAAGAGTGGGTAATTCCTTGGGGTCCAGCTGCTTGGCAAGCTTGCGGGGATGAGTGAAAAAGTGCTTGAGCTAAAAGGTCTTGGCAATGTGCAAGACCCATGGTGTGAGATTGCCACTGGTCCCGTAGGCAAGCTTTTGCAAGAACACTAACTGAAGGGAGCCAGTGCAGAAAGGAGCTGTAACTGGATGTTAGTCATGTGGAGAGCTCAACTAGGTCAGCAGAAAAAAAAGTTCAAGAGGGATACAATTGCATTGTGTAAATAAGCTTTTTGACCATGGATAATGATTTCCAAAGTGCTCAGGCACTGATCTGTGCGCGAGTCTGACCACCAGCAAGCGAGGGGCCAGACATAGCACTTGGGAAGTCACAAAAGCCAGAAAGAAGACAAAACAAGGTTCAAAATCAAATCCCTGAGTCATTCAAATATGAACTGCATCTGGGCAGCTGTGGCACGCTGCGTGCAGGAGTGCCCAGCTCAGCTCTTTCATTCAGGCTGCACAACAGGGAGCAGGAAAGCATCTTTGCAATAGAGCATCCTTGCAATAGAACGTCCTTGCAATAAAGCCCCTTTGCAAAGCCACCCCTCAAAATTCACTTCTGCGAGGAGGCTGAACCACATGCATTGCAGGCACTTCGTCTCCAGTTTGCAAGCTCTCCTGTCCCCAGGCTAAGAGCAGAGTTCTGATGAAGGCTGGCTGCTCTGTTTCATCCTTTCCCTGTGCGCCTTTTGCTCTCCTTCCTTATTTTTACTAGGAGCAATGAGGCTACCCTGTGATAAGCAATAAATCAATCCTGCAGCTGAGACTTAGCAGAGCTGATGGATTTCTTGTCCACCCAAGCAGAGTCAATGCACACGCAACTGAGCAGTGCTTGCAAGAAACATGCCAAGTCCCAGCCCAGATGTCTCCAGCCAGCCAGCAGATACTAACTGTCAAAGAGGCAAATGCCACACTGAATATTCCAGGAGCAGGATTTAAAAAAAAAAGTGGGAAGATATCGTACTGTTCCTCAGTAGGTCACCAAAGAAGGAGGAAACCCAAGCAAGTTAAAGCAAAATTTTAGTTCCAAGAGGTAGTGGTACAAACTGGCCTTAGCAACTAATCAGCATGGAAATTAAAATGAAATCTCTACTAGCAGGGAAAGCATATTCCTAATTTTGCTCACTCTAAACCTGATCAGAAGATGTTTCTGCTTGTGCCTTTTGTAAATGTCAAACAGCAGTAGGAAGATTGCTCGAATCAAATAACCAACTTCTGCTCTGAGCTGGGGCAGCTTGGGCAAAGCCCTGAGCCCTTTCTTAACCATTTCCAAAGTGACGCTGCCATTGAACCATCAGCATGATATTGCTCTTGCAACAGAGATCTTCCCCATCCTTGTTCTTCCCCCACCAATGTCTGAGAGCAAACCATGGCTGTGGATAAGGGACATGTAGGGTCTGCGGCTTCCTTATGGTTCTGCCTGAGCACAAGGAGGGATGAGTCTCTTGCCAGCAACTTGCCTGTCTGCCCCATTAACCCAAAAACCTATTCAGTTCCTTGTGCTGCACATCCACAAGCCACCCAGCCTTGTCGTGGCAATGTGAGTCCCTACTTGCTCAACTCTCCATCATACGGGGAGCTGCCTCTGTTAATGCACAGGGCTGTTGAGTTTGGCCAAGCCCCCTCAGTACTGCAATACCATGAGTTTGCCATGTATGGTCCAGGGTAAGCCAAGATTAAAGCAGGGCAGGAGACTGTGGCCAGCTGTAAGACAACTTCAGTATTAGGCATGCTTCCCTCCACTCTTGTAATGCTCACAAGCCTTTAATTATGGGGCATAAACCTTTGATTATGGGGCAAAAGCATGTGTACAGAAGTAGACCTGCAATGCATGGCTCTTGGAGTGCAGCAGAGATAGCTGAGCTCCTGACTTCACATAAAAAAACTTTCACCCACCTCCAAAGCCAGCACAAGCCAGCACATCCCCCCTGCCCCAGAACCCCAAGTGAAACCCAGGACCCCCTCCCAGCCTCTGCCGTGCTCCATCAAGTGCGAGCTGAGCGGGCTGGAGGAGCCGACATGACCAATGAGCTCCCTGCAGTCAGCAGCGAAGGCGAACGCCACTCACCCCAAAGGAATGCCATCAGGACGAGGGTCCCCGTGCTCTTGGCCCCAGCACGGGTAGGTTGGTTTCTGCCCCCAGGGCGGCTGGACGAGGGATGGAGACTGCTTGGCATCCTGAAGTTTGCAGCCTGGCCACAGGCTGGAGGTTGGCGTGGACTGTCCTTGAGGTGCCAGCTGAGCCTAGTGTCCCACTGGCCAACTGGGAGGGCAAACTGGGATTTCGGCAGTGAGCCCTCCTCTTCCGCTGCTGTGCTCCCCCCCTGGGAGTTTCACTACCTGTGAAGCTCTGCCAGGAGGTGACCTGCTGCCCCATGCAGCGGCCAGTCTTGTCATCGGCTTGCGAAATGGCGAGCTGTTCCAGGAAAACACAGAGCAAACAAAACCTTCTCGATACCCAGGCCTGTTTCATATGTGCCAGCCCCTGCAGGCACCTCGACTGCCCTGATGTGTCCTGGTACTAGATATCTACTTTTGACAAGATAAATCAAGCCTTTTTACACAGAACTAGGAAAATATAGCTACATTAGCTTCATTACAAAGTGTCTGGTTCAGTTTTGGGGGGTGAGGAACCATCCACTGCAAGAAAACAGTTTACTAAAGGCTGGAAATGGCTTTATTGTGGAGGCTGGAGCCAGCGCCTGCACTGCAGCTGTTTGCCATCAGGTGAGCCTGGACACTATCCGTGATGAGAAAGGGTCTTGCACCCACCTTGCGATGCTTTGAATGGCTAGGTCAGATTTGGAAAATAAGGGGAACTGCCATTTTCTTATCCTACTGTGGCTGCACTTGCAAGATCCCAAGGGTCCCTTTTGGATTAGCAGTTTGCTTCCTGGTTGTTGTTATGTAGATGATGCTCCAGGCATGTCCCTTGTGAATTGCTGCCTCAGGCATGTCCTGAGATGCTGAGAGGATGGAATAGTTTGCTGTCCTCCCATCTCTTTGTGGTGGCACACTGAAGCTCTGCAAGGAAAGAGCCCAAAGCCAGAGCAGCGTGCCACTGGAAAAAATGAGTTTTGCAAAAGGGTTGTCAAATTAACATCACTTGTTGCTCTGAAGGGGCGAGTTCAGATGGAGGTGGGTGCTGTGCTGGTGGTGCATTGAAGATGGGGTTTGCATTGGGCAAGGATGTAACCCCTGCCAGAAACAGGGTGGATGGTTCTGCCCGTGTCTGTGCAAAAATAAGAAGCAAAACTGAAGCATGTAATGGGAAGAGAACAGCATGGCCAGGACGGTCTCAGGCTGAGTTTAACTGTTCAGCCTAGCAAAACCTGAGATGGGTAGTAAGAGTGGAGAGTAGATTGCTGCCTGTAGGAAGATCAAACAGGAGAAATCCAAACCCCAGAGGCATGTAGAGCTAGGGCTGAAGACCAAAAGGAAAAAAGAGGTGTATTGAACAAAAGTAAAAGAATAAGCAGGTGAAATTTAAGCTGGAAAAGAGTCAAAACTCATCTCATAAAAAGTCGAGCAGTTGGGAAAGGTAACTGTACGCATTTGTACCGAGGCTCAGTGAGCCCAAGGACTTTGCTCCCCTTCTTTGCAAACAAACAGGCCAGTAGCAAAGAGATTCCCGACACTGACCAGCAAGGAAATGCTGTGAACTGTCATAGCCTGATGTGGCTGACGCAGCTCTGGGCAAGGGCATTTCTGCTGGGGCTGTTTTCAGAGTTTGGACAAACAACCACCCTGGAAGTGAGTCATGGTCCTACGTCTCTTCTTCTCCTTTTGAATTTGGGTATTGTGGCCCCCTGGGAAGTCTGAAACCCCTTCTTGAGATGCTGCAGTCACTGCAGAGCATCTCTGCAGAGTAACCTATGGCTTGAGCTGGGATCTAGCAGCTGCTAGTCCTGCATGTTGGAGCCCTGAAGAGCATCAACTCACCCCAGCTTTATTACAAAGACCTTCTCCAAATGGTGCACGTATTTTATTGCACAAAAGTGGGTCCAAGCTCTTGTTTTCCCCTATTCTGAGGACAATGTCCAGAGCTAGAAGGAGCCCTGGGCTTTTGATGTAGACTTTGGGACAGGCAAGGCTGGAGGACCAGGTTTGCTGGAGCAGCCAGCAGGAAGATGAGAAGGCTTGGGTGCCAGCAGGACGATAAGAAACCCTGAAGTCTGAGGAGTGATGGATGTCCATGGAGGATCAGAAGATGACCTTGTGGCCATGCATTGATAGGAGACATCCAGCCAGGGGGGCTCTATGGCTGGGGCTTAGGGCAAGTAGCAAGACATAAACTGGTCAGAGCTGCAAGCTGCTGGTGGGAGGCTAGACCTGAAGGGTGTTGAAGTATACATTGTGACTCTTTCATTGCATGTGTCTTCTCCCTGCTGCCTCTTGCACCAACTCTTCCCTTCCATGCCCTTGTGCAGAGATCAGCTTGGCTTGCAAGGCAGACCTTCATTACAGCGTAGTCAAGCCTGTGGTCCCTTCGTTCCCTCCCCATGACACTGGGACATTCCTCTGACTATGGCCCCTCCTGGCTTCACCAATGTGGTGGATGGTTTGGGGTTTAGACCTGACTCCATGGGTTGCTTCATTAGGAATGTGACCCTTCCTTATTGGTGGCCAGGACAATATCTCACCCAACATTAGCAATCTTGAGTCTCCTGTATCTGACCTGACCATCTACAATCCCTCTATAGCCAAGGGGCATGTTCTTCCACCACTTCCACCTCACCAACTCACTCCATAGCCCTTAATCTGTATAATGCTGCATTCTCGTTCTTTGGGGTTTCACAGTTTTTACTGGTATTCAAAAGTGAGTTGAATAAATACAATGAGTAAGGCACTTCTCATCCCATTGTGGATGGGCTTTTAAGTGCACTCCTCATTTTGCAAAGGTGGTTCTGTACAGTGGAGGAGAGCCCCCTGCTCACTTGCTCCTGGATCAGGAAGTAATCCTCACTTCCATGGGAGATTAGGGGAAAAGGTATGGTCCCATTGGGAATGCGGTGGGGGTGATGGCACTGGGTGCCACTGCAGATGACTCTGCAGGAGGTTATAGGGATTATAGGGGCTATAGGGCTGGGAATAGGGATTGTAGCAGTTATAGGGCTGGGAATAAGAGGAGTCTGTGCAGATGGGGTTAGGATGCTGGAGCCTACCCAGAGGGCCAGGTAGGGGTTATTCTGAGAAGACCTTGCTTGGAGACTGAGGGACTTCATGGTGCTGCATGGATGAACTGGGACCCACAGAGGCTCAGCGCAGTGAGCTGGGGGCTATGGGGCACACAGGACAGGACTCTCCACTCTGCCAAAGGGGGTTCTTTCTGTTGACCATCGCAGCAACTGCTCTGCTCTCGTGGCTCCACAGAACTGGGTCTTGTGAGGTCCTGAGGGAGCCTTGTCTTCGACAAGCCTAAGCCTCGGATGACATCCCAGCATCCTCTGTCTTCTTTATAAGAAGTGGTTTGGCTGCAAAATGAAGGAGCAGGGTGATGCATGGAGGGTACATTCCCCAGGCCCAGGTTGGCATGCATCCATGCCAGCCAGGAGTGCAGCCAACTCCACAAGCAGGCCAGGTACACCATGTGCTGCAGTCCTGCTCTTACCTGGGGAGCGTCCAGCCCATCTTCCATACCTCGTCCACAGGTACAGGACCAACAAGGTCCCGCAGAGCATTGCCCCCATGCCGAGGAGTCCTGCCAGCACCGAGCAGGACTGTATGAGATCTGCAGGAAGAGTGAAGATCAGAGGGGGTTGGTTGGATGGCCTGACCCTCTCACCCTTCTCTTCTGCTGCATGTTTCTGGGGACTTGCAATCACTGCCCCTCTGGGTGCTGGGGTTGACCCTCATCAGCAGGAGTGACAGCTCACCCTCTGCTTCAGGAGGGTGAGTGCACCCTCACTGGGCTAATGCAAACAGAGTGTGTCCACCAGGGATGCTAGGATCTCCATGCCCACTGAGATGCCTTCACCCAGTTGGTCCCACTCCGCTGCCTTCAGGTGCCTACCTAACGTCTCCCGGCAAAAAGGTTTATGGCAATGCTTCTGCCTGCCTGCCAGGCTGAGACTGGGATGGAGATAGGAGCCTCTACCCCACGATGTGTCTGCACCAGGTTGGCCCTGATGCAGACAAAGTGGGTGATGGGGGTTTCATCACTCGCCTTTATGCTCTGTACACACCACAGTGGCTGCTGAGCCCTGCTTGCACGGCCCTGGACCCATCTCTCTCTGCTGGCACTCCAGGAGCAGCGACTCACTCCCCCGGCAGCTCAGCCCCTCCAGCAAGGTATGGCCATCTCCCCAGCTTTGCTGGGCTCCAACGGGTGCCGACAGGGCTGGCCCACAGCCCAGCTGCCTGCAGACCACCCCAGCTTCCAGCAGGCTCCAGCCAGTGCTGCACACCCCGTGCCAGGTAGCTTCGTAGAGCACTTCCACCTGTCCCACGCAGGGACCAGGACCATCTTTCACCCGCACCTGCAAGGGGTTTGTGCCTGCAAAGAAGAGCACAAGGGGGTGAGATGGCCCCTCTGACCCCATATGGCGATGAGAGCTTCTGACTTATAGAATCATAGAATTATTTAGGTTGGAAGGGACCTACAAGATCATCGAGTCCAACCGTCAGACTTGCTCCCGGGCATTTTTTTCCTGTGCCCTGCTGAAGGCAAGCCACCAGCACCTGCGACTAGCTATGAGGCACAGATTGCCTCACTCCATCGCCTTGTACGAGATGCCTTAATAAGCAACATCACTGCAGGGCTGGTATCTGTGAGGTGGGGCTCATGGGAGACCCACACCCACCTCCCCAGTGGCACTGGACTTCTGTGTCTAGGAAAGGTGCGCCTGGATTATTCATTTTTTTTTAAGCAAGGCTCTGCCCATCCCAGGATGCTGTCATTGATGAGCTAGAGGGACATAGTCTAGATTAAATCAATATGAATTTGGTGCACAACTCCTGTCTAAGGCAGGGTGGCATTTTTTGCTCAACTGCAGGCCAAGTGGCTGGGTAAAAGCTGACTTCTTCTCTGATGCTGGGGATAGGGAAGAGTGAAGAGACAGCTTGGCACAGCCCTGGAGTAGAACAGCAGCTCAAGCACCCGTCAAGCCCCACCTTGGGTGGACACCAACCATCCTGGCTCACCCGTCCTGGTCCCTGCAGGCTGGTGTTACCTGAGCACACCACACCAGCATCTTCGCTGTGGCCACAGTTGTGCTCTCCCCAGTTGTTCAGCTCACACTCAGTGAGTGTGGACTCAGTCCCGGTGCAGTGAACGTTATCCAGCCAGATGGGATCTGACCCTGGCCCGAAATGAGCTGAGCCTGGTGCAGACAGCACCATCCCACAGCCCAGCTGCCTGCACACGACAGCAGCGTCTTGGAGGTCCCAGGTGTCATCGCACACAGTCCCCCACTTCTGGTCATGAAAGACCTCGACTCTCCCCAGGCAGCTGTTCGAGCCATTCACCAGCCGCAGTGGGCGCTGCTCTGAAGTGTCCATATCTGTGAAGGGAGCAAGGGGCATGTTCATGCCTGACCGTCATCCACCACTCCAGCTGGGCTTTGCAACATGCTAAGCTGCAGGAAAATCAGAGCATCCTTCCGTGTGTACAGCCTCCAGCTGTCCGGGAAAGGTAGTACAGCAACAGGGCTGGCTTGGGATTTGCTTCTCATTGGGGTGAATAAGGAGGGGTCACAACTCCAGAGCTTGGGGCTTGGAGTCTGACAAAGGGTTCTGGGGTCAGTAGTGACTATGGGAGGGTCCTGGGGTCAACAATGACTATGGCGGAGTTCCTGGGATCAGTAGTGAGTATGGGAGGTGGTAGGAAGCATTGCACAATGAATTTGTGCAGCTAGAGCTATTGGAAAGGTGAGAGGTAGGAGAAGGGTTTGCTCTTCCTACACAAAACCATCCTAACAGCATGCTGAGACCTCACAGCCTCCACTGACACAGGGAAGAGCATCACCCACTGTGGCATTCATACCCTTCTCTCAATTTAATTTTATTTTTTTAAACCAGGGTGGAGTAAAGGCATCTATCCCTGGCTACCTGGGATGTGATTGAGCTGATCTTGCACCCCAACCTGCACAGCACTTATCCCAACCGATGTGGATCACCTGAGCACACCACGCCAGCATCTTTCTGGTGGTCACAGCTGTTGGATCCCCATGGCCTGGTCTGGCATTCAGAGAGAGCAGCTTCTGTCCCCGTGCAGTTCACGTTGTCCAGCCAGATGCGGCCAGACCCCTGCCCGAAGTGAGCCGAGCCCGGGGCTGAAGTGGCCGTCCCGCAGCCCAGCTGCCGGCAGACCACCACTGCCTCGGCCATGCTCCAGCCATTGTCGCACACCGTCCCCCATTGATGGTTGTGGAGCACCTCCACGCGTCCCGCACAGCGGTTGGGGCCATTCTCCAGGCGCAGATGAGCTGGTGTGCTGGTGGCTGTGGCTGTGCCTGTGCCTGTGACATGAGACACAACAGGAGCATCAGACCAGGTCTCCCCCAAGGTGCTTCTTCTTGCCACCATGGGGGAAGTTCCCAAGTCCACAAAGAACGGCTGAGGAATATCTAAAGTTTGGGGCTAAACATCTCAGGTGCGGGCAAAACCAGCTGTGCAACCTCAGAGCCTGTGCATGTTCAACATAAGCACAAGCAAACCATAAATGGCTGCAATCCTTTTTTTAGTCCTCCCTGATGGCTGTCCATGAACCCTTCACATGGCCACAGCAGCCCACCGAAGAGAGAGACTTTCTGTGGACCCCCGTTGCCACTGCTCCTTCTTCAGAAAGACTTCAGAGGCCCACTCACCTCATCTTTGCACAGCCTGTGGGCTACTGGTCCCCATAGTGTGGTGGGTTGGGACCTTGCTAAGGAGCATCTAGCACCCAGCTCAGTGCTTCCCCTCTCTCCTTGGTGCCCATGCAAGCACACTTTTTGTGTGCTGCCCAAAGGACATAATTCCCTTCCTATTATACCTGCTGCTCCTTACTTTCATGGGCCTGTGTGCTAACGAGTGCCAGCATGACATGTTGTTGGAGATGGGACAAGGTCACCCACCCAGGTGCCTGCTGCCCAGCCCTTGGCTGCAGCTGTGAAACCAGTATGAATCGCCAGAGCAGAGCATCCTCCGCTGAACTTCTCCTCCTGGTCCACAAGCGTAATGTTACCTGTGCATATGACACTGGCATCTTCTGTATGGTCACAGTTGTTGGCACCCCAAGGACTGGCCAGGCATTCGGACAGGGCAGCTTCAGTCCCTCTGCACTGAACGTTGTCCAGCCAAATGTGGCCCGAGCCCTGGCCAAAGTGAGCTGTGCCATAGGCTGAGACTGCCATCCCACAGCCTAGCTGCCGGCACACCACTCTGGCATTGGGAAAGCTCCAGTCGTCATCACACACGGTTCCCCACTGGTTGTCATGCATCACCTCTACTCTTCCAGAGCAGCGGTTTGGGCCGTTTACCAGGCGGAGCTCTGTAGGACCAATGTGGATGGACCTAGGGTGGCTGGATGAGTCTGCGGAGGGCACAAGAGGTGCACCATGAAAACCCCCTTGCCTCTCATTTCTGCAGGACCGTTCCGCACTCCACTACGGTTGCTGACTGCACCCAGTGGTTTCCAAAGTGCAGCCACCTTGGGACTGGACAGGGGTGATGCCATGTGGTCCCAGCAACCCATGGTCTTTCCAGCTGTGGCTGGAGATCCTGAGGATGGGTGGGACAGGAGAAGGAAGAAAGCTTTTTTTCCTGCTGTTCATGGGGCACCACGTCCTCTTTGCAGGAGGAGGCGACAACTGAGGGGGCTCAGCACACCCGTGTTCCGACATCTGTTGGGACAATTCTGGCACCAGTGGCTCCAGCACCTACCAGTTGCCATGAGCACCTGCACCTCAATCAGCCACCAAAGCTCCAAGCTTTTGGAGCCTCGCAGTTTGTGGTCATAAAAGAGTGTTCTCTAGGTGATTGCAGCTTGCTAGAGGCAAGGGCATGGAAACCATCCTGTCTCTCATGTTGGTGATGGGGAGGAGGAATGTGGGTGTCTCCTCCTGTCCGTTTTCTCCCCTGCCTAAGGCTGCCTCTCACAGTGCCTGCCTGCAAAACACAATGGATGTCTAGCCCTGCCCATGCCCCCAAAACATGCAGCCAAAGCAAGTCGCATGGGGGTCCTGCTCACCACAGCGGTGCGTGATGTGCAAGGGGTCCCTACACATCCCCCAGAGGTAATTCAGCATCTCAGGAAGGTGGAGTTAGCACAGATAATGTTTCCGAGCCTGATTCCTAAATTGTTCCCTAGCCTGCAGTCCCTTGTATGGGACAAACCACAAAACCATCCCTTGCTGGGGCCATGGGTGCTCTGTGCCGCAGGGAGCTTTTGGAAAACTGGGGGGCAATGCTTCTTGCGAGTGAATTGTTTTGCAGACCATGTGTTGTCATGTGCCCTACACCATAATTTCCACGGGGCATTACCTGAGCACACCACGCCAGCATCTTCACCATGGTGGCAGTTGTTCTTTCCCCAGCCCTTTGTCCTGCAATAAGACAGGGCGACCTCTGTCCCTGTGCAATTCACATCATCCAGCCAGATGCGACTGGACCCTGCCCTGAAATGCCCAGCCCTGGAGGCTGACAGCATCATGCTGCAGCCCAGCTGCCAGCACACCACACCAGCATCCTTCAGGTACCAGTGGTCATCGCACACCGTTCCCCACTGGTTCTCATAGAAGACCTCGACCCTGCCGGCACAGCGGTGCAGGCCATCTGACAGGTGGAGGGGAGCCCACTGGGAAGCAACCAGGTCTGCAAGAGGGATACAGAGAGGGTCTGGTGCAGAAGAGCAGCACTGGGAAAGGCTGTGTTGCTTGCACGAGCTTGCGGCTTATGTGAACCACGGATGTGATTCTCCTTTGGCTCAAAGACAAACCAAAAAAACCCAAGTCCAGGAGAGAAAATGCTCTGCAAACCCCCTTTTTCAAAGACAATTATCTTTAAAGGGGTTTCAGATACTTTTTTGCTTAGTATTCCCAATCAATGAAAAGGAAAACACTGCCAGCTGGACTGAAAACTCCAGGAAACTGTATGTAGGGAGTAGCTGCCAGGCATCTGATGGAAGAGGGGGACTGTCTGTGTGCAACTTGGTGCTTTAATTAGTGATTTGCATGATGTGATAGGGAGCCTGCGCAGCAAATGAGCCCATGGCCCCTAGCCAAGTGGAGCTGTGTCTTAGAGGAGGACATTACACCAGCTGAAACCACAGCAAGGAAGGAAAATATGAGGTGTCTAATGGCTGAGGCAGTAAGCACTGGAGGGGCTGAGCCGCGGTGGAATGCCCAGGTTAGAGTTTGGGTAGAGGCTGCAGCATCCCCTGGAGAAGGGCATGCAAAATGAGGCAGGCAGAGGCAGAAAAAAATAAGAAAAGCACCTTTGCATCCCACTTGCAACACAATTGGTGCCCTCCTGGAAAGTCTTCATGTCTGCAGGGCACAGAGCAGAATAAATGCTCCTGTTTGCACTGGGGGGAAGAGGACTTTGTGCCCTTTGTAAACAAACCAGCTGGCCCTGAAGATGTGGCCAACACAAATAAGCAATTTCTAGTTTTGACTGTCACCGATTGGTAAGGCTCCAAGCATTTCCCAACCACTCTGTGCAAGGGCAGCAGCGCAGAGGCCAGGATAATTACATGGCTAACGAAGTCTCCTTCCCCATCCGCTGCTTTCTCTTCCTTTTTAAAGGCTGATGGGTCAAAGGAAGCTTTGCGCCATCCATCTGCAAGCCCAGTCCCCCCCATTCCTGCAGATCACCGACCCCTTTGTTCTCCTAGGATGCTCTTTCCCCCGTGCAAGAGCCACTCACCACAGAGGCATGCCAGGTAGATGAGGAGCCCTGCTGTGGCGAAGCCAGCCCGGTTGCTGTGCAGGGACAGGAGGCAACTTCCCGAAAACCCCATGCCCATCACATACACCTTAGGACAGGTGACTGTCCCAGTACGAGCTGCAAGCTGAGCTGGGTGCCGTGAGTGGTGAGAGCAGGCTTGTCCCCTCCTCCGCAGCAACATGCCTCGTGTTTGCCCGGCACTCATCCCTCCTCCTGCACTGACCCCTCCTCCCTGCTGTCTCCGGGATTTTGCCCTCTGGTTTTAAGTGTCCCCTCCCAGCACCCAAGCCATGTCTGCTAGGAGGCTCCCCCCATCCCCAGCTGCATCTGCCCCATTTCATCCCCACCTCCCCGGTCCCCAGCCGGCTCCAGGCTGCAGATCTAGCAGAAGGAGGGTTTGCAATGCTCACTTACGGAGGTTTGCATCCTCAGGAAAAGCTGAGTGTCACCTTGCAAGTATCCAAAGGTGAACCCCTGCTATACAGAGATACCCCCAGGGTGCTTGCAGAGTGCAAGAAGCCTCCTTTCCCCTCCAGAAATGAAGAGTTTCAAGGGGTTGTGTACACTGAATAGTATGCTCTGGCTGGAGTCTGTCCCAAAGTCTCATCGCTGAAGCCATCACACGTATAAAATGCACAGTCTGTATTCTGGGAGTATCACATAATATAAAGAGTAAGGGGATGGTGGTCCAGAAACCGTGCTGTAGCTGCCAACGTTAAGCTGTACACATGCACAGTTTTCGGGCACCCCCCATTGTGTTGATTCTTGTCCTTAGTTTAAGGGAATTTGGGGAATTTACAGACTGATCTCTGAGGCGGGCAATGGTTTACCACAAACCCACAGGTTTATGCTAAACATCCCCATGCTCATACTATAATTTGGGTTTTCAGTGAATAGTCTTGTTACCTGCAAGCAGCGGGATGGGCTGTGATGGGATGCCTGGGATGACCTGTGGGTTTTTGCATCCCAAGGCTGGGGTTGGAGGCATGGCTATGGGTCAAGGAGCCTGCCTAGTCCGTGGGGCTGGTGCAAGGAAAGCAGAGTATCACCAAGCCCTGGGACCGGGACACTGGACTGGTTGGGCTCCTGGCTGTACCATCATCAGAGATGATGGAGCTGGGCATGGTAATGCCTGGCAGAGGGAGCAAAGAGGGGAGCTCAGCACCTCCCCATGCCACAGCCAAGGACCCTGCAGCCCCTTTCCCTTCTCAGCTCCTGGCAAGGGAGGAAGGTCATCCATCCTCCAGACATGAGTCCTCTCCTCAACCCCCCTCCCTGGGCTGTCTCCACTCAAACCCAGCCTGCAGCCCCCATGACACCAGGCACAATGGACAGCAGGCATCAACATTTCTGAGATGACCCCATGGAGCACACCACTCCTCTTTATGACCATGAGATGGGAAAAAGCTACATCCCATTCAGTCCATGCTGGGCTGCTGGCTCCTAGGGCCACAGGCTCCCACGGCTGTGCAAGGTAAGCTGGACCAAATATAAAGAGTCTGAGCAAAAAAGCAGTCCTGAAAGGATGCTCCATGTGGTGAATGTGGCCTGGGGAAGGGTTGTCTGAGTACACAGCACTGGCATCTTCCCTCCTGTGGCAGGACCCTGCACCCCAGGGCTGAGCTGGGCTCTTGGAAAGGGCAGTTTCTGGCCCCATACAGTCCACGTTGCTCAGCTGAATACTGCCTAGCACCTATATAAAAACCTGTGGTGGAAGATAACTATTAATTTTCAGCCTTTTGTGGTGTCCTGGGTTCAGCTGGGATAGAGTTAATTTTTACAGGAACCTGGGAGAGGGGGGGGCACAGCCGGGACAGCTGACCTGAACTAGCCAAGGAGCTATTCCATACCGTGTGACATCATGCTCAGTATATAAATGGGGAGTGGGCTGGGGGGAGCCCTCTTGGCTTTTGGTGGGGGAAGTGGCAGAGCGTCGGGTTCCGAGTGGTGAGCAGTTGCACTGTGCATCACTCATTTTGTGTATTCTTTTATTATTACCGTTGTTGCTGTTGTAACTTCTTTTTTTGTGTTGTCCCAGTAAACCGTCCTTATCTCAACCCTCGACCTTCCATTTTTTGTTGTTTTTTTTTTTTTTTTTCCTTTTCTCCTTTCTGATTCTCCTCCCCATCCCACCGGAGGGGGCGGGAGGAGTGAGCGAGCGGCTGCGTGGTCCTTTGTTACCTGCTGGGCTGAAACCACAACAGTCCTTTTTGGTGGCCAACATGGGGCACGAAGGGTTGAGATAACGACAGATCTGGCCAAAGTGTGTTGAAGCAAATTTGTCATACACATTTCTTACATTAGATCAATAGATGCTAGTCACAATGTTGGTTCATTTGTTCACATGGTGGCGTTTTGTAAGTTCTTATATGCTCTATGTATTGCCTGTAGTTACGTTTATCACCTCTGGGAGAAGGATTGGGATTATCATTTTGCTATACTGGGCAATGTCAACTTATGAAATGATTACATCACTGGTCATGAGGTTAAGCTGGTATCTGCATGCAGCAGTGATATCATTTCCATACTTCAGGCACCTTCTATTGGATTTTGTTGGTAATTGCACCCAATCCATGGGGAAGTCAGTGGGGGATACTTCCCCCCGTCTGTTCACCTCCCTTCTCTCCTTCCGGCTAATTACAACAGCTTTTGAGAATTTTGAATATTCTTGGGATGTGCAAGCCAGCGTGCTGTTAGTGCTATGTCTCCTGAATATGTTTCAGGTCTTGTTTAGGGCTACAAAAAGGTTCTTTAAGAATACCACCCAGAGATCTGCCCCAAAGCTGGATATTCATGGGTGGCACGGCATGTGGGAGGATATGGGCAGGTATCTAGAGAACTTCTCACCTCCAGTGGCTTGGAAGTTCACTCCCAAACAACTACAGAACCCTCATGAAGTGGTAGAATATTTGAAAGGAAAACGCTGTGGCTATTCCAGAGATGCACAACTTACTGCACTGTGCTGGGCCCTGGCCAGTATCTACCAAATGCTGCTTGATATTAGGCAGCATCCTCAGGGGGAATAGAGGGAAAACAGAGAGCAGGCACCGTGACTATCCCAACCCTGGTAACAGGTACTGCAGCTAAACCAGAGAACCCACCTGTGCCAGTATCAGTCGCCCCTGTACAGAAAAAGAAACACACAAAGAAATCAGTTCGCTTAGTGAAAGTGAACCAGGGTCATTGCGAGAACAGGAGGAAGAGGCAGAACCTGAAATAATCACCCGATCTCTATCCCCGAGTGAGTTGCGTGACATGCGAAAAGATGTTAGCTGCCACTCAGGTGAGCACATTCTTACCTGGCTGTCCGATGCTGGGATAATGGGGCCAATAGTTTGGAATTAGAGGGTAAGGAAGCCAAGCAGTTGGGATCTCTGTCTAGGGAAGGGGGCATTGACAAGGTGATTGGGAGAAAAACACAAGTCCTCAGCCTCTGGAGGCAACTTCTGTTAGGTGTAAAGGAAAGATACCCCTTCAAGGATGAAGTTACATGTCACCAAGGCAAGTGGACCACCATGGAGAGAGGTATCCAGTACCTGAGGGAATTAGCTGTGCTGGAGGTGATTTATAATGATCCAGAAAATGGGCAGTCACCCACAGATCAAGATGAAGTCCAATGCACACAACCAATGTGGCGGAAGTTTCTACGAAGTCCACCACCAACCTATGCCAACTCATTGGCAGTAATGTCCTGGAAAGAAGGCTATGGACAAATGGTGGACAAACTGGCTGTCAACTCCAGCAATACGAAGAAAGTCTCTCTTCCTCCCTATGGGCCTGTGTCTCGGCTGCAGAGGAATTGTCCCAGGAGTCCCAGCAATTCAAAGTGGATATGTCGTCCCCACATGTACAGGCCTGCATCGCAGCTATTAGGAGTAAGCATTCCTCTGCCCAGGAAAGAGGAGATAGAAAGTACACACGATGGGCTAACCTGTGGCTTTACCTGCATGACCATGGAGAGGACATGAGGAAGTGGGATGGAAAACCTACCTCAGTCTTAGATGCACGGATACGGGAGTTGCAAGAAAAAGCAATCAGAAAAGAGAATTCTTCTTGGAAAACTGCTGCTCCAGTTTCCTGTGAACAGTCCTCCAGACAGAGTAGAAGGGCTGATCTCGTTCCTGATCCTCTTGAAGGGACTTCTGATTCACGTTCACGAAAAGTGAGTAACAGATACTCTAACTGGGATTAGAGGGGCCCTGCCTCCAGCCAAGTGGAGGAGAGGGACAACCAAGTCTACTGGACAGCATGGATTTGATGGCCTGGCACATCAGACCCACAGGAATATAACGCTTTACTAGACACTGGTGCACAATGTACCCTAATGCCATCAAGTTATAAAGGGGCAGAACCCATCTGTATCTTTGGTGTGACAGGGGGATCCCAAGAGCTAACCATATTGGAAGCTGAAATGAGTCTAACCGGGAATGAGTGGCATAAACACCCCATTGTGACTGGCCCAGAGGCCCTATGCATCCTTGGTATAGATTATCTCAGGAGAGTGTATTTCAAGGACTCAAAAGGGTACCGTTGGGCCTTTGGTATAGTTGCACTGGAGACAGAGGAAATTGAACAGCTGTCTGCCTTGCCCAGCCTCTCTGAGGACCCTTCAGTTGTGGGGTTGCTGAGGGTAGAAGAACAACAGGTGCCAATTGCTACCACGATGGTGCACCGGCGGCAATATCGCACCAACCGAGACTCCCTGATCCCCATCCATAAGCTGATTTGCCGATTGGAGAGCCAAGGAGTGATCAGCAAAACTCACTCAC
This sequence comes from Elanoides forficatus, assembly GCA_025311575.1. Taxonomy (NCBI): domain Eukaryota; kingdom Metazoa; phylum Chordata; class Aves; order Accipitriformes; family Accipitridae; genus Elanoides; species Elanoides forficatus. The sequence goes on from JAOBAS010000065.1 coordinate 148,126, forward strand.
CCTTTAATAGTCCCATATGGCCCGTGCGGAAATCTAATGGGGAGTGGAAACTAACAGTAGATTATCATGGGCTGAATGAAGTCACACCACCACTGAGCGCTGCTGTGCCAGATATGTTAGAACTTCAATACGAACTGGAATCAAAGCCAGCCAAGTGGTATGCCACAATTGACATTGCTAATGCATTTTTCTCAATCCCTTTGGCAGCGGAGTGCAGGCCACAGTTTGCTTTTACTTGGAGGGGCGTCCAGTACACCTAGAATTGACTGCCCCAGGGGTGGAAACACAGCCCCACCATTTGCCATGGACTGATCCAGGCTGCACTGGAAAAAGGTGAAGCTCCAGAACACCTGCAATACATTGATGACATCATTGTATGGGGCAACACAGCAGAAGAAGTTTTTGAGAAAGGGAAGAAAATAATCCAAATCCTTTTGAAGGCTGGTTTTACCATAAAAGAAAGTAAGGTCAAGGGACCTGCACAGGAGATCCAGTTTTTAGGAATAAAATGCCAAGATGGGTGTCATCAGATCCCTATGGATGTGATCAGCAAAATAGCAGCTATGTCCCCACTGACCAATAAAAAGGAAACACAGACTTTCTTAGGTGTTGTGGGCTTTTGGACAACGCATATGCCAAATTACAGTCAAATCGTAAGCCCTCTCTACCAAGTTACCTGGAAGAAGAATGATTTTAAATGGGAGCCTGAACAACAACAAGCCTTTGAACAAATCAAGCGGGAGATTGTTCATGCAGTAGCCCTTGGGCCAGTCCGGGCAGGACAAAATGTTAAAAATGTGCTCTATACTGCAGCTGGGGAGAATGGTCCTACCTGGAGCCTCTGGCAGAAAGCACCTGGGGAGACTTGAGGCCAACCCCTGGGGTTTTGGAGTCGGGGATACAGAGGATCTGAGGCCCGCTATACTCCAACTGTAAAAGAGATATTGGCAGCATATGAAGGAGTTTGAGCTGCCTCAGAAGTGGTTGGTACTGAAACACAGCTCCTCTTAG
>JAOBAS010000065.1:149236-168237 GCA_025311575.1 Elanoides forficatus
CTCTGAAGACCACCAGAGACCTTCACTGTGCCTGCGTAAAGGACATTTACATATGCTAATGAGTTCTCGGAAATCTAATGAATATGCATGATGTTTCCTGGAAAACTAATGACTATGTATGAGTAAGCTTAATATAAGGTGTATGATTTTGGTGTTCAGGGGTGCGTCGTTCGTGAGAAGACTCGCCCACGCACCCGGCTGTCAATAAAGAAGTGTCTGCTTATCTACACTAAATTGGTGTTGATAAGTTCTTCATTCCGAGTTTTTCGGCAACAAAGTAAGCACAATGTAATAACTGTGAAGCCAGAAAAACAGAGTGAGATTGCATTCCCTGTAGGCTTGTCACGGGGGAATTTAAAAATGTGAGAGAGAGAGGGGGAGAAATGAGGGGTTTGGATCATTTAAAGAATCACCTCCAATTGTATTAGTAATAAAAAAATTATTTAATAGAAATCTTTATGAAAGTGCGACTTCACAGAATTCAATGGCAAGATTCACTCTATTAGTACATGGATAAAATGCACTAAGGACAAGTAAGTTAGAATCAGACTAAACTTATGTATATAGGGACTGAAAACATAATAGGGTAAAAGGGAATGTTACAAAGAATTGATTTCTTGTGATTTGTGCAAAGATGGGGAATGTGGGAAAGGGTAAGAGAGAACTTTCTGTTGAGTCACTAGGTTCAGAGAAGACCCCCTTGCTTTCTTAACTCCTGTCAGAGTCTAAGTGCAGCTGGATCAACTCCTTGTCCCAGACTTGGGCAACTATTTATATCTAAAGAGATTATAATAGCATATACGTATATGCTATTATAATCCTATCTATATATGCTATTATAATGCTATATATATGTATATACATAATAGCATATACATATAATAGCATATAACATACTTAATATACTTGCTATAGACTATTCAGGTTGGTACACACACATGCATAAAGACACTAAGAGATATACATAAGAGAGTAAAAGAGAATAAAAGAGAATAAGAGAGAGAGAAAAAAAGAGGTATCCCTCTTCAAAATTCCCCTCGAGGTCAGTGAAAATATTCACATCGAATGCTTTGGCATCTTTCTCAATGGGTGAAGGGTCAAGCCTCAAAGAGCAAAGAGAATCAGCCCAGGTCCTGTCAGCTTTTGGTGACAGACCTCTGATTTTCGCAAACAGGAAAGTTTGTGAGCTCTGAGAGGCATCCCTCTCAGAGGGAGATGCTGGTCGCAGCCCGCTGCAGTCCAGGAGAGCTCGAAGGGTCTCAGTACCACTGTTCATGGGTTCAAGAGATGACTGACTTTCATCATTAACAAATTTCTAGAATTCCAGCTGCGTTGGAAAATTCCGAGGCTGTTCAAGAATAACTCAAAACATAGATAACGGATGCTCCAAGATTGTCAGGGGAGGATTGCAATGTCTCAAGGTTGTTATGAGAAAGAACCGGCTGCAGGTTGTTATGAGAACTGGCTATCTCTACTCCTGTCCCCTGCCTCCGCCGGGCAGCAGGAGTCCTTGAGACACACAGCATATCTCCTTGGCTTAGCTGTGTAAGAGTTCCTGGCACAGTCAAGGGTCGCTTAACTGCCTGACTCATTGCACTTATGCTAAGGCCCAGTAAGCCTTCCCAAGTTTGTAAATCAGCCTGGAGAGGAGGAAAGAAATGCACCACCACAGTAATGAGCTGGGTTGTGAAGTCCTGCAAGGTATGAAATGCATGATGGAAAAGTGGAAATCACTGATGTCCAGGGTAAACAAATAATTTTTGGCTAGTAAGTGTCATGCTTTAACCCCAGCCAGCAACTAAGTACCACTCAGCCGCTCACACACTTCCCCCCCACCCAGTGGGATAGGGCAGAGAATCAGGAAAAAAAAAGGTAAAACTCATGGGTTGAGATAAGAAGAGTTTAATAGAACAGAAAGGAAGAAAATAATAATAATAACAATAATAAAATGACAATAATAATAATAAAAGGATTGGAATATACAAAACAAGTGATGCACAGTGCAATTGCTCACCATCTGCTGACCGATGCCCAGTTGGTTCCTGAGCGGCGATCCCCCGCCAGGCCAACTCCCCCCACTTCATATACTAGGCATGACATCACATGGTATGCAATACCCCTTTGGCCAGTTTGGGACAGCTGTCCTGGCTGTGTCCCCTCCCAACTTCTTGTGTCCCTCTGGTCTTCTTGCTGGCTGGGCAGGAGAAGCTGAAAAATCCCTGACAATGTAAACATTCCTTGGCAACAACTGAAAACCTCAGTGTGTTCCCAATGTTCTTCTCATCCTGAATCCAAACATAACACTATGCCAGCTACTAGAACAAAAATTAACTATCCCAGCTGAAACCGGGACAGTAAGACAGTACACAAAGGGGGAAAAAAAACCAAACCCCAAAATCATGTTCCGTTTTCAGCATTGCTATCCCAGCAGCTGCATTTTGAAATGTAACCCTCACTGCATTTGTTGTGTGCAAGTGAAAAGGGACGGTTTGTATGTTCATGCTCTCAGTGGTGGGAGGGTGCAAGAGCTTTGCAGGCATCACTGCTTGGACAGACTTGGACTGCAAGCCCCACTGACATTTCCCACGGACCCATTTTTTAGGGTTCTGTGACGCAGAGACATAGAAGGAAGTCTGCTGTTGTGGGATACCCATCTTGACCAAGTATTTGACCAAGAGATCATTGTATAGCTTACCTTTAACTCTTACTTTAACTCTGAAGTAAGAGCTAAAGGTAAGTTACACAGTATTTCCCACTGGATCTGAGAAGTGTTCAATCCAATCCATACCATAAGTGGCACAGGAGACAGAGTCAACTTGCAAACCAGGCCACTTCTGATGGCCTCCAACCTCCCAGCATCTAGACTTCTTGTGTCAAGCATGTTCCCTTTAGCATCTACTTCTAGATGCATAATTCATGTTTTTACCTAATTTCTCTTTGAACTAGCTGACAGCATCAGCCTCTGCAACCCGCCCTGGGGCAGCAGCTTCCAGAAGCTCCCAGCCCTTTATGCATTCTCTGGACCTGCTCTACGTGCAGTACACCCTTCCTGAGATGTGATGACCAGCACTATACACACTGCAAAAGGCATTGAAGAATGAGGATCGTATAGCGCAGCAAAATTATACCCCCTGTCTTGTTCTCAGTGCTCTTCTTAGGATATGCAATGTTTTGTTGGGGTATTTTTGGCTGCTGCAGCACACGGAGATGATGATTTCAGAGTACTCATTTGCAGCTGCCTACTGGAAAATGAAAACAGTCAAAGCCAGACATGGTGCACCATGAATTTCCTTGCATTGCATTGCATGGATGTGTAGCTAGATGGCAGAAAATCGCCTTATTATTCAAGGGCAAGCAGTTGGAAACACTATCCTGTGACTGCCTTGCAGTCTCCAAGCTTTCTTGCACCTTCCAGGGAGAGCAAAGAGATCACGTATGTGCCAAGAGCTGAGTGTTGCGAACTGTTCTCTGCAAGGTGGCGATGAAAGATGAGAGAAGCCATCAGGATCTTCTCGTGCGGCTCGTTTTTCTCTGCTGACTGCTCCCAGTGACTGTAGTGGCAACCCAGCACAGATATATGCGCTTCAGCACTCTGGGTCTTTGCAAATGACTGAGGTCTGCACATGCCAGCATCTCCATGGTTCAGCCCACCATGCCTGGTGCAATACAGACTCATCTTGTGCTACCCCTTGGCCTTCACATCTCAGCATCTTCCACTGATCTGAAGCATCCAAAATCTTTCATCCTCCCCTTCAACGATGAATTAATTTGTTGCAAACTCTGTCTAGATAAAGGTAAAGAAGAGATCCCACAGAATAACTTGAGCTGGTGAAAATCCATCAGCCACAAAAGGGATGGAGGAAGCTCACAGCTTGAAAATTTTTATCCAACACACCTGATCCCCTTCTCGTAGGATTCCCCAGCACCATCCCTGGACATCTGGGCTGCCAGATGCCCTGGAAGCCCTTCAGATCCACTCCAGAGTCCCTGAGGATCCTTGCAGTTCTGGATCTGGCACAGGCAGCCAAGCAGCCCTAGCTGCTCTTGCAGACCCTCCAGGGGCAGAGTCCAGCCCCACCAGGGCTGACAGCGGGGAGGAGGTGGTACTGGAGAGGGAGCTAAGCTGTGCTCAGTGTCATGGTCATGACTGGGGAGGAGGATACGAAGCAAATCACTGCCTGCCCAGACACTGACACCCCTCACCGCACCTTCATCTTCCCATCCTTTGGTGTCCTCCATACTGAACCTCCACAAGGGCCTCCCAAAGGAGCTCCCTCCCAGGGGATCGTCACTGCAATGATACTCAAGAGACACAAAAATGAATATCCCATGAAGAAGTAACTCTGTTAGCAAGGGCCATTGCCTTATTTATCACCCCACGAAGGCAACGTGACTCATGGGTCAGAAGTGTCAGTGTCCTGGGGCAGCAGGGCATGGACTGGAGTTACCCCCAGGGCCCATTTGCAGAGGACACTGAACGGGACTGCAGGGACAGACTAGAAAATGCATGTAGGACCAGCACACCCCAACCTTGGATGTTTCAGAGACTTGTGCATGGGTGTCAGTTCCTTTTTGCAAAGTGCCCTACATCCCTCATTGCTGTTAGACACATGTGCTCAGCTACCTAGATCCCTTTCATACCCTTAAAAAGAGCTTTACCCCACTCCAATGCTTTCTTGCCACCTCCATGGGCTTTAAACACAACCTGAAGAATGGACAGGTTTTAGAGTCAAAATTAGTGCCCAAGGAGATGTTGGGTGGTGGGTGCACTGCCTGTACCCACCACATTGGTGGCTGGATCTCCTGTCTCACCTCCCAGCCCTCCACAAAGAGCCAACCAAGCATCCCTGGTCGAATATCCAGGTTGCATTAAACTGAAGCAACCCAGGGATGTGTCCAGAACAGCTCATCTGCAGAGAAGATGAAGAAGCCGGAGGCTCTGGAGTAGACTGAGATGACCGCCCAGCCATGCAAGGGAGGACCCTGGAGCTGAAGTCCTCTAAATCATGCCAGGAAAAGGCTGAAAAGGGAACTGTGCTTCTGAGGTAGAGCATAACCCTGGGCCACAGCTTTAGGAACGAGAAGAAAGAAAAGCTAACTCTGCAAAACCTGCCATGTTTATCTCCATTACCCTCATTAGGGGAATGACCGTTACCCTGTTCTTTATTAGAGAGCAGGACCAAGGCAGTCAGGGGTCAGCACAGGATGTCCTTGTGGCCTAAGGCAGAACTATTAATTCTGATGTATCTTTTCATCTCAAAGTGCCTGAAGTAAGGTACATTTCAGCTGACTAAGGGATGTTCCTGTAGCATGAAAGGGATCATGTGTTGCATACCATAGGTCATGGTGCCAGGACCTGGGTGCCTGGTGGGACAAGACCTGCTGAGATAGCTTTGGGAGACTGGATAAGGGGTGAAGGATCCAGCCCTGCTGTAGCCCCTACCACCCTCCAGAAGCAGCCCTTGGAGTGCATGTAGGGGTATCTTGGGGCCCTAAAACCTGGGGAGAAATATAAAGATGGTGTTACAGCAGAAGCCTTGAGAAGTGGAAATACACGAGTCAGTGTAGGGGACAGGCATGGGATGGTAAGAGATGGGGCACACTGGAAAGCCCAAGGCTATTAGCAGCTCACCGATCATCAGCTTGCAGGCCTGTATCTGGACAAAAACAGTTTTAGGAGTAACAAAGAAAAAGTACCCAACACAAGAAAAAGCCCCATATATAGTTGGTTTGGGTGCAATATTGATTTGTGGGCAGATAAGGTAAGAACAAAGTGCAAAGGTATGTCAGAAAACATGTGAATCCGAAAATAGAAGGTGAGGAAGATGAAGAAATCCCATCAACATCACACTCTTCCCGGGAAAAAGCTTGGATCCCTGATAACCCACTGCCAAGCCCCCTTGCATGAGGAAGACTGGTGCCATTGACCTTCAGACTGAGGGAACAGCAGAAAAGTAATCATAGGACCTGGAAAAGTGGCAGAAACTAAGGAGTGTGTGCCCCAGGCAACTCCTTTTTAGTGCAATAGAGCCCAGGACCAACCCACATCCATGCAGGTATTAAATGAAAATTCCCAACATCACCATCAACTGGACTATGAAATGTTCACGCAAGGCTTACTACAAGTTTAACACAAAGAGTTACTACTCAGAGAATACTTCCACAAGCCCTAAACACTCCTCCATACGTACCACAGTCATGGACTTGGCCATAGTCTTGTCTGGTCCTCCTTTGCAATTGTCTTGCATACTGTAGGATCAGCTTTTACTCATTAGTTCTCCAAGCTTTTGGCCCGTTTGGGCTCTTTGTGCACTCCTCATTTCCCTTGGCAGATGCTTTCCACACATTGTGCAAGCCATCTTCTGTTGTCCAGCTTGGTCAATCCTCTCAGGGCACTCCAAACCTTCATCTTCTAAGCCCCTGTGACCCAGCATGCATCCCCCATTTCCTCTCTTCCCCCTGCCTTGCAGATGTTCATGCTTTTCCCCCACCACAGCCACCGTATTTATCACATTGCTCAGTCTGTTTCCCTCTGGTTGACTACCTTTCTATTTTCCTGGTCCTTCATGAGCAGGACCGTCCTGTCAACACAGGGGGCTGCTCAGCTGCTCGTAGTCCCATACCACTTGGGTTGGCATGAGCCACAGTGGTAACCAGTGCTTATTTCTATGACCAGAGCTTCTTAAACCTCCTGCCAGCATCCCTCTGCATGGCTGACTCACACCTCCATGCCCTCCAAGCCCTTCACAAGAAGCCTCTGTCCTCTGAGAAGACCCAGGAGTCTGATGTCCAAGGATACAAGGCACAGGAGCGTGTTTGGGAATACAGCAGATGGAAGAGATCAGCGAAATCTACTAGCCGCCATACAGGTGCATCTATTGAGCTGTAGGTCCTTTGTCACATTCACCAGTCCCCTATCAATGTCCTAAAACTAGGGCATCTCAGATGGCTCTATAAATATCTGTGAGGCCTAAACTGAGATTTCAGGTGCGGTTTGCAAAACTGTTCAACTTAACCACTGTACGGAAACAAGCCCCTGGCATATACTTCGGGGTAAACTTTGCAGCCTCCACTGACTGGCTATAAGAAACAAGAAGAAAAAAACCCTCCAAGATTAAAACACTGCTCGAGTCTTACAGAACATTTTTATTTTCAAAAATGCACCAAAAAAATTTTAGAAAGAGAAATTTGAAAAAAAAAAAAAAATTAAATTTCTATGCATCAAATGACTTCTGTGTGCAGACCGTTGGTGCCACACGGTATGTGTCATGCCTTGTATCGCTCAGGTTAACTAACCAAGATGGGCATGGAGATGGGTGGTGGATGTAGTGACCTAGCTCTGTAGAGACAAGGTGGTCCTGGGCCCTTGGTGAAAGAGCTGTGTGCTAGGACAGAGCTGCATCACTGGAGTTTTAGGTCTGAGCTGGTCACAGGCTGTGCTGAGCTCTCTTGTTGTCAGCAGCCCCAGCAGAAGCCACCTTGGCTGCTGCTTGCTCTTCTGCCGGCATCAAGAGGTACGTGTCAGAGACAACCAGCTCCTCCATGCGCACAACACCTGCAGAGCACAGTGATTCAGTTGATGGTTTGCTCCACACAGCCTGAATTTTCCCCTTTTTAACAAGACTGAGGATGCTTGCTCCATTGGAGACAGCACAGATCACTTTGGCTTGGCCAACAACAGTGCCAGCACAGGGCATACAACCATCGTCCCTGCCAGCACTCAGACATGAAGTCTGCTTTGCAGAAACCACCCTTAATCCAGCATGTGGTCCACACACAGTACTCTTCATCAACATGATGGACATTCAACAAGACAACATGGAGATGTTTGACACAGGCAATCCCAACCACTCAACCCCACCCCCAAACTTCAGGAACAGACAAAATTCCTGGTCTCTTCTCACCCCTTGGGCTAAAGGTGGAACATCCCTTGCCAACAGGGAGCTAGGAACCCATAGAGCTGTTCTCTGCTCAGACCTCCTGTCTGATGTACAGGCAGCACAGGCAGCAGAGGGAAGCACAGGCAGTGTTAGAGGAGGCTTCAAGGGCTGTCCCACCTCCCAACGTGTCTGTAACCCAGCAGGGAAGATGGTCTCAAAGCGAAAGGGGAAGAGTGGAAAGAAAAAGGGGAAAAGGACAGGGAGAGAAGAGGTCAAACCAGAAAAGGAAGTTCCTTTCAACACAAGCCACAGGAAAAAAAAAAACTTCTGTCCCAACTCTGCTGACATCAATGTTTTGAATAAAACTCGTTTCCAACACACACTACTCCTGCAAACTCCATTGCCCTCTTCACCTGCAGCGGAGCTCACCTTGGGGGAAATTAAAAGACCTGTTTTGCATTCTCCACCTCCTCCTCTGGTACAGAAGAGCCCCGCAGACCAGCATCAAGACTGAAAGGACGATCGATACCAGCAATGGGAGCAGCGGCAGAGGCTGCGGAGGTCTGATGGTAACATAGCCTGTAGAGAGAATGCAAAAGTCTCTTCATCCAGAGCTAATTCAGGAGATAAACAGACATAATGAGGACATGAGGAAATGGCCACAGTGTGCGCCCTGACAAATTCCCATTAGGCAGCAGAAAAATACTGTTTTCCCCCATGAGGCTGGTTAAATATTGTAACAGAGATGAGGAAAGCATTTGGATCTCCATCCTTGGGGACTTTCACATCTTCACTGGTCAAGGTCATGAACAACATGGTCTAGTTGGTCTAATAGAGAGTGGAAAATTAGACAAGAGCTCTCCAGAGATCCTTCCAGTCTACACTTTTTTGTGATCATATGATTCAGAAAAGGAGATACAAAGAAAGCTGCTAAGACTCTGTCACCATCAGGCATGGTCCCCTCAGTGCTGTAGCACCTTTGCACTGGTCATGGCCATTCAACGCCCACACCCATGCATCATCTGGTGTATCATGACTGTCTATGCTTCCAGGGTGGACCGCTGGGGAAGCCAAGGCCATTCAATGTGCCACCACTCTGATTGCTGCAAGCAGGGCAATCTGCAGAGCAGCTTATTCCTGGTGGGTCCTACCAGGGCTGGACGATTGTAGAATGGTCCCTTCTGCAAACCACATCCCATGGTTACCCGTTTCTCTCCTCAAAGAAGCCTGGGTGACCAGTTAAGACAGAGATGCCTGTGGGATTTACCACCCATGTGGTACTCTCCCCAAGGATACTGCATTTGAGTCCAGGTGGCTCCTTAAGCAAGTACATCCAGTCCTGGATAACTCACTGGATGCAGACATCCTTCTTAGAAGGACATGGAGAAACTTCCATGTTCCCACTGGCCTTGAGGGGACCACAGAAGCTTTGAGGTTTGTCCAAAGTTAGGTGGGAAAAGAAGGGCAAGGCTGGATGCTGGGACAAGTCTTTCCAACACTAACCATGGCCCTCATCCTCCCAGCTCACCCATGAGGATACTCCCCATGCTGTAGCTTTTCCTCCTGAAAGGTTTTTATCGTAATATTTCCTATGGTCAGGATCATTCCCCTCCAACTTGTGCTGAGCACATACTCAGGAACATCCATCCTGAGATGACATTGTTGGCCGTGGTGCTCAAGATGATTCCAGTGGGGTCTACAAAGACAGGACCCAGCTTGGGCTGAATGAAAGCCCATCTTCACTCCCCAGTGTGCACATCCTGGTCTCTGCCTCTTGAGCCACTCACAGGCGTGCACCCTCTGAGCTTGAGCAAGGAGATCACACCAGCATAGAATGGTTTGGGTTGGAAGGGACCTTTAAAGGTCATAGAATCATTTAGGTTGGAAAAGACCTTTAAGATCATAGAATCCAACCATTACCTAACACTGCCAAGGCCATCACTAAACCATGTCCCTAAGCACCACATCTTTTAAATACCTCCAAGGATGGTGACTCAACCACTTCCCTGGGCAGGCTGTTCCAATGCTTGACAACCCTTTCAGTGAAGAAATTTTTCCTGATATCCAATCTAAACCTCCCCTGGCACAACTTGAGGCCATTTCCTCTTGTCCCATCACTTGTTACTTGGAAGAAGAGACCAACACCCACCTTGTTACAGCCTCCTTTCAGGTAGTTGTAGAGAGCGATAAGGTCTCCCCTCAGCCTCCTCTTCTCCAGGCTAAACAACCCCAGTTGCCTCAGCCGCTCCTCATAAGACTTGTTCTCTAGACCCTAGGTCATCTAGTCCAACCCCTTGCAATGAGCAGGGACATCTTCAACAAGAGCAGGTTGCTCAGAGCCCCATCCAACCTGACCTTGATTTTTTCCAGTGTTGCGGCATGCCCAGACCCTTTTCCAAACCAAGAGTGGCCACTTTACCTGAGCACACCACACCGGCATCTTCCCCATGGTCACAGTTGTGTGTCCCCCATGGCCTGGCTAGGCACTCCAAGAGGGTGTCCTCCTCCCCTGTGCAGTTCACGTCGTCCAGCCAGATGGCATTGTGCCCTTGCCCAAACTGAGCTGCACCAGGGGCCGAGACCACCGTCCCACAGCCCAGCTGCCGGCACACAACTGCAGCATCCTCTTCATCCCAGCTGTCATCGCACACGGTCCCCCACTGATGCTGGTGGAGCACTTCAACTCTCCCTGCACAGAGGCTTGAGCCGTTCACCAGCCGCAGTGCCACAGGGTCTGAAACGGGACGAGGCAGACACGCTTTTTGGAGGTCTCCTTCCACATCTGCACTGCTCATAGTGGCTAATGCACATTGCCCAACACTGGACGGACTTTGGATATTTAAAGCTAGGCTTTAATTAACGTCAGCTAAAATAAGAAAACTGCTGAAATAGAGAAAATTCAGACGTTTGCTGGAAAAGGACAAAAGCAGTGGAATTTGTAAAACTCTTCCCTTCCTGACCACTGGCATCTCTGCATGATGGGTCCCTTCTTCCTACCCTGCTCTCAGTCCAGCAGCTTTTGGTGAGTTTCTGGATTGCAACAAATTCTACATCTCACCCTCTAGGTCCCTAAGTAAAACCTCTTTCTTCCCACCCCTTTGAAGACTTGATTGTGCACCTCTCATTGCTTTGCTCAGATTCTTGTGCTTAGCATTTCTCAGGTTGCTTGGGTCCTCCACACCCCCAGGGTTTCATGAGCAAGACCAGTCACTGAACAAGGCGGTCAGACCTCTGCAGAAGAGCGACCTGAGGTCTTCCATGGGGTTTGGTGCTACCCAGGCTCAGAGGAGACCATGCCACCAGCAAAGTCACCCTCCACCTTTCCAGCCACACAGCCCAACACTCCCCTGAATAATGTCTTTTGAATTAAAAAAAAATAAAAAAAATTACCTGAGCACACAACACCAGCATCTTCCCCATGGTGGCAATTAATGGGTTCCCCCATCCTGGACCTGCATTCAGAGAGGGTAACTTCTGCTCCTGTGCACTCAACTTCACCCAGCCAGATATGGTTGGACCCTAGCCCAAAATGTGCTGAGCCTGGAGCTGACACGGCCACCCCGCAGCCCATCTGCTGGCACACCACCTTGGCATCATTTAGGTCCCAGCCATTGTCACACACTGTCCCCCACTGCTGGTTATGAAGCACCTCGACCCTCCCGGAGCAGCGGCTGGAGCCGTTCACCAGCCGGAGCTGAGCTAATCCTGGAATTATGAAAGACATGTAGAGGTCAAACACATATATGTTTCTTGCCCATGCACTGGACTATGGGTCCTCAAATGGTGGCCACCTGCAAGGTAATGTGGAGACTGTCACTGGCATAAACATAGGCATCTGATCCCATTTTATGTGCTCTCAGGCACCCAAGAAACCCATGAGGAGCAGGCAGCCGTGACACAGGGCTGAATGGGAGACCCACCTCCGTCTGGAGTGGTGGCAGGAGGCCAGCGCATCACAAGTGGCACGAGATACTGGTGTCCTGGTGGTCCAACCAGACAAGATGGACCCAAGGTAGAGGGGAGGTTCAATGGACTTTACAGACTTTACAGTATGGTGACAACGCATGCCACATTAGCACCGTGCACATATGAAAAAGGAAAGGATGCTCATAGCAGAGTCAAGGAACCAGTTAAGCCATTATAGGGGAGAGCAAGGTGGTGGTTGGGGACGGACACTTGTTCTTCTGGCAGCAAGTCCTCAGGGTGGCCAAGGGGAGCTGCTGCTCTCAGACAACCTAAAACTGGTTCCTATACAGAGGCAAGAAGCTTAATGTGAGCAGAGTGGAGGTGTTTCTCCACTGAGTTATCCATGTGCCCATTTTGCTCCTTCCAGACCTGCACCACGATGGGGTATGGGGTCGTTTACCCAGGCACACCACGCTGGCATCTTCTCGGTGGTTGCAGTTACTCTCTCCCCACGGTCTGGCCCTGCACTGAGAGAGGGCAGCCTCGGTGCCGGTGCAGTTCACATCGTCCAGCCAGATGGGTTCGTGCCCCATCCCAAACTGAGCTCTAGGTGGAGCGGCTACAGCCGTCCCACAGCCCAGCTGCCGGCACACTACTTCTGCATCATCCAGGTCCCAGTTGTCATCACACACGCTTCCCCATCGCTGGTTGTGCAGCACCTCAACTCTCCCAGAGCAGCGATTTGAGCCATTCACCAGCCGGACCTCAGTAGGGTCTGAAATGGGAAGACAGAGAGGTGTCACCTAGTGGTGGTAGACCTAGTGATGGAGAAAGCAAGTGTTGGATGTGAGCTGGAGGATGAATCCCCACATGTTCAGCATTTGTCTTGACTCAGAGATTTGAGGATTCCCATGTGGAAAGAACATCATCAGAGATAAGCAAGGAAAACCGGTCCTGGAGCTCCTGCAGTGTTGGTACCCACCCAGGAGCTCATCAGCAGAGGAACAGCAACTACCTGAGCATACCGCCCCAGCGTCTTCTCCATGGTGGCACTTGTGAACTCCTTTCAGCTTGGCCCTGCATTCGGAGAGGGCGGACTCGGTCCCTGTGCAGTTCACTTCGTCCAGCCAGATGGGATCATGTTCCCGGCCAAAGGGAGCGAAGCCCGGGGCTGCCACTGCTGCCCCACAGCCCAGCTGCCAGCACACCACCTCGGCATCCTGCAGGTCCCAGCCATTGCCACACACTGTCCCCCACTGCTGCTGATGAAACACCTCAACCCTCCCAGCGCAGCGGTGTGGGCCATCTACCAACTGAAGTGCCATCGGGTCTGGAATGAAGAAGGACAACCAAAAACCCTTCAGGAAGGGCTGGTGGAAGTGGTCCTGGGCATGGGTTCTCACATAGCACTGTGGCCCCCCCCTACTCTCGGCTCCCTAATGTGACACCTTCATGAAACAGGGATTCCCATGGGACCCAGCATGGTCATTCACACCATGGAGATGCTCAGTGTTTGTCCACTTGGGCTGAAAATGAGCCAGGGAACATGGGAAAAGCAGCAGTGATGGGATCCCCCTTGCACCCCTTGCCCTTATTACCATTATTATCATGATTATCACTAGTATCAAGGGAATTATCAATCCCTTGCCCTCTGGAGGAAAGGGAGGTATGGCTTGGTGGTGGCACAGCTCTTCCTACAGACATGCGGCAGGAATGCAGTCAGGGGGTCACCTGAGCACACCACACTGGCGTCTTCCCCATGGTGGCAGCTGTGGGTGCCCCACATCTGGGTTCTGCACTCGGTAAGGGCAGCCTCCGTCCCCTGGCAGCTGACCGTCTCCAACCAGATGGGGTCATAGCCCCTGCCAAACCTAGCCCAGCCTGGAGCAGAGATTGGAGCGCCGCAGCCCAGCTGCCGGCACACCACTTTGGCATCCTCCATGTCCCAGTCGTTGTCACACACTGACCCCCACTGCTGGTCATGAAGCACCTCGAGGCGCCCAGTGCAGCGATTTGGGCCGTTCACCAGCCGTAGCTCCGTGGGGTCTAAAAGGGGGAATGAGACAAATGAATAAACGGGGGCATGGTACACCTCAGCCCTCTGAAGTAGACACCCTGCTGGTGTTGGTGATGACATGCAATCATACAAGGTAGGAGTGTGTAATCGTGCTTCCCCCATCCACATCAGCGTCTTCAGTTGGAAGCAACAGAAAGACCTGGTTGTATTTAGGAGAAGATAAAAACACTGTGGGATGCCTTGCAGAGAGCGTTTCCCTTGGGCAATGCCAAGAAGACTCTTGGACATCCATGTCCAAACCATGAGTGTGCTTCGGAGGTCTCCTAGGGTGACAACATCTCCCTTGGAGAACACATCTAAAGAGGAAAGACTTTAAAAACCTGTGTTTATTTACTCTAGTCAAATGAAGGCTAGACTGGCTTGGCTCTGTCAAGGAGAGTCTTTCCATGGTGCTTCTCTGTTTGCTCTGCTCTACTGCAGCTCCTTGCAAATATTCCCTGAACTCACACAGTTTTGTCTTCAGGGAAGACAGGGCTGGCATCCCACTGCAAGCTGCAGGAATGTGGAGGATGTCTTTACATCTTGGACTACCTCTAGAGATCCAGAAGCTTGAGACATAAAGATGGAGAAGCCTTTAGCCACACATGGCAAACACTGATGCCCAAATGCCTCCTCCAACCGCATGCACTTCAACATCCAGAGCAGGTGTCCAGGATGGATGTGGCAAGCCACTTGAGAACTGACGTTTTAAGGTGTCAGATAGAGGACTACCACAAATGGGCAGGAATGCATCCAGATAGTCTATTGATATGATGCCTACAGAAGCAGAGCTATCTCACCTCCTGAGTATTTTTGACTGTTGCTTGCAATGACGTTATACCCGAAGGAAAACAATGCACACGGAGGGAAGCAAACTGAAATTAGATGCAAGTGTACCTACAGAAAAACTTCTCCCTGAAGCCATGACCTGGACCAGGCTTACCTGAGCATATGACACCCGCATCTTCACTGTGGTCACAGTTATGAGCTCCCCAGGGCCTGAAGCTGCATTCAGTGATGGCACCTTCCATCCCAGTGCAGTTCACCTCATCCAGCCAAATGGGACTGTGTCCTTGCCCAAATGAAGCCCTGCCAGGGGCTGACATGGCCAGCCCACAGCCCAGCTGCCGGCACACCACCTCAGCATCATTCAGGTCCCAGTTGTTATCGCACACTGTCCCCCACCGCTGGTTGTGGTGGACCTCGACTCGCCCTGAGCAGCGGCTGGAGCCATTCACCAGCCGGACCTGAGTTGGTTCTGAAAAGAGACAAGTGCCAAAAACATCTGGATGTCCCAGGAGGTGACAGGGCTGGAGCTGACCAGTCCTTTAATCATCCCAGAACCTCACAGCTGGAGGGTGAGGAGGTTGCCCACCCAAAATGAGAAGAGCAGGCTCCCCTCAGGTGCTCACCACCTCTCCAAACTCATCAACCTCCCTGGCAGGTGACATCTGGATGGACGTCCCCTCTGAAGTTCCCTCTTCCCTTTCCCAGCACACACCTACCCATCAGGGGATTCTTCCTGCTTCTGTTGGCAGGGCTGCAATGGGGACATCTACATCCAGAACCATTTCAAAGGTCTTCTGCTCTTTTCTCCACCCCTCCCTCAAAAAAAATCCACAACAAACCCCAAAACCAAAAAAACCTATGATAGCCTGGGTGCCAGCCCTGATGGGGCAGCAGTGAAGAGATACCTGTGCATTCAACGCCAGCATCCTCTCCATGGCTGCAGTTATGGCTTCCCCAGGACCTGGCCCGGCACAGAGAAAGGGCAGCCTCCGTCCCAGCACAGGTCACTTCATCCAGCCAGATGGGTCCTGACCCTTGCCCGAAGGCAGTCCTGGACGGAGCTGACAGTGCTTGGCCACAGCCCACCTCCCTGCACACCACTTTGGCGTCCACCAGGCTCCAGCTGTCGTCGCACACGGTACCCCATTCACCATTGTGGAAGACTTCAACTCTGCCAGAGCAGAAACTTGAGCCGTTCACCAGCCTGGTATGGGTCGAACCTGGAACGGGTGCCCCTGCAAACACCCCCGGGGAGCAAACAGTCAGAGACTTTGCTGGGCATGCCATTGCCAGCAATGCTTAGGAGCAGGGTCTCCTGCCCAGCAAGCCCCGATGGCATCTGACAGGCTGTGCCCATGAAGGGGTTCATCCCCATGAAGCCAAGAGGCGGTTGGGCTGAGAAATGGCCAGGCATCTGCAGCCTCAATGCCAGAAGATGTGGAGAGCTTTGGAAAGTAAGACCAGCATTTGGAAATTGCCTGGAGCAATGGTGTGAAGAGGCTAATTCTTCACAAAATTAGGTAGGGAGGGAGTAATTCTTCCTACCTGTAGGGGCCAGATCCAGCTCAAAATTAAGGGTCCTACCTGCCAGTGGCCATAATTACAGGTCTACCTGTGAGCTGGATGCCTACACTCACTGTACAATCAGAGGACACCCAGTCATCAACAAGGGGCAACCAGCCAACAAGAAGGGACGACCAGTCAACGAGAATTGGCCACCAGTCAACAGCAAGGGGAAAACACTCAACAGCAAGGGGCAACCACTCAACAAGGATTGACTACCAGTCAAAAAGAAGGGGCAACCAATTAATAGCAAGAGGCACAACAGTTGTCCTGCCTGCTGTTTAACCCTTTGGTTGTCCACAGCAGCTGATGCAAGCCATGGTGGGTGCATGCTCCTCACCTGAGCACACAACGCTGGCGTCTTCCCCGTGCCCGCAGTTGTGGGCTCCCCAGGGCCGTGCCTGGCACTCGGAAAGGGCAGCCTCCATCCCAGTGCACTGTATGTTGTCCAGCCAGATGGGGTCTGCTCCTCGCCCATAGCGAGCCCCGCCAACAGCCGACAGCGCCATCCCGCAGCCCAGCTGCCGGCAGACCACGCGGGCGCCATTGAGGTCCCAGTGGTCATCGCACACCGTCCCCCAGGTACCATTGTAAAACACCTCCAGCCGGCCCGTGCAGGAGTCAGGGCCATTCACCAGCCTTACGTTGGCAGGAGCTGACGCTGGTGACAATGGAGAGCAAAGGGAAGGAGATGTTAATGGGAAATCATGCAAGAGTCTAGAGAGCAGTTGGGAAAGCATCTTGACACTTGTTGGCCAAAAGGAATGGGGAAGAACCAGCAAGAGAGAGAGAAAGAACAATTATAATTTTATTATCATTATTTTCAGGGGGACACATGGCAGCTGGCCCTTGAGCAACCTCCAGGCTTTTTTAGCTGAGAATAGTGTCCCTCAAAACCATGAAGGCCAAAATACATTAAGATGTTTTGCTAATTGCTTTTTAAGTGCTTGACTCTGCACAGGTTGCAGGATGAACTCCCTAAGCACAACACAAGCACGGGTAACTGAGTCGCAGGCTTTTTGTGGGAGTGATTTTGAGCAAGATTGTGCAGCCAGAGCACAAGGTGCCAGGGACTCTGCACCCACAGCTCTAACCTGGCTTTGCTGGATGAACAGCATTGACCCCAGGGTAGGGAATGGAGCTGAGCAAAGGGCTCTCTTACTTTCTGCAAGCACGCATCCTGCTTCTTCAGAGCAGCCTGACCCAAGCACATCAACACTGTGATATTGCCTTCCCCATCACAGGGCAGGTAAATCCCATTCCTCCTCATTTTTTGGCCATTCAAGCTCCATAGCCCATCATCATTGCTACTGAAATGGCAGCAACACACTCAGTGCACTTGGTTTCTACACCTTTCCCACTTTTCACTCCTTATTCCTAATGTGCTGTGCGAAGCTACCACCATAAAAATTTCTCCTCTCTTCATGGCATGCACCTTCTAGAAGATACTGACACTTTTGAGGGAGCCTCAAGTCTTTTGCAGCCATCAGCCGGAAGAGAGCTGCCCATTGCAGCTGGGCTTGGCAGATCTGCGTCTACCCTACTTGCAGAAGCACTCGTTACTCTACACGTACACCTTATGAAGCCATGAAACCATGGGTGTTGCTCTAAGCATGCAATTTAAGAAACCATGAAACCATGGGTGTTGGTCTACACATGCACCTTACAAATTTGCAGCAACCACAATCAAACCGCCCAGAAATGAAGAGGAGCAGCAGCACTCTGCCATGCCACATCCCAAAATGCGGTGTGCAACCAGCACCGGGGAGGAGGGGATGTGGGGGGAAACACAAGAGCACTCACCGCACAGCCCTGCTAGGACGAGGAGGATCTCTGCAGCCACAAGCCCAGCATGGATGGATAGTCTGCCACCCATAGGGTGCCCAGCAGACAGCAAAGGACTTTTGGAGAAGCTGCTCCCAGCCTGGCAGGGCTGCAGGAAGAGGTAGGCTTGGCAGGGACTGAGATCAGGTCCACCATCACCAGTTGGAGAAGAAATATGCTGAAGACCTGATGAAGGCAGCTGGGAGAGGACGCTTTCCACACTCCATCCCCCGGCTCCCCAGTGGCTCTTGCATCACGTGGAGTCCAGTGGATGAAGGGGAACCGAATCTTCTACTTTCAGCTCGATCCTTGGTGACCAGCAAGCATCCTCTGGCTGCAGCTGCTGTGGGTGACATCCCATGGGTCCACCGTGCAAGAGGACATCAGAAGGAGGACAGGGAGGGCTGGGGGAGTTGCAGGGCTTGGTTGTAGTGTCTTAGCTTCGCCCCAGCGTGTCTGCTCATACACAATGCAGACTCCATAGCCAACAGACAAGAAAATGGATAAGCATCAAATGGCCCATTGCCTTGATGGGGAGCAGACTCTGGTATGGCCCCACCGAAG
The DNA here is from genome assembly GCA_025311575.1 of Elanoides forficatus. Taxonomy (NCBI): domain Eukaryota; kingdom Metazoa; phylum Chordata; class Aves; order Accipitriformes; family Accipitridae; genus Elanoides; species Elanoides forficatus. The sequence goes on from JAOBAS010000065.1 coordinate 167,819, forward strand.
GGGCTGAGACCAGCAGATCAGGTGTGGGCACCAGCATGGCAACCCTTCAGGAGCATCTCAGAAGCTTGGGACAGGCAGCAGGTGCTCTTGGCAGGGAAGGAGAGCAGCCTCTTCCACTTTCAGCTACTATCTCATTCAGATCTGAAGCAGGAATTCGGCCCAAACCTGCTGAGGCCATCTGCAAGAGGTCCTTTTCTCCATCCTCACAGGCAAATGTGGGCAGTGAGGCTGCAGACATGCCAGTGGGACCATAACTGGCAGCAGGTCAGCCAACAATCTCCCAGTTATTAATTGCCGAGCAGAGGACACCAGACACCATGTCCTCCTGCCTAGCTCTTATTCTCCTTTCTTGCTTGGCTTAAGCTGTCATCTTTGTCATGATTCTTCCCATTCCTGCTGAGATGCTCCTAGAAGATGTT
>JAOBAS010000065.1:197549-219893 GCA_025311575.1 Elanoides forficatus
ATTCTGTCTGTCCCCCCATGAAATGCCCTGTCTGTCCCCCATCTCCAGCTCCATGCTGTCCGTCTGTACCCCCATGCAATGCCCTGCCTGTCCTGCCTCCTGCCTATCTTTGGCCCTCGGCACGCACTGGGGCTGACACATGTTCCCTGCGTGCGAGCGACAGAGATTAGCACGGGCCGGCGGCATGGGAACGGGCAGGAAAGTCTGAGTCACAGCTCCCAGTGCTGGGGGCGGCCAGGGGGGCTGAGGGCACCCAGCCGTGCCCCAGGAGCACCTGACCCTGCTGGGACACACGGCGGGGGACGCAGGTGAGGCATGCACTGCTCCTGGGCTGCTCGGCTGTCCCCATGCAACCCTGAGGGACACTCGACCCTGCCTTTTGCTTCTGGCTTGCTTGCATGGCCCTCTTGGCTCAGCCCCACGAAAGAGTGGGGGGGGAGGGGACGGGCAGGTTGGTTGTCCAAGCCCTGCACACCTGGAGGTGCTGGTGGTGGCCATCACCTCACTGCGGCTGTAACGGTGGAGGTGGCTGTGGGCAGTGGGATGGGAGAAGGGTCTAGGGTCCTGCTTCAGTGCTGGGGATGGAGGAGAGAGGAGTCATCCCTGACTCCTTGCAATGGGGGGGTGCAGGGAGGGACAGAGCCAGTTCGTACCCCCTGCCGTGGGAGGATGTGGGGAGAGGGTGAGCCTTGACCCCTGGCAAAGGGGAAGGTGTGGGGAGGGACAGAGCCAGCCTGTACCCCTTGCAATGGGGGATGCGGGGTGGGAGAGGGCCAGCCCTGACCCCTTGCAATGAGGGGGGGAGGGGGTAGGGTGGAGAGAGGGAGCCCTGACTGCTGCCGTGGGGTGATGTGAGCTGCGATGCACAGCTGCCTGTCCCTCCTCTGGGAGGTTATAGGGCTCACTGCTTCTACTCTGAGGTGTGATGTGGGGCTGAACCGCCCTCCCACATGAGGACATGGGGGCTCAACAGAGTGAGTGTCCCAGCTCCCCATGGCCCCCGTTGGGGGTGCTTGGCCCCACTGGGCAGGGGCATTTGGGGGGCCCCATCACCTCTTGGCGTGGGGCTGCACCTTCCCACCAGCTGGGACCCCCATGTCTACGCAGTGCCTCAGGGAGAGGGGCAGGGCTTGATCCTGGCCAGGAACACCGTGCGGAGAGCTGCTGGGGTGAGACTGCGCTGTACTGGGCTGATCTGAGCTGTATTGGACTGCACTGGGCTAAACTAGGCTGGACTGGACCAAGTTAGAATGGGTTGGGCTGGGCTGGGCTGCATTGGACTGAACTGGGCTAAACTGGGCTGGACTGGACTGGATTATAGAAGACTGGACCAGGCTTTTCAGGGCTCCACTAGGCTGGGCTGGGATGGAGTGGACTGAACTTGGGTGGGTTGGACTGGACTGAACTGGGCTAGACCAGGATGCTTCAGACCAGGTTGATCTGGGCTAAACTGGACTGGACTGGGTTGCACTGGGCTGTCCTAGCTGGCTGCCCTGGGGCCATGAAGCTGGTGCTGCTGCTGTCTCCCCATGGGGCTGGGGACAGTGGGGCTTTGCAGCAGTGCGGGAGGCTTGGTTCTCCCCAGGGCCCATGGAGGAGTCGGATGAGGACGGGGAGGACAACGAGGAGTTCCTGGAGCGGCTGATGGCGCAGACAGGCCAGGAGGTGCCGCTACGGGAGCTGGAGGAGCACTACGCTGTGCTGGAGGAGCTGGGCAGCGGGACCTATGGCCGTGTAGTGCTGACGGAGCCCCGGGATGGTGGTGAGGGGCTCTGGGAGGAGGGGGGTGGGAAGGGTCACCCTGCTGCTGGCTAGGGCAAACTGCTCCCCAGATGTGCACAGATGTGCACAGCCCCACCACTGTGCTCGACCTACCCGAGCCAAACCCCAGCTCTGCCCAAACCGCTCTATGCCAGACCCTGTCTCTGCCCCCCTCGGTGCCCCAGCTGGTGCTGACCCCCCCCTTTGGCTCCCCCTCTCCTGTTTCCCAGGCTCACCGGTGGTCCTCAAGCTGATGTTGAAGGAGAAGACGGAGCGGCGGGCGTTCCTGCGGGAGTATTGCATTGCCCTGTGCCTCTCCAGCCACACTGCCTGCCTGCGCGCCCTGCCCGTCGCCTTTGAGAGTGCCACACACTTCGCGTTTGGGCAGGAGCTCGCTCCTGCTGGGGACCTGTGTGCCCTCCTCAACCCGGGGGTGCGTGCTGCCCTGGGGCTCTGCGGGAGTGGGGTGGAGGCCAGGAGGGGTGGGAGGACAGAGGAGTAGGTGCCAGGACAGCTTTGCAGTGGATGCAGTGATGCTGTGTGCGGGGAGACCCTTTGCAGTAGGGTGCATGGTCATGCTTTTTGTGGGGACACTCTGCAGTGGATGCAGTGATGCTGTGTGCGGGGAGACGCTTTGCAGTGAGCACCCACTCAGGCTCTGTGGGCAGACCCTTTGCCGTGGGGTGGATGTCCATACTGTGCATGGGAGGAGACCCTTTGCAGTGGGTGCAGTGATGCCATGCATGGGAGGAGACACTTTGCCGTGGGTGCAGTGAAACTGTGTGCGGATGCCCTTTGCAGTGGGGCACACGGTCATGCTTTTTGCGGGCAGACCTTTTGCAATGGGGTGCAGTGACACTGTGCATGGCCGGAGACCATTTGCAGTGGGTGCAGTGACACCATGCATGGGAGGACACCCTTTGCAGTGAGGCGCATACTCATGCTGTGCATGGGGAGACCCTTTGCAGTGCGGGCTTGTGGCTACAGGCTGTTGTGGGGCAAGGCACAGAGGTGCTGGGCAGGGGTCTGGGTGCTGTAGCAGCCCCTTTGGGTAAGGGGCTGTATGGTGGGCGATGGTACCACACTGCGTGCAGGAGGGCCTGGCAGAGGAGCTGGTGAAGCGCTGCGCGTCTCAGCTGGCCGAGGCGCTGGACTTCATGCACAGCCGGGCCCTGGTGCACCGGGACGTCAAGCTGGACAACGTGCTGCTCTTCGACCACGAGTGCCGGCGGGTGAAGCTGGGAGACTTCGGGCTCACCCGCGTGCAGGGCTCGGCAGTGGGTGCCATGTCCGGCACCCTGCCCTACGCCCCACCAGAGCTCTGCCTGCTCCAGGGCTCCAACACACTGGAGCTGGACTCCAGCCTGGATGTCTGGGCCTTCGCCGTCCTGCTCTTCTGCCTCTGCACCGGCTGCTTCCCCTGGGCCGTGGCTGCCAGCTCTGACCCCCAGTTTGAGGACTTCAGTGCCTGGCAGGGCAGCGTGGCAGGGCGGGGGGTGCCAGCGTCCTGGCGAGGCTTCAGCTCCAGGGCACTGGAGATGTTCCGGCGCCTGCTGACACTGGACCCCGACCGCCGAAGCCCAGCCATCGAGGTGCAGAAATACCTGTCCCTGCCCTGGGTGACGGCTCCCAGCACCAGGGAGCCGGCACCAAACAGCTCCTAGTCCCCCCTTACCAGTGGCATGGGGGAGAGCCCAGGGAACATGGAGAGACAGGATGCTGCTGGTGAGGGGGATGGGGTTCCCATGCCCCCCGCTAATGCACTGGCCCCATGCCGGTAGCCAGTACCTCCCCTCCATCCCGGGGCTGGTATCGCAGTGGTTGCTCCCCGGGGTTCTGGGCTCCCTGTCTGATGCCCGAGGCTTGCAGGGCTAGAAATGGGTTGCAAGAGTGGGAAGGAGAAGCAATGTCTCAGGCAGCACCTGGAGACCCCAGCCCTGCAGCTGGGTGCCTGGCACCTTGCAAACCCATGTCACTCGGTGGTGACAACAGTCCACCCGAGCAACCGTTGCATGGCTCTGAGATGCAAACCCAGGGCAGAAGCCCCTCACAGGACAACAGAAAGAAACAGGAGGAGAGCAATTAATTAGAAAGAAATCCCATTAAGGCCAATGCAAAACCTTGGCAGAGATGGACAGTGAAACTGCTTAGCAGAGGAACCCAGAAATGCGTCTGACCTTGACCTGCTTCCTGCACCTTAGGGTTGAGGAGGTTGTCAAGGGCTGCTGTTAATTAGGGAAGATGCTAAACAGCCTCCTGGGGGGTTAAGGAGCTGGGGAAACAAGTGTAAGACCTCAAGGCATGCAGCTGAACTGGGGCGTGATGGGCTGGGAGGAGCTCCCAGGTGGATCTCCAGGACTTGAGTTAAAACGGGACAAACCTGGGATCAGGCTCTGTCTGGAAAAAGCAATGGGCAGGGTGATTTGCACGGTTAAGGGCTGAACATGGGTCTGTTGATAGTGCAAATGGGTAAAGAGACACAGCGAGAGAGCTAATTGGGATGGCTCTGAGTGTTGCAGGCAGTGACATACATGAAAACTGGCTTCAATGGCTGCAAATATTCTCCTTCTCCAGACTCCGGAGGGGAATTTGTGGGTTTGGAGGCTGGACAAACACCTACCCAGGCTCAACCAGACATCTGGTCCCTGCTGGCTTTCCCACTGGGGGCTGCTGGCAGCTGGGAGAGCAGCAGGGTCCCACAAGCTTTGGCACCTAACCTTGGTCCCCTACCACATGCGAGCACCCCTTTGAGTAGTCTGCACCTCTGTTTTGGGACATGGGGCTTCTGGAGCCACTGCCTGGGGCCCCTCCATGCTCTGCCTGGGGAGTCTGTGCCCACCCCTCCCCAGGGACCCCCAACAGGCTGGGGGACACTGTGCTTTGCCATTGGCAGAGGAATTGTCTCCTGTACTACCAACCCTGGTGCAAAGTGGAAGGGGAGAGGGAAAACTAGCTGAGATGCTGAAGCTTAATAAAATCCTCTGTTGTTTTGCCTTTTTTTAAACTGTGTTTTCCCATGAACCCACTGCTTGAGCCCTAAATCCTGCTTTTTCTCCTCCTTGGGGCAGGCAGGCTCTGAGCAAAGGGGTCCAGCCCCCCCAACCGTCTGTGGTGGTGGGAAGTTTCCAGAGAGGAGAGGGTACACGGGCAGCTGGGAGGCACACCAAATCCCCAGCTTCGGCAACAGGGAGGCTTTTCCTTTGTATCTGCCCTCCCCAAATATGAAATATAGGTTACTGTCAGGGCCAGTGATTTAATCTCATTTCTCTTGATTATTTTTGATTAATTGGTATTTCTCCTCAGCTGCCTCCCTCCTCAAATGTGGCAGAGAAAAAATAACATAATGCTTCCTATAAGCTGGAGTTTTTTCTCGAGAATCATAGCAGGTTACTGCAAAATCCTAAAATTATGTTAAGGATCTGGCAGTTCAGGACTTTAGGATCACTTTATGGGAAATGACTGCTTGTTGCGCTGAAACCAACCCTGCTTTGACAGTCATGCTAGTGGTTTTCAGATTCTGAAAAACTCCTTTCAACTCAGCTGTGAGCCTATCCTGAATTTAAAGTGAAGCACCTGCCTATCCTTTACGACCATCAGGAATGGGTTTTTAAAAAATGTAAATATTTATTAAAATATTAATCACAATATTTATTTTATTATTATTTTTTTAATCACTTGAGGGGGAGTTGGATGAAGGCAGTGTCCTTTCACTATATTTCCCTCCAAGAAAGGCTCCTCCAAGAAATGATGTCCCAAGGAGTGCTCAGAAAAGGACCTGCTTTGCTTCTAAGAACCCTCGTCTTTTGCAGTAATTTTGTTTAGTAAAGTTGTGAATTGCAAAGGCCAGCACATTCCCCTTACAGCTGCACTCTCCACCACATACATTTGTCCTCTTTCCACCTCTGTGCAAGACCTCAACCTATAACCGGCACCTGATGAGCTTTTTTCTGGTTCAGATAAGGCTGATTCCTGCTTCTTCTGGCCATCTTTCCTTAGGAAGGGCTGTATGCCCTCCAGGATCTTTTGTGGGTGCACAGCTTGGACCTCTATCCCTCCTCATGACCACCTCATCCAGTGCATGCGCTTTGCTCGGCTCTGCTCTCCATGATGTAAAACAGGTGCAGGTTTTTGGTGGCATCTCCCTGGGGTGTGGGGGAGCACCTTAAATCTCCCATTTCAGCCCCATGCCCAATGCAGGGCCAAACCTTGCTGGTACACCTCCACAACAGCTCAAGTGCAGTTATCCTTTTATTTTTATTTTTTATTTTTATTTTTAAACAAAAAAAAATTTCTGCATTCCATAGCGATATACAGATGTGCAATGGACATGCTTCTCCATAAATTCAGAGAAATAGTCTAGCTCTAGTTGGCAGAGTTGTTCAGTCACAACAAATTTCCACCTCCTTGGAGGAATTTCCACCCCCTTGGGTATGATGCAGTCTACTTGCCAAGTATTTCAGTGGGCTTTTCCTTCTCTTCTGGTGGTTGACTTTTGACAAAACAAGTCTTCGTTTCATTGCAAAACCCACAAGTGCTCATGAGATGGTCTGCTTGCTGCTTACTCTCACTAGCCATATGAGCCAGCATGTCCCAGCCATTCCTACAACCATCTACCCAACCACTCAGCGCTCAAGGCAGAAGAATGTCCTCCCACACTTATCCTGCTAAATTGTTGGCCATGTTGCCAACTGAGTGGTACTTTTCTGGCACGCTGCTACGCATCCTATGGGAATAAGAACAAAGTTAGCAATATCGTATATTTGCTCCCAATATTCCCTTCTCCATTCCTCTCCATTCCCTGTCTGCCTATTGTGCTTTGCCCAACTTCCTAGCTATGATCTGGCATCAGCCCATACAGCACTGGGATCGGTGTGCATGGTCCATGTGCCATTTCCAAGAGCATCTGCCATTTACCCTGTATTTTGTGAGTGTATGTAACAAGTATTCCAGTTTGCATGTATGTAGCAAGAGGAGCCACTCAGGGTCCCAGTGGGTGCTGTACATTCACTTTAAGAGGTCCAGGATATCTTGCATTGCTCTCTAATAAGTTATAGAATGGTGGGGGTTATGGTATAAAATCTCAGAATACGTGCCTCCAAAACCCTGAAGTCCACAGCACAGTACATACCTGCTTTTTTAATACTTGGGGATGTGTAACTGCTGGATTTCCTGTGGCACCACAGCTGGGGCCATTTTTCTCCCACCTTTCCATCTGATGCCTCAAAAGCTTCCATCCTGAACGGGTCCCTCTTTCTTTTCTTCACGTACCTCTACCTCACCAAGCTGTACATGTGTGATAACCTTGGCCAAAGCCCCTGTCACAGGATCTGCAGCACCTATGAAGACATCATCCATTGGCTGCGCAGCAGTGACCTCCTCTGGTAATTTTAATGTTTGTAGCTCTTTAGCCAAAACAGCCTGAGGCCATGGAGGAGAACTGTGGGTGGGATGAGAGTTGACAGTGCTGATAGGTTTGGATGTCTCCCCGGGATCACATCCCTAACACCATCTGGCTCTTAAGTCATTACTTTCTTAAATCACCCAGCATCACCCCCACAACCTGATACAGATTCCACAGGACTATCACGAGGAATTAGTGAGGGAGACCTAGCCAATTGCTGTAAAACCGGAGTTGGCAGCCCATTTAAGTGACTCAGAGAGAGCTATTTATGTAAACACATTTTTCCATCATCTCTTAGGCTCAGCGGTGTCTGAGGGTGCTCCCTGTTTTCCCCCTTCTGCACAGAGACAGGCTGACTTTCCCATTGCGTTTCCTTTAGCTGAAGTTCTCCCCTTGTTTTCATCTTTTGCGATGTAATGGTAAGTCTGCAAGCAGACATTGGAGGCCCTCATGGAAAGTAATGATGTTTAAGACTCATGATGTCCCGAAAGGTGGCAGCCATCTCCCATAGCCTGCTCCGAGACACCTCGACGTTTCTGACCATGAGGTACCTGATGAGTCAGGAGCTCAGAGCAGAGTTTTGGGAGAAGATGGGAAAACCGAAGCCCAGCACTAACACCACCAACCCATTCCTCTCCCACCCAGGAAGGCTGCATGGTTGGGTTTGGCTGTTCCCCAGGCACACGGCGATGCACCGGGTACACCCGCCTGGCTGGCTGGGGTAGCCAGTAGCAGTCAAGTGGTTGTATTGCAATTACGACTGTTGAAACATTAATTAGACCCTGCAGAGAAGGGTGTGTTGTTCTGGTTGCCGATACTGAAATCTTTGGTCCAAGTGCACGGCGTGCAACGCTAAAGGATTAAAAAAGACAGAAATATTGCAGCCCTGGTTCGGTCCAGGGGTTACCAGAGCTGCTGCTCAACCTCGGCAGCTTTTGTGATCCTCTACGGACCCCTTGTGTCCAAAACCTGGAACTTCTGCACTTTTCATTTACCCGTTTTTATTTATAGGATAGTTCAGTTGGAAGGGACCTACAACGATCATCTAGTCCAACTGCCTGACTGTTAACCTCAGCTAACAAGTGCAAAAATGAACTGTGAGCTGTGCTGCATCTACAGAGCTAAGAGGTGGGAGAGTAATCAAACTATTTTAATTAACCAGGGCTGCACACCTGGGTCTGAATACACACAGGGAACAGATTTTTTGAGTGAGACGGTGCCATTTTTACATACTGATGAATAGTAATAACACACTCCAAACATGTTTTATAGGATTTTATTGTGAGAGACAGAATTAATTTGGAAACTTTGCCTTTTGAAGACCATGGTAATCACAAGAAGAGTGAAAAACAGTCTCCCTGGGTCATTTCTGTGGAGGTTTCTGGTAGCAGCTTGGCTGGTGCTCACTTCTCTGCATGGCAGTAGCATTACTGACTTTGCTGGGAATAGCCAAGACTCTCCTACTTAATACTAAGTTATGACAAATTACTGTAAATTCTAGTGCTGGCTATAAATTGTGTCAAAATCTTTGAGATTTTAAGGACCAGACAAAGGATTTGGAAGACTGGAATGGAAGTTGTCCCCTGTTGACCCATTTCTCTGTGAATTCCACATAGGTGCCTTGATTCTTGGACCTCTCCATTCTCTAAATAAAAATATGTGAAGGTCTGATTCCAGCTATCTGCCAGCTATTGAATGTCCTTCTGTGTCTGCACAGCAAATCACCTCAGTCTATTCTGAGTGGAAGTTAATCAGCCTGGATCTATGTGTGGCAGGGGCTGAGATCACAGGACAAACAGGTACTGAACCCCAGGACAAAGCCTCTTGACTAAGACTTTCCTTCAGAGGAACAGCAAACTCTCTGCCTTAACAGGGGAGAGCCAAGTAGCTCATTATTTCTTTAATCTTGAGCCACATAATGCTTTTTTCCCCCCTGGATTTAGATCTCATTCTTAGATCTTATTCCCAACAGTTCCCCTGTGGATGAAAGGGATGTCTGACTTGGTGTCAGACTTAAAAACCTTGCACAAGTAATGTCCGGAGAGGACTCTCCTGCTGATTTCAGGGAAGGACGTTGCAGGGGATGGGGGAAAGCCTCAAGTGTGTTTGCACGTATTTACTGGACAGTCTGACATTCCCCAGTGATTTTTCTCTCTCATCAAGGATCCTCTTCTGCAGTTGTGTCTGCAGAAACCTTTGTGAGCTTCATCAGACGTTGTATAACCATGGCCATAGCTGTAATACTGCAGGCTCTGCTTGTCTTGTAACTGTGACATTAATTTGGGGACAATGATCAGGCTTCCCAGCTGCAGGGTGCTGCGCAGGTCTGGGGGATGCTTGCAGCAGCCCGGAGCCCTAGCTGTTAAAACTGATTGCATGGCCATGATTTCCTGTGAGAAGTACAGGTGGAGGAGCATTGCAAAGGCAAATGTTGGAAACATGGACTGTGCTACAAACAAATCTGTAATGTAAACCAGCAACAGTGCTGCATGCCTGTGATGGAAAGTCCAGAAGCAGGACGGAGCTGTAATCTCCTGGAAGCGGAGAAATATGCCTGAAAGGTGATATGTTATTGCACTCATACCCATAGAAGACTATCATCTCCCACCCACTAGCCACTTTTAAAGCCAGCAAGGGAATAGGTCCTTGGATGGAGAAGGTCCACCTCTGCAGCTGGTGTGAAACAGCATCAGGGTTATATGCTGCACACTTGCACTGAACATCTCAGCCTTGGCAACCCAACCAACACAATGGCTCTGCAGAGTCTAATTAAGTTAGTCTAATTAACATTTCAATAGTCTTAATCTGCAGTGTCTTTCCCTCCTGCATCCAAATCAGGAAGAGGACTGAAAGCTCCTGGGACAGACGTGGGAGATCACACATTAGTCAAAGGACTCTCACAACACTCTTCTTAGACACTTTATCCCCAACCCACTATTTTCCTGCCCTAAGAAGGACCTTTCAACCCAGAACAAATAGTTTTCTAAAGCTCAGACAACCAGTTTGGGAGCCTGCACGCATTTCCATTCTTAAAAGTGAAGTGATCACCTGATGTAAAAATTGCACTGACTGACTTTCAGCAGGTTGGTAATTCTTTCAGACAGCGTGGTTCCCCTGCTCCTCATTCACACTAAAAGTGGCAATTTTAGATCGTGATCTCCACTTTGTCTGTGTTTTGCTGGAGGTCACATAGGCAGAGCCATTCACCGAAGATCCTTGCCCCTAAGTCCGATTCTGCTCCCCACCATCTCAAGCAACACTCTCTTCATCCCAATGATCTTACTGAAACCCATGTGTTTACTTGGGAATAAATTTCTACAAGCATGAGAGCACCTGAGATAGGTCTTCCTTGAGGCTCCCACCACAGCCCCTCAAGGGGGTGCAAATCATGGTGTCCTCCTGGCATCCAGCATGGCTCATGCCTTGCATAGCCCTTCACCCTGGGAAACAACCTGTCTTCAGAGACACCCCATCCTACCCAGGGGCCTTTTCCACTTCCCCCATTAAAGAGCATGACCTCTGAGGAGAGGCATTTTACCCAAATCCAGCTTTTTCTCACTACACATTAGGGTAAGCCATGAGAGTTCTGCTCCTTCCCTGCTCGTGGAGGGGGGGGCTGCTTTTGCCTCTGCCCTGCTCAGGGCATGCAATTTTGCCCCTGCCCTGCTCCCTTGTACCGCTCAGGGCATCTTGATGCTGCCCAACTTGATGCAGAATATTTTGGCCTTGCCCCACTGAGGGCAGCTGTTTTGCCTCTGCCTGGCTTAGGTCAGTCCGTCTTACCAATGGCCACTTGGGATGACTGGTTTTCTCCCTACCCTGCTCAGGGTGGCTTAGGGCAGCAAGTTTTGCAAATGGCCCATGTAGCATTGCTGTTATTCCAAGACCTCACCTTTATACCTCCTATGGCCTCCATTTCTCCTCTTCTCTACATTAGCCAGCTTCAGGTAGCAGACAAGTAGCCCAAAGCCCAGCAAGGGAAAATAAGGACTGACGTGGGGTAGTTCAGATTCAACAGCACTGAAGGACGCAGGTAGTTATCATTTCCTATAACAGAAAGAGAAACATGCAGCAGGAGAAGAAAAATAGCACAGCTAGGAAAAGGAAACATATTCTGAACACATTTTAATACTTGTCATCACCTGACATAAAACAGTAAATAGGCTTGCTGCCTGAGAACTGTCTTGATGCCACAACCATCCACAGCTGTATTGTTCATCTCGTACCACAGTCCATTGCTGGTCTGCAAAGAAAGGCATCTGTCTCTGGAGATGAACCGCACGGTTTCTCCACAAAAACACAGGCGGAAAACTACAGAACCAAGAGTATGCCAACACAAAGCCAATCCAGTCCCTAAGGAGACCTTCTGCCCCCAACCCTTGGCCACTGGTTACACTGCCATGAAGGTTTGTCTTCCCCAGCACATATTTTTCCCCCAGTAGGAAGGAAGTTGCTCTTTACCTTTGTGTAGCAGAAATAGTGTCCTCCATGACAGCTGGCACCATTATGTACCTGTATCTGGAGATGAAGAGGTTCTCCAGCTGTCTGAGACATGCATGGCTGAAGATCACAGAATCATGGAAAAGGTTGGGTTGGAACGGACCTTTAAAGGTCATCTAGACCACCTCCCCCTGTAGTGAGCAGGGACACCTTCAACAAGATTGGGTTGCTCAGAGCCCCGTCCAACTTGACCTTGAATGTTTCCAGGGATGGGGCATCTACCACCTCTCTGGGCAACTTGTTCCAGTGTTTCATTGCCCTCATCATAAAAAATTTCTTTCTTCTATCCAATCTGAATCTACCCTCTTTTAGTTTAAAACCATTACCCCTTAACCTACCAGTACAGGCCCTATGAAAAAGTCTGTCCCCATCTTGCTTATAAGCCTCCTTGAAGTATTGAAAGGCTGCAATAAGGTCTCCCCGGAGCCTTCTCTTCTCCAGGCTGAACAACCCAATGCTCTTAGCCTTCCCTCATAGGGAGGTGTTCCAGCCCTCAGATCATTTTTGTGGGTCTCCTCTGGACCCACTCCAACAGGTCCATGTTTTTCCTGTGCTGAGGACCCCAGAGCTCGATGCTGTGCTCCAGGTGTGGACTCAAGAAGGGGAGAATCACCTCCCTTCTCCGGCTGGCCATGCTTCTTTTAATGCACCCCAGGATATGGCTGGCTTTCTGGGCTGCGAGATCCAAGAACTCAGGAGGCTCCACAACCTATGGAGAGACCAAGAGGGCTCAGAAATGATCCTGAAGTACTACATGAAATAGCCTTCAACATGTTAACAGTTTCGGTGGCAGGAAACTGTTCCCGGCCAAAGCAGCTCTTTCGGAGCAGAGTACATTCTTGTCTTCCCATGGGAACCCTCCTCTCTCCAGAAGGGTATACGAAAAACTCAACATGAACACCTTGTGAAAGAGCATACTGATTCAGGGAATCTCCTGCTCCAGAAAGAGAAAACTGCACTCCAATGGTGTACACACCTTGCTGATCTTTCTGCTGGTGAAATCTTCAAACTTTTTCAGACACACCATGAGAACCTTGGGCACACAATGGTCTGGGTGCTGCCAAGAAATGCCCCAGAATTGACTCTAGGTTGTCAGCACATCAACATTCAGGAATTGAGCATGTCCTGGTTTCAGCTGGGATAGAGTTAATTGTCTTCCTAGTAGGTGGTACAGCGCTATGTTTTGAGTTCAGTATGAGAAGAATGTTGATCGTACACTGACGTTTTCAGTTGTCGTTAAGTAGTGTTTATACTAAGTCAAGGATTTTTCAGCTTCTCACGTCCAGCCAGCAAGAAGGCTGGAGGGGCACAAGAAGTTAGGAGGGGACACAGCCGGGGCAGCTGAGCCAAAGTGGCCCAACGGGGTATTCCATACCATGTGACGTCATAGCTAATATATAAACTGGAGGGAGCAGGGGTGGGGGAATCACTGCTCAGGGACTAACGGGGCATCGATCGGCAGGTGGTGAGCAATTGCATTGTGCATCAATTGTATATTCCAATCCTTTTATTATTACTGTTGTCATTTGATTAGTGTTATCATTATCATTATTAGTTTCTTCTTTTCTGTTCTATTAAACCGTTCTTATCTCAACCCACAAGTTATATTTCTTTTCCTGATTTTCTCCCCCATCCCACTGGGTGGGGGGAAAGTGAGTGAGCAGCCGCGTGGTGCTAGTTGCTGGCTGGGGTTAAACCACGACAGAGCATCAGCCACATCTGTTGCCTTTGGGGATTCACAAAGTCCTAGCCTGCTGGTGAAGCCATTACTTACAGGAGTCATTCCCCATTGTGACACCTCCTCCTCACTACGGAGGGGTCATAGTCCATGTGCTCCATGAACTGGCTGCGGAGATCATAGCCTCACTGTGGGGATCTGCTCCCCTCTCTCTCCCTCAGCAGGGTTTGCTCCCGAGCAGCACTGGGTGTGGGAGCTCACTGGGAGCTGGCATTAGAGGGCCCTGAGCTGCATCATCTCTGTGGGCTTGTTCACAACTTGGAGGACTTGTTCTCCTCCTCCTTCTCCTCCCTGTTGAGGGGTCACAGACCATGTGCTCCACACCAACCGGCTGGGGAGATCATAGCCCTGCCATGGGGATCTGCTGGAGATGCCTGGGAAGAGTCCTGGGGTGCTACCAGGCATGGACCTGCCTCCCATATGAACAAAACTCTTCAGGTAACTGCCCAGGAGTCATGTGTGGCTTCTACCCAGGACTTCAGCTGTGTCCAGGGAAGGGCAAAACACTCCAAAGCTGCATGGGAGAGGTCCAGAGGAGCTACCAGGCATGGACTTGCCTCTAACATCATCAAAACCCCTCAGTTAGCTACCTTGGAGGAGTCTGGGGCTGCTAGCTGTGAAATCCAACTCTCTCCAGAGGAGACCAAAACACTCCTGGAGATGCCTGCTAGGAGTCCTGGGGAGCTAACACAAATGGACCTGCCTCTAACATTGACAAAACTCCTTGGGTAGCTACCTTGGAGGAGTCTGGGGCTGCTACCTGGGAATTAATCCATCTCCAGATGAGGCCAACATGCACCTGGAGATGCCTGGGAGAATTCCTGGAGACCTACTGTTGGGGATCCTGATTTAGGATCCTGCTGACTACACCAGTTTGTCACAAATGGGCAATTTAGACTGCTTAAAGAACTACCGCCAAAGGTATTAGCAAAAGTGTTTTTACGGAAAAAATGATGTTGTAGAAGTGCGACTTAACACAGTTCAATGGCAAAGTTCACTCCATTATTTACTGCACAAAGGATGTAACAATGATTCAAAACTACCAAGATAAAATCAAAGTTACCAATACAGAATCTTAGTGCACTGTAATACAAGATGATGCAAGATATCTGTCACTTAGCAAAGATCTGCAGTGTGTGAGAGGTCTCTCTGCCTCGAGGAGTAGCCTTGAGAGGTGTCCCAGCTCAAGGGGAAATCACCACCATGCAGCCAGCTGCTTAGCAAGGAGAGCTCAAAGAAGGCTCACTTAGGTCATCATATTTATGGAGTAAATTGGTTGGCTTGTAGTCAAATTACATGCAACAGAAAAGGTATGCATGAGACTCCCTGTACCCACAACTTTCTTTGTTCTTTGATAAATGAGTCTTGGAAAAGCCACCTGCTATTCCTGTGTTAATCGCATGATCAGTGTTCCAAGCTCATACGCATTGATACTCACTGTGTCACTCTGTTCCTTTGTGGGTTTCCAGAGAATAGACTGGAACTAGAGAGATTCTTGGCCCGGTTACAGCTTAGACCTTTACCTTCTTTGGAGCCTGTACCAAACTGCTGCTGGTTTGGTTAAGGAGGAGGGGTCGAGTGCATCTGTCGCAAGTGGCAATCAAAATTGTATCATTATCTTTAGATTGATTATGGCTTCCTGTAGGATACCAGATTAATCTATCTGTGAATATCCACATTGTTGCAGGGTCTGCAGGGCCAGATAGACTCCATCCAGGAAAAACTCTACGGCGTGATGGCTTATTAGAATAGGTTTTATGTACAGGCTTCTGGAGAAACTCCCTTCCATGTTCAGTGGATGTGGTATATAGTAAGGTTTTGGAAGAATCTGTGGAGGAATACTGATTACCTTTCAGCCTGGGAACAGATCTATGGAACATTCCAGGCATAAGACTCCCCTTTTCATCCATATGGTCCTAAGATGTGAATTGTCCATCTCTATCCATTCTATTAATTTCAAGGCTCTATTGGCATTTCCAGTTCCCAGCTGCTACAGAGTGAATAAGCTTGACAATAGGTTTGCTCTCCAGGCATACCCAGGAGTCTCCTTTGAGACTAGTGACAAAACCAGGGCAGTATGCTCATTCTCTTTGGTGAAAATTCATAATGTAGATGCCTGTCCTTGTGTTACTGAGAATTCAATGGGACAGATACCTAGGAGAGTTGATTTCCAGTAGAGGATGGGCTTTTAGTGCATATCCAACAGTCGGGCTTGTTTGCCTCTGCTGCCATA
Organism: Elanoides forficatus; assembly: GCA_025311575.1. Classification (NCBI taxonomy): domain Eukaryota; kingdom Metazoa; phylum Chordata; class Aves; order Accipitriformes; family Accipitridae; genus Elanoides; species Elanoides forficatus. The sequence continues at coordinate 213,183 of JAOBAS010000065.1, forward strand.
CTGTGGACTGTGGCTATGGCCGAATTATGGAATGATTAGGGATAATCCATATTCCACCCCAAGCTTGTAAGCAAGGCTACCATATTAAAAGCTAGGCTTCCAAACAGGAAAAACAAACAGACAGACATAGCCAAAATAACTATCCCTTGGATATAGAGGACAGCACCGAAATCAAAAGGGTTTCCTGACTCTGGAAACCCAGAAGGCATTTACAGATCTAAAGCAAGCAGTCACAGAAGCTCCCTCAGCCCTGCCAGACTACAACAAGCCTTTTCTATTATATTTACATGAGCAGAAAGGAATAGCCAGCTGGCCCATAACTGTCTGCAAGCCGTAGTATGTGACTCAGCAGAACTAGACTTCATAATTCAAGGCATGATTTCCTGCACTGGGGCTGCTGCAGCAGCAGCTATGATGACTGAGAGAGCAAGAAATATTGTCTTGGGGCACCTCCTAACGCTAATGGTGCCCCATGCAGTGAAAGCTGTGTTAACTGAGAGGGGTCATTCCTTATTTACCCATCAATGTCGGCATCGTTATGTATTGATACTACCAACTGAAACAAATATTACCTTAGAACCATGTGACCTATTAAATCCAGCAACCCTACTGCCAGAAATACTACAGCCAGAACAGGGAACTCGTCATGACTGCCTAGAAACTCTGGAACTGAAACGAATAGTGTTGACAAATGTAAAGGAACAGCCCCTCGACAACTCAGACTTGATGTTATTCTGCAATGGGTCATCCTACTATCAAAAGGGATGACAAGTTACAGGGTACACTGTCACCATGCAATTTATAGTGCTGGAAGCAAGAGCTCTTCCAGGACACAAGCTGCATAATTAATAGCGTTAGCTGAGCATGTGTTTTAGCAAAAAATCAAACTGCTAACATCGACATAGACTCCAAATATGCTCTGGGAGTAGTGTTTGCAGCAGGACTGATCTGGAAAAAAAGTTTCTAATATCAGCACAACACAAAATAGCATGCTGAGAACAAAGTTTGGACCTTCTACATGCGCTAGAAAACCGAGAAGTAGCAGCAGTATTATACCATAAAGCTCACCAGCAAGCCACTTCTGATCTGACTGAAGGAAACAATCTTGCCGATGGTGCGGCTAAGGCAACAGCCTTACAACCCTTACAGGACCAACCAAAGATAAAAGGAGAAATGCTGTTGACCATAACTAAGGAAGACTTAAAAAGAGAACATGAAACCTTACCCACAGAAGAAACTGAAAAGTAGAAACCCTTTAGGAGCAAAACAAGTAAATGGAATCTGGACATTAGAAGGAAAACCTTCTCTCCCTAGGATTATGTTGATAGCTTTGGTCAGAGAACTCCACCATCAGACACACAGAGGAGCATCTTCTCTAGAATATTGGGTCTCTCACTCATGGATGGCACCTGGATTGACCCAAGCAATATTACAAGTCACAAAAGGATGTTTGAGATGTGCAGAATGTAAAGCAAACTCCAAAATAGAGACAAAACTGGAAGGAGGGTGACCTTAGGCCTGGATACAGTTCCAGAAACTACAAATTGACTTTGCAGATACCCCTCCGAAAGATGGGCAAACTCACCTACAGATTATAATAGATCAATTATCCCATTGGGTAGAGGCATTTCCTACCCAAAAAGCAACTGTTCAAGTGGTGATTAAAGCTTTATTGAAAGATAGCATACCACGTTTTGGTGTGCTTGAAGAAACAGACTCCCATAAAGGATCACATTTTACAGCTGATGTATTAGAAAACCTGTATAAAGCTTTGGGGATTTGACAAGACTGCATATACCTTACTACCCCCAATTCTTGGGACAGGCAGAGAAAATGAACTAAAGAGTAAGCTGGCAAAAATTTGTAGAGAAACTCAACTAAAATTGACAGAAGTTTTACCATTAGCGCTATGGTAATTAAGGTGATGCCCAAACCCAGGTCATAAATTATATCCTTTTGAGACTGTTTGGAAGACCAGATAGAATTTCAGGAACCTTTGCTCCAGCACGCATAAGCCTTCTGGCAGGGGATGAAGTGGTTACCCAGTATGTCTTATACCTACAAGATAGTTTTAAGGAGAAATGGTAGGAAGCTGTAATTACACAAGCTTTACCTTCAGGAAACTATTTCCATCTGTATTGAGCCGGAAATTATGCATGATAAAGGTCTATAAAACTAAAGATACATTATGACTCAAGTGGGAGGGTCCTGTCCAACTATTGCTATGTATTTATTCTTCTCTTAAAGTTGCAGGTAAAGACACAGGGTTCCACCACTCTCAGGTGAAAGCAGCACTGAGTTCCTGGCCATGATCCTCTTTTTGCTGCTGTTGAACACAATCAGAGGAATTCCACTACAACATGTAACTCTGAGTTCAAACTGGTAGCTACTATTAGCAAAGACCGCCTTAAATAATTCAGATTAATTTTGTGTAGAGAATGGGTCAGGTATCGCAGAAGTTGCAACTACATTCCATAGGCATGAGCACACCCCAGTCATTAATACATAATGACTCAAACTTGTCCAGCTTTGAGGTGAACGTAACCTATAGTCACCTTCCCAATATAGGAAAAGTCTCAACACTGGCTGTATGGACAACTCAACATGCTATGTGATTCCAACTTTTCAATGTTACTCCAGCAGAATTTTGCATGTATATGGTTAATGCTACTGCACCATCAGTAAACTGGAACAGCAGTGATTTAATCTACAACATGACAACAAAGCTTTCCTATTACTCTGCTAATATCTATCTCCCAAAAGGACGGTTTCTATTATGTGGACTCCAGGCCTATATTTATGTACCCCAAAATGCAACTGGAGGACTGTGCACACTTGGAAGACTCAAAGTCTCCCTACTAACAAGACATACCTTATCCAAATATTACACAAAAAGAAGCAGAAGGAGCCTACCTCAGGCTCTACCGTTGGATTGTGACTCAAATATGTCTGTTAAGGAAAGCAGAAGCAGTAGCCTTAAGCATCTCATTAATAGGAGTCCTTGCACTAGCACTAGATGCCAACCTCCAGCTGACAAATGTGGCCTGGATGCTAGCAAAAACTCTGAATGCCACCTCCACTTTGATTGCATTATTACAGGAGGAACAGCATTCAAACAGGGAAGCAATCTTACAAAACAGAGCAGCCATAGGCTACTTGTTACTTTGGGCCAATCATGGGTGCGAAAATTTTGAAGGACTTTGTCGTTTCAATCTCGCAGGTAACAGTAAACCTATAGAAGCCCAACTGTAAAACTTTGAAACTTTGATACAAAAATGTAAGACAGGACCCTCAAGAAATAGAGCAATGAAACTGGTTGTCAAATCTATTACCTTCTATTACCCCAATATTGAAACAATTGATCAGTTTAGTATTAATGCTATTAGGAGTTTTACTTATTTTAGGGATTATGTTCTGCTGGTTTACTCAAGTATTCCCAACTTGTCTTGCTCAAATTAGTGGATACAAATAGTATTCTGCTCCAATTTAAGGTGTGCAGGTGTGCACAAAACAAAAGGAAGGAATGTTACATCAGAAAAAGCTACCATGTTAAGATGGCTTCCAAGTCATGCACAATTGAACTTGACTGACAATGACCTCATCTGTAGAAGTGGGTTTGCTGCTAGAAGAAACCAGACCAAACTGGCTGAAAGCAGCAAAGTTGCAACAAAGTCTTGCAAACTGAGCTGATAAATAGGCATTAAGCACACTTGCACAGTGGGGGTTCACATGTACAAATACTCAGAAGTGGATGGTAACAGACGATATTGTGGCTAAAGCCACATAATGGTAAAAATGAGTATGTGAATAGTCTTAAGATTGCATATAAGGACTCAAGAGTTATAACACGGTATCCTTCTCATGCTCCCAGCTGAGAGAGCACCTTCATTACTGGCAATAAGAAAGGGTTTTAGCTAGTGCATAGTTCTGCTGCCTTTTTTCCCAGTACCTGCGCATGAACCACAAGAAAAGAAAACCGCAAGCAAATCCCTTCTGGTAACAAGAGAGCCAGATGTGGGACCTGTGGCTGAGCTGGGGGACCGGCAGCACCCCGGGACCAGCCTTGGGACTTGCTGCCAACCTGCCTTGCTGCCAGCCTGGGAGAGCTGCCTTCAAACCAGCTCTTCCAGCAGGACATTGCCCAGGAGTTACTTCGAGTTTTGCTCTTCTCCTTCAGGAACCATGTTCCACACCAAGAACACCCTGAGCTGAGCCTGTGCCAGGAGAAGACTTCCAGTACAGCTGGGGCTGATGGTGACAGTTCCCACTAGTTGCCCAGGTCAGAGAGATGCAGGTAAGATGCTGGAGAGGCGACATGGACTGATTACCACTTCTCTTGCAGGAACAGGGTTTAACAGCAGGAGGGAGCCAGGGCACAAGGGCCTATGAGGTGAAAAAAAGCATCAAACAGCCAGAGCAGAGACAGAAGAGAAATAGGTGCAGGTCACATGGCTGTGTTGAAGGATAAGTCTGACTATTTTGTGCAAGATGTATTTTGTATATATCAAATTAACAAGGCTATAATCAGAAAGGCACACAGTTGGCATTCATAGCATAAGGACACCCTGGAACAATTAGGCCTTGACGCTTTAAGGATGCTTTGTGTGCATTGCCAACCTGACAAAAATACTCAAGGTCCATCAGAGAGAAAAGAAACATTAAGGATAATTGGACCTAAGAAATGTCGGATGTGACTGACAGAAGGACACATCCTGCTCCAAAGGCCGGATGATTGCCAAAAAAGCATGAGCTGGGGGAAAGGTAAAGGTGGCAGGGGGAGATCGTGACCTCCGACTCAATTCCAGGCTGGAAGAACTTGCCCCCCCCCCCCCACCTGCAAGGAGCATGTGTGCTAATCTACATAGCAAGAGAGGCTAATTTGAATATAACTGACCAATACTAAATGAAATGATAACTACTAACCAATGAATGTAAATTTAGGTGGGTTTTTAATAATCAGGTAACAGAATAAATACATTGTTTTTCTTTGGTGTGGTATGCTAGCTTTGTGCAATTACCACCTAGTACCCACCTTTGTGCAAATATGAAATAATGTCTCTCCTGAGCGTGTGATTATTGGCTCATTGCACACTGGGAAACGAATCCACTTTTTGGACAACAGCTGGGACAGTCCTTTCAAGGCACCATCTCCCACAGAAACACATTAACAGTAAAAGGCATTGGGAAGTCATGGACCGACTGAGAAAAGTGCCTGGCAGAGCAAAGAACACAGAGAGACAGGAGACAAGATAGAGAAGGAGGTGAAAAAGATGGCATGTTGAAACAGGATGCTCAGACTGTGCAGGTCCTTGTGAAGACACTGGTGGCTGAGCAGCTGATGGGGAAGGAGCAGGATTTTTTAATAGTACTTGTGCAGATGCTAGTGATGTCATTTGTGAATGACTAGCAGATAGAAAAAGACGCATGACCTGCTTAGGTGTGTGTGATGTCATTCATGGCAGGAACCAACCTGTTGCTTTCTCAGGTGCCTGTGATGTTACCGGTGGCTAAGCAGCTGATAGGGCAGGAGTTTCTATGTGATTTGTGAAGGTGGTTTTTGATGTCATATGTGCCCGAGAAGGTAATAGGGCAGGCATAGAGAACTGTTTTATGCAGTAGCTATACGCATAGCTAAATAAAAAAAAAAAGTCAATTCCCTTGGTAATTCTGTGCTAAAGTGTCCTTGCCTCTCTCCTAGGCCGGTGAAGAACTGACTTTTATACAGGTCACCAGAGCATGACTACTGCCAAGAAAGGTCCCTGTGCTTGGCTGCTCACCTGGACCCTGTCCCTGCTCACGTCCCCATTCCCAATGCCTCTCTCACTGGATTCGATGTTGTCCTGGTTTCAGCTGGGATAGAGTTAATTTTCTTCCTAGTAACTGGTATAGTGATGTATTTTGGATTTAGGAGGAGAAGAATATTGATAACACACTGGTGTTGCAGCTGTTACTAAGCAGTGTTTACACTAAGTCAAGGACTTTTCAGCTTCTAACCCCACCCCACCAGTGAGTAAGCTGGGGGGTGGCACAAGAAGTTGGGAAGGGACACAGCCAGGACGGCTGTCCCAAACTGACCAAAGGGATATTCCATACCATGTGACATCATGCCCAGTATATAAACTAGGGGGAAAGCTGGCCGGGAACTGCTGCTCAGGAACTGGCTGGGCATCGGTCGGCAGGTGGTGAGCAATTGCATTGTGCATCACTTGTTTTGTTTATTCTATTTTTTTATTATTATCTCATCCTTTTCTGTCCTTTTAAACTGTCTTTATCTCAACCCACAAATATTACTTTTGTTTTCTTCCAATTCTCTCCCCCAGCCTGCTGGCAGGGTGGGGAGCGAGCAAGCAGCTGCGTGGTGTTTATCTGCCTGCCGGGTTAAACCACGACAGATGTGTAGAGGGCACAGTAGTCACAAGTGCTGGCATTTGGAGATGAAAGAGGATGCCGATGGAGAAGCACTTTTGCTCATTTTGCTGAGTTTCACGGTTGGCTTGCGAGCTGGGTGTTTTATACTTTCTGTAAGTAGAAAGGCCTGCACATTTCTGCCTTTGTTTTGCCTCTGTCCTGGTTTCAGCTGGGATAGAGTTAATTTTCTTTCTAGTAGCTGGTAGAGTGTTGTTTTGGATTCAGGATGAGAAGAATGTTGATAACACACTGATGTTTTCAGTTGTTGCTAAGTAGTGTTTAGTCTAAAGTAAAGGATTTTTC
>JAOBAS010000070.1:14268-27996 GCA_025311575.1 Elanoides forficatus
TCCGATTCCCTCACCACCATAAAATCTTATATACATATGTATATTCTGTCCTCTCTGACATGTCAGACCTTCTATGAGCTGATTTTTGCACTTAAATATGAGGAAAATAAATCCTTCAACAAACAAATATGTGCAAACACAGAGTATACTGGGCTAGCAAACACAGTAGCTTATGGAAGGCTCTGGTAGGAACCTGATAGGCACAACAAAGAAGGAGGTGTACATAGCTGTGAATATAAGCAGACAAAAGGAAGGTGTAGAGTAACAAAGCAGTAATAGGAATTTATTAGGTTGCCTTAGCTGCTTATGAAAACACAGCATAATAACTGTAAATCAAGGTAAAGTTTCCGTGAAAAGTCTGCAGTATGATCTAAATATCTATCAAAGCAGCACAGCTCCTATCTTAGAGACAGTGGAGTCTGTACCACCCAGGTCTTTAAAAATCTTACTGAAATTTTTGAGTCATTTCCAGTATACACTAAGCATTGATGGTGCATGTGTAACAGGCAGCACAGCACCATAATACACCAGAAGAGGAAGCATGCCATGTCTGCACAGTCCCTTCAGGGGGCACTTCCCCAGCTGACACTGGAGTCACATGGAAAGTATACCACCTAGGTCGAATGTGAAAAGCTGCATGTAGAAAGATAATTAGAAAGTCTCAACACCCTGCTGTCCTGTGATTTCATTAGTGAATTAAGTGGTGAAAATCTATCATACAGTTGTGTGCTTCAAGCCTCTTCTTTTACAATGAAGTCAAATGATGTATGTTGTCTTTTTGTGATTACCCCACAAACTAAAACAAATTAGATCCACCACTCTATCAAACTATCCTGACACAGAGAGTGGGGAAGATCTTTTGCTATCCTTACCTTTGCATATTATCATACATAAAATGCCACATTAGACTAAGCAGATCCACATTGCATGGCCATGCGTAGACACGCTAATTCTACCTCAATTGTCACATCTTTGCTGAAAACCAAGTCTTTCTGTACTGTTATGCAGAGGAGTTTATTCCCCTAGAATGTACTCCTCCAGTTTTATTCAAGTATACCATTACTTCCTCAACTATTTCCAGGTAAACTTACCTTCATTTCAAACACAGAGCAACATAGTCACACAGAAAGCAAATAAAAGAAAGTCTGGGCATAAAGATAATGGCCTTCATTTATAAACTAAAATAATTAAGTTTTGAAGAAAGAGAAGAACATGTCACTTACAATGCTCCTTTCATTCCTACACTGCAATATAACTGATCTAAAGAGAAATATAAATTTGCAATTAGTTGATTTTTTTTACAGTATTAACACAATTTTGTTCTACTTCTGTTAGTAGCAAAAGATGCTTAAGAATAGCAGTACTTACAGAGTTATAGTTGTTTAGTGCATTTTCAGAGATACTTATTAAGAAGGAATGTATATGTGCACAGACAATTCTGTGTATCTACCCTTGTTGCCAGACCTTGATGTATCAAGTCCTGCTGCACAACCTCATCTCTTTACAAATACATAACACAGAAGATGAAGTAGTGTGTCATGAAATGACTATAGCCCTGATTCAGAAATTCAAACCAATTTTGTAGTAGTAAGTAACTTTAAATACATTTCTAGCTTTTGAAACAAGGTGAAAAACAAGAGTCTCTACTCAAAATAGCTAATAAACAAACCGTGAGGAAACCCTGATTCAACAACGGTGCTAAGAGAAAAGAATAAAAAAAAAACAGTTCAGAGACAGGGGACTTGCATGGGTTGGGATCCAAGGTTCTATGCTACCCTAAAAGGTTAGAGATTATGAGTATGTATGAGAAGAAAGAAAATAAGGAGTCTGTTTGGGGTTTGTGAGGTGGGGTTATGGTAGCAGGGGAGGGGCTGCAGGGGTGGCTTCTGTGAGAAGCTGCTAGAAGCTTCCCTGGCTCCAGGTAGGACCTGCTTCTGGCCAAGGCTGACCCATCAGCAATGGTGGAAGCACCTCTGGGAGAACAGATTTAAGAAGGGCAACTGGTAGAGAGTAAGGGGGATCAGAGTGTGAGAGGAACACCTATGCAGAGAGCAAGGTCAGTGAAGAAGGAGGGGGAGGAGGTGCGCCGGAGGAGGGGATGCCGCTGCAGCCCATGGAGGCAAATGGTGGAGCTGATGCCCACCTGCAGCCCATGGAAGGCCCCACACCAGAGCAGTTGGATACCTCCAAAGATGGCTGTGACTTCATGGGAAAGCCCGCGCTGGAGCAGACAGTGCCTGAAGATATGCGGCCCATGGAAAGGACCCATGCCAGAGAAATTCATGAAGGACTGTCTCCCATGGCAGGGACCCCACGCTGGAGCAGGGGAAGAGTGAAAAGTCCTCCCCCTGAGGAGGAAGGAGCAGCAGAGACAATGTGTGATGAACTGACCACAACCCCCATTCCCTGTCCCTCTGTGCCACTGTAGGGAGGAGGAAGAGAAAATTGTGAGTGGAGTTGAGCCCAGGAAGGAGGGAGGGGTGGGGGGAAGGTGTTTCAAGATTTGGTTTTACTTCTCATTATCCTTGTTTTGATTTGATTGGTAGTAAATTGAATTGATTTGGGGGTTTTTTTCCCCAAGTTGAGTCTGGTTTTTGCCTGTGACCATAATTGGTGAGTGATCCTTCCCTGTCCTTGTCTCGACCAATGAGCTTTTCTTTATATTTTCTCATCATCATCTCAATGGGGAGGGGAGTGAGTGAGCGGCTGCGTGGTGTTTTGTTGCTGGCTGGGCTTAAACAGCAACAGAGTCATAGGGAATCACTGGTGATATAAAAAACATATGGGCCTAGTGTATTGTGAGTACTTATCCTGCTCTGTAAAGCAGTTATAGCTGTTTTGTGCTTACCTCAAATTTGTGAAGTGGTCTGTGTATGAGATTTTCTACCAGGACTCTATAAATCCATAAGGATGCTCACTGTAAATGTTTACAGGAGAACCATTTAATTTTTTTTTCAACTGAAAGAGAAAATATTTTACCAAAATAAAATTCCACTGGAAAACACATTATGCTTCTGAAGAACTAGCATGGCAGAACTTTGAATTTCCTATGAAATATCACTGAAGCATGAAACATTAAGATTCTAATCCTGGTGTACCTGAAAACATTACTGAAATTTTGACTGCTGCTATCAAAGCTTTCATAATAAAGTTTTAAAATCAAAATTGCCTGTTTCTAAATCCTACACATGTAATGAAATTTATTTTGACTGAAAAGAAAATGTTGAATTCATAGATTTTCTACTAGTTGTGAAGAGAAAAAACACCTTAGAAGTGACTTTTCTTAAAGTAATTTAAAAAAAGGAAGACAACATTCTTTTCCAAGCAGAATAAAGTTAAATGTTTATTTATTTTGCAAGGAAATAATTTGGCACAGTATCTGATTAGTCCATAGTTAATTAGTTTGTAGAAAGATTGTTCTATATTTATAAAACAGTTTAATCTATCTTCTATTATAACATAGAGTATGACTATGAGGCTAGAAGTTAAGGTTAAGAAATTCTAGTTAATTAGGAGAATTCTATGCTCCTAAAAACAAGAATACTGCTACTAAAGGAGGGAAAAAACATGCATTATACCATGTTATACAGCCATTTGAAATCCCCTTTCAAAAAATGGGATTTTTTACAGAAAAAAAATGAATACTTCCTCTGCTACAGAAAATGTAAGTATTCCCTTTCATAATAAAAGTATGTTTATGTGTGTGTGCATATGTACAAACACATATCTATATGCAAAAATAATTCTGCCCACAGCAACTATCTCCTTGAATCTCACTGATTAGTTCCACGTTCTATCCTGATAGCAGCTAGGAACTAAGAGTTTCATGCCTTGCAGTAGTTCGACACCTTTGGAATTAAAAAACTTTCATTTGTTAATGATGATACAAAGTTTAAATTTCATATTTAAGAACTAAAATTAAAAAATGTAATGGATATGCTAATGGACATTTTAAACTTAAGAACAGCAAACCTATTTTCTACTCACAGTTATGTTATTTACATTTCTGGAGGCTTGAACAAAACTTTTTCGAAGGATCAATCGGTGCTTTGCATTTACACCTACACAGAGGTGTGTTGAACTCTATGTATTGAAAGGCACCATTTCATCAGTCCCACATGTTATGTACATGATAAACAACTCAAGCTCAGCATATATTCTTTGTTTTATTTTTGGAAAAGAGTGTCAATTCTTCATTGGTAGTGTTTTTACTTAAACAGCCTCCTTGGCAGACAGGGAGTTGGTGTTGCCTAAAAACAAGGACAGCAACAACATGAAACTACTTAAACAATTTACAAATTAATTACATTTTGGGTTAATTACACACACACAAATTCAAGCATGAAAATGACACCTACCTAATAAAGCAGAGATGCAGAAAACAAATTTGCAACTTGTCGTGTCTACACTTGCACTGTTTCCTCTCTTAATTAATTTTTGAAACCTTTTTTCTAAACTCAACCAAATCTCCAACTTCCAAAGCTTAAAGTTTTAAAAAGAACAAACAATTCACCAGAACCACTGTCTTGGAGTCAAATGACACAACTCAGGCTTGGGAACTGTGCACCACATGCTGGAAGACTAACTGCTGGGTTTTTTTTCCATGGCTTCACAGAGGTGGAAGCCATTTTGTTCCAAGGAAAAGGGAGGGGTTTTTTTCTAGTTAGAAAACTTTATCTTTTATGCCACTCTTTTTCTTTCCCACTACACAAAAATAACTTCAGGATTTGATAGTCTATTTCTCGGCTGTATGGCAGGAACGACTGTACCTCTAGACATTTCTAACTGTGTATCTGGACTTCCAGAAGCAACAACTCTAAAACTTCATTGAGCACTGTAGCCTATTGCTTCATGATCCTATTATATTTTTTTTTCCTAATGTGTTATCTAAAATTCCTTGGTGCAGTTTAGGTCCATTACATGTTTAAACATCCATTGCTCATATACAGAATGGAGATCTTTCTCTGTGTAGCAGACTTTTTAATGGTTGAAAAATTGCTGTTTCTAAATATCCTGAGCTTTAATCTGCTCTTTTTTAGACTAAACAATTGCAATTAATTCATTTTTACCTAGCAGATCAAGTTTTCTAGATCTCTGATCATGTTCACTTGAGGCTATCAGGGGAGAAATCAACCTGTAGCCTTCTTGGAGCTTGGCCACTGTAATCCAGTTAAAGTTTAACAATGCTGAGTAGTTCCATAAGTTACAGCTATAACAGCCCTGTTCATTCATCCTAGAACTTAGCTTGTTAAATACTCCTTCTATGACTCAGTCTGTTTCTCTAATTAGTTTGTTACTAGGTAGATAAATAAGCAAGTCCTATTCTTACCTGTCATTCAAATCTCTAGCACTGGCAACTGAATAATTTTTCACAATTTTTGGTGTTTTATTATTGCTGTTCTCAAAATCATTACTTTATTTTAAATACCTTCCATTTTTCCTTTATTTTCCTGTTTTGTTACTTTGATGAATTCTTGATTTTAGACTGGTCTGTCTCTAAAAATGAAGGTACCAAGCCACGTACCTTTTTTGCTGTACAAAAACTGACTGACGCTCTGCAGAATCCAAATCTTTTATTTTGCACTTCCTAGTTACAGATTAACACCCAGGCCTTCTGCCTTCTTTTGTTTCACTGAACAGAATGATTACTCTGGCATTATTCTCGTACAGCACATTTCTGAGTTCTTTGAAATTACCTGTAACCTCTGATGAATCTAATGGAAAAGTACAATCGATTACAACATGCGAGTGTTACAACCTGTACACTCATAGATAACCAGCTGAAAAAGACCACCTAACCACTCAGCCTTCATTGTGGAAGGGCAACACCTGCAATCCATGCCTTCTTTTGTAGGATGCATATCTAACAAGGATCACCTACTACTTTGTGGCTTGAAATTTCTCACGCTTTTCTCTAACACAACTTTGCCTCATACACATGAACAGAGAGACCAACCCATCTCATCTGGTCTATTCACACTCTCAGACAATTAAGAAACCAAAGTTAACCAAGTATTTAATTTTTTTCATTTAACAAAACCTCCACATAGAAACACAGACATTACCATCATGGTTTGTGAGATCAGGCCTGATGTCCTGTTTGATAATTTCTATTTCAAATCTTGCCTTCCGTATTGAGACTGTACACAGAGGTCCAAGTCATTACAAATTCTGGTGGAAACAAATGCCTACAAGCAATTCACCTGGAACCACATCAGCATATTTCATCTATACAGCTAAGAAAAACACCTATGAAATTGTAAACACCAGACATTTTATTACAGGATTGCCTTTAAATCAGTCACTACACAGACGAAAATCTTCATAAGTCCTTTATTAATTCTAAATCAAAAATGATCCAAGAATCAGCAGCTTGTGCTTGTGCCTTCCTCCACCGAACATATTCAGGAATCCTCACTGATCAGCAGAATTAGTTTTGTGTATGTTGGCACATCTGAAAAAAATTATTGCATCATATTTCATGATGATAAATGTTTTAAAGTAAAAACAAACTTTGGAACATAATTATTCCAAAGTGTAGAGAAACATAACCAGAAACATGAGAGATATATATGCATTAAAGTAATAAACAAAACAGGATGTGACAGGCATGATTTAAGTGATAGAAGGATTTTGACTTAAGAAATGTTCTGCAAAAGCTTTTTAAAATTCAGTTCTGTTATTCACTGAACTTCAACATACAAGGTTTTGGATTGTAAATCACTCATAGCTCAGATGGCACATGAAGTGTCAAAATAAGCAAGTCACTACCACCTACCTCCAGAGACTGATGACATCTAGTTGCAAAACGTATGCACCTTTGGGAGACTGTGGCAAGTCTCTCACAGGGCTTCTCTCCTGGAATGAATATAAAGCTGTGTTTGCTTTGTAGCAAGCGTTTGTGCAATTCAGCACAAGTTTCCTTCAAGAGCACTCTGTAGAAACACTAAGGTTAGACAAAGAAAAGGTAAACATTATGAAATAAAGGGAAGCTAATTATGCTAGGTGAAAGGCCACAAGTCTTGTTTAAGCACCTGCAAGAACAACTGCAATGCTGACATTTATACAGCAGCCTCCTGGGAATTTACTGAAGATGTCAAAACTTTAGGCAGGTTGCCTTTCTTTTCTCTCCTTAAATCATCTGTGGATAATATCTGGAGGGGGGAATGACCTAACAGAATGACCACACACTTCTGGCAAAATAACAGATTTATATAAGTTGCCCTAGGATGAATGCATCAACAAAACTGCCCAGTACCAATGAAAAGTCTTGGAAATGTATTTTTTGTTAGATGAGGCACTAGCAATGGCAGTATCATCTAAGCTAGTACTAGAGCCTTCTTCAGTATAAATGAAGCTTGCTATGCATAGTGATTTGAGCAGGACAGTTTGCACAGATTCTTTAGCGAGGGCAGCAACAATCCTGTGGCTCAGGCTCAAACTAGAAATACATTAATTTGAGGAACAGTAAAATTAGTAGTACTGAAACAATTTTGTCAAATTTTTCTGGTGGAGTTCAAGCAAACAGGTCCACCCCTATGAGATTCTAGCCTCAGAAGCTAATAGGCTTTGTGGAAAACTTCCTGGAAGTTGACTAGGAGTCTGCACTATTACAACAGCAGGGGCTCCAAGGTCAAATGAGATAGAGCCAGAGACCAGGAGCTCAGATATCTTCTCAGCAAGTTGAGTTTTTAAGGTCTCCTGAATCTGAAGCCACTTATGACATACTGTCTGCATGAAGACCCAGATTTTGTCGAGCTATACAAGTCTAGGTGTTTATCTACTGTATGAAAGTCTGGACAAGGCAAACAGGATGGTGGGCATACCCATTATGTCCATTTTCAGTCTCCAGGTGAGACTTGTCCAGCAAAAGCATCAACACCTGTCAAGAATAACTCCCAGTCCCATGTTGCCTACCCATCTTAATCACATTAGAACACTTCCTCCTAGACAAGACAAATTCCTAAGAAATCACTGTTAGTGAAATTAGGGGGTTTTGGTTCTCCTGTATAAAACCCTCCCACCCCTTCTTCCTCCTGCAAGAAGTCTCATTTGTGTGTTGTCTTGCCTTCATCTCATCTGTGAATTTCTTCTTTCTTATGCAACTTAGGCCAATGATATCTTCAATTTTATTTGGAAAATGCACACGTTCACAGTACTGTGTAAATAAAAGCACACAAAACTCAGCCTCTGTCCCTTGTGTTACTCTCTATAGATTAGTCTGGGAATGAAACAGATTAAGATTAAAGATTCAGAGACAGGTTACTACCATTCTTACTTTTGTGTTACAGGAACCATTTATGTGTTGTAGTCAAACTCTGCCATGTAAGAAAGTATAATGAATCAAAGCTAGAGTAGCCGCTGCAGGGATATTTTATTAATCTTGGACCTAAGTTACGTTTTTTACAAAGCAAAGATCTTTCTCTCTTTCCAAATCATTTCCAAACAGTTGTATGAAGTAAAAAATACCAATAGAAACCTTTATCTAGTCAACATTCAGAAGACATTTTAAGAAAGTCTATAAAGATGCTCAACAGAATTGAAGTACAGAGAAATACTGTTTTGTTATTTTTGACTTAGAAATTCTAACCACTTATTGCAGTTTTAAATTTTCTACATTTTTATAGCAAATATCTAAGACTGTCACAGGTAGGTTGGTCAGATTTCTTCCTGATTGATGGCAATGCAAAAGTCTGTGTATCAGTTGCCTAAGGAAAAGCATTTTAAAATGGAAATGCTAGTTTTATGCATTTATCATTCACACAATCTCATGAGGAATCTACTATAAAAAATGTGAAAGAATGATTAGATGAAATTATTCTTCTGTCAGCAGAATAGCTACAGTTCACATATGTCTTTTGAAATACAGTGATAAAGAGAGAAAGAGAAATGTAATATGAAGTGGACAGTCACCAACAATAATTGGTTAAAAGTTGGCAAAGTAATTGTTTTGTACCTGCAATTATGTTATTTTTCAATTTTTTTGAACAACCCACTCAGATACAAATACAGGAATGCATGGTAAAGCAGATCTCTCTCTCACCTTCTTTACACAAGTCATCTGCAAACATGATTCCCTGAAGTAAAATGACTTAATGGTGAGATCTCACCTCCTTAAAATGTTTTTATTTCTAGACTGGAAGGCACCACCATTATTAGGATGCTGAGTGCAGGAATGCCAAAGACTACTTCAGAAGGGCACTTTCATACTTGCAGACATATCAGTTCTCCAGTCCAGATCTATCTTGGGAGTACAAAAAATATTTAACTTGACATAAATTTTACCTGATCAGGGATGGACAAGAGAAACTGAGAAACATACCTTCAACCAACAGCTCACTGAGCACCAGTGCTCCATAACTCTCAGTGGAATTCTGTGAGTATTTTACTGAGGATTATTAGAGAAAATAACTCTGGCATCCATTTCCAAGCATATTAAGGACAAGGTGATTGGAAGTAGTCAGCATGAATTTGTGAAGGGGTAGTCATGCCTGACCAACCAGACAGCCTACCACAATGAGATGACTGGCTCAGTGGATTAGGGGGAGCAGCGGAGGTTGTTTACCTTCACTTTAGCAAAACTTTTGACATTATTGCCCATAACATGCTCACAGATGAACTGATGAAGTATGGGCTGCATATTGAACAGTGAGGTGGATCAAAAAATGGCTAAGTTGCTGGACTTAAAGGACTGCAATTAGCAGCACAAAGTCCACCTGGAGGCCAAGCACTAGTGGTGTACCCCAGGGATCCATACTGGGGCAATACTGTTTAACACCTGCATTAATGACATGAATTCTGGGACAGAGTGCACCCTCAGCAAGTTTGCAGATGTAAAAAGCTGATGAGATACCAGATGGGTGTGCTGCCGTTCAGACAGACCTCAATATGCTGAAGAAATGCGCAAACAGAAACCTCATGAAGCTCAACAAAGGGAAATGCCCTTTATTCTTGCCCCTGTGGACAAATGGTCCCATGCACTAGTACAGGCTGGGGACCAACTAGCTGGAAAGCAGCTTGGAAGAAAAGGACTAGGAGATCCTACTGGGCAACAACATGAGCATGTGTCCTTGCCACAAAGAAGGCCAAGGGTATCCTGTGCTGCATTGGGAAGAGGAGTCTTCCCAGCAGGCTGAGGGAGGTGATCCTTCCCTTCTACTCAGCAGTGGTGAGGCCATGCCTGGTGTGGGAGCAGCTTGGAACACCTGGTATTTGTTTTCAAGAGTGAACGTTAGAATTTATTGTGCTGCATGTTTGCCAAGCCTTTGAAGAACTAGTTTCACAAGGACAGGTCAGAGGATGGCCTGGTGTACACCTGGGAAGATGTGACTGAAGACAGTCACGAGTATGCATATGGAATGTTTTTAACTGTTCCGAGGACTGGCAAACATTCCAGCTGAGCCAGATATGCGCTCCTGTGTTAGTAGTATTTGCTGTATGCCATTAGTTCTTTCTAGATCTTTGTTGAAACATATATAAGTTGGTTTCTTTCATGAAATAAAGGGAATCTTGCACAGAGAGCTTAGTACTTAATTCAGTTGCCACGGATGGTGATCCAGACGTGATCGAGAGAAGACGACGACATGATTAAGAGGAGAAGACGATGTGATGGAGGAAGAAGAAAAGGGCTGATTCCCCTCCCCTGCAGACACCATGCAATCTAAGGGGGAGAGTTTTGAAGAAGTGGCCAAGACTCTGAGAAAATAGGAGAAAATAATCCCTGTGGAATGGGTGAGTTGCGAGATTGTGGTAGCACGGGGCAATCAGCTTCCCAGGAGCATAAGCTCTATTTAAATGTTTTGCAGCAGATTTTATGGGCCTCTGGGTATAAAATAACAGAGGGACAAATTGCTTTGCTTTTAATATGGGTAAATGATAATTGTAACTGGTTTCCCACAGAGGGAACTTTTGATAGCAAGGTTTGGGAAAGAGTTGGGGAGCACTTACAAAAGCGAAAAACTTTGGCACTTGGTGTATCAGAAAATTTAATTGTGACACGGAAATTTATTTATACTGCACTGGTGCATTTACAGCTGGCAGAGAAAATCATATCAATACAACCTGATACAGCTTTTCAGGAGACAGTTTGTAAGCAGGCCGCTAATGAGCAGGATTCTGATTCTGATAATAATCCTTTTGCATCAGGCAGGGTGGACTCTGAAACAGAGCTGGATTTATATCCCTCATTACCTCCACCACTGCCTGCACTAACGCCGTTAACGCACACATCCCGCCAGCAGGCAGACAGGCAGGCAGCGGTCAGGCAGCACAGGCTCCACGGGTTGCAAGCCCCCACCACCGCATACCGGTCCCTGCCACTGCCTCCCACCACTTTTGCACCCACTTCACCACTGCTGCCTTCTGCGGCCGCCATGCTGCTACTCCTACCCACCCACCCCAACCACCCGGTACTCCCGCTCCAGGGTTTGCAGAACTTAAAACAGAACCTGGCTTTGCTGCACTGACTCTATCTCCTTCTCCTGCTAATTCCTCTAACTCTATGCCTCTGTTGAATCCTGTGGCTCCTGCTTTGCAGCGGTGAGGAGAAAAAACTGTAGTGCCTTCAGCTCCACCTTTAACAGACTTCGATGCTAAATGTGATGATTCATTTAATGATCTGGGAAAAAATACAAATAGCTTGATGCAACACTGTTGAGAAAAGTCTCTACAGCAAGGAGATGCCATGTTTACTTTTTCTGTTATATACAAACCCCATAATCCACTACAGCATGAGGGTTTACCTTATAAGATGATAAAAGAATTACATAAATCAATTCATGAAAATGGGTTACACAATTCATTTACAATGGGAATAATGGAAACAATTGGAGGGACTTATACTATGACTCCTTGGGACTGGAAATTGCTTCTGAAAACAGTGTTGACTTCTGCTCAGTATTCTGTATGGCAACTAGAATACAATGATTTGTCAGTGGAACAAATTATGGACAACTTGTCATCAGGGATACTTATAGGTCAAAATATGTTACAAGGAACAGGCCCTTATGTTACACCTTAGGCACAAGCAGCTTTGTCAAAGCAAGTTTTCGATCAAGCTACTCATATCACAATCATGGTTTTACAACGCATACCCGAAACTGGGCAAGGTATCTCTTCATTTGCCTCTATATGACAGGGCTCTCAGGAACCATATGTATCTTTTATTGATTGCCTTCAAGCCATGATAACATGGCAGGTAGAAAATCTGGAAGCTGCAAAAGCGTTATTATTTCAATTGGCTTATGAGAATGCAAATACAGACTGTCACTGAAATCAGTTAGAGGAAGAGCTACTGACGTTGGGCAATATATTAAGATATGTTAAAATGTAGGGACAGACACTCATAGAATTAACATGTTAGCTGCTGCACTGTCACAGCAACTAAATGTTAATCAAGTTACTGTGAAATGCTTTGACTGTGGAAAATTGAGACATATGGCTAAGCAATGTCCTAAACGACAGAAATCCAAACATGATAAACCTGTAAATCACTTCTGCCCTCATTGTAGTAAAGGATATCATTGGGTGAATCAACACAAATTGAAATTTGACAAAGAAGATAATCTCTTACAGGGAAACTACAGGAGGGGCGTGAGACCCAGTAACCCGCAAACCAACAGGGTCTGGAATTCAGTGCAGGCACCACTAACCAATTGGACTGCTACACATACAGGCAGCCCGCAAGAACCATCTATGACCTCCAGCCCGCAACTACAGGGAGTGCCAGGCTGGATTTGGCAACAGCAGCCCACCTCTCAATAAAAGAACAGAGGATTTATATTGCGGGTACTGCAATATTCGGACCTTTGCCTGATGGCATGTTAGGATTAATAATTGGAGAATCTAGTGCTACAACACAGGGAATAATTGTATACCTTGGAGTTATTGATTCAGATTATCAAGGGGAAATTAAAATCGTGCTAGCTTCAATGCAAATTCCATGCACAATTCCGGTGAACACAAAAATAGCTCAATTAATATTGCTTTCTTGTTGGGTACCTCAAAACATGCAAAAATCATCAAGGTGACAGTATCTTTAGTAGCACCAGGATCAAAACTTTTGTATTATGGTCACAGGAAATAACACAGCAACAGCCAATTTTAAAATTGCAAATTGAATGTAGATGGTTTTCAGGATTGCTAGATATCAGAGCAGACATTTCTATAATATCAAAAAAAGACTAGCCAACTTCGTGGCCACTGCAAACAGCTCTTTCTCCAATTGTTGGCATAGGAGGCACTCAACAGCCCATGCGAAGTGCCAAACTTTTGTCAGTAATGGGGCCTGAGAAGCATGAAGCATGGATTCAGCCTTATGTACTTGACTCATCTATAAATTTGTGGGGCAGAGATTTATTGAAACAATGGCACATTACCCTAACCACAGTCAATTCAAATTTATCCTAAGGGTCACTGATGTAAAACCCCTGCTCAAATTTACATGGCTAACCTCTGTGCCTGTTTGGGTCTATCAGTGGCCATTAAAAGTGGACAAATTGATAAGAAGAATTAAACTTAGTTTCACAAAAGATATCTACATTACAAGTCTATAGAATGGACTTAACTTTACCTGTTGATGTTTATGTCATACAAGGTCCAAAACAACCTTTTGCTATTATAGGACAACATGATACAGTTGCTCATGTTGCCAAAAAACTCGGAATGAAGAACTTATCAACACCAATTTAGTGTAGATAAGCAGACACTTCTTTATTGACGGCCGGGTGC
>JAOBAS010000070.1:133318-143905 GCA_025311575.1 Elanoides forficatus
GGCAATGGGGGCTAAGGGGGGGGTCACAGCTCACGCTGGAGGCCGGCAGCTCCGGCCCAACGCTCCGGGCCAGTGGCAGAGCTTCCAACTCCTGACGCTGCAAACTCCAAAGCGCCTCCCCCAGCACTGGGGAGCGATGGGCGGATGAGCGCAGGACGGGGGCTGGGATGTGGGGAGACCTATGGATCGGGGCAATCTGCCATCAGCTCCCCAAGCCAGCTGGGGTCCACACTCCCAGACCCCCCACCTGGTTCCCAGACCCCAGTGGCCGCTCCCGGTCCCGTGGGGGACAGGATCACTGCCTACGGAGGACCTGGCCAACACGGTGGTCCTGGCACACAGCTCTCCCCACCGGTGCTTTCTCTCCCTCCCCGCCACAGTGCTGACTTTCCCAGCTTCACGTACTTCCCAACCTGCTCTTATTGCCCTCCAGAACCGGTTTCACAGGCAGACGCTTCTGCCGCTGGGCTCCCATGGGCTCCGGGCTTGCACCGGGACGGCCGGACTTTCCTCTCCTTCATCCTCCGGCGGTCGGATGCCGGGGACGGACTGGGACAGGGGAGAGCAGTGCGGTTAACCCTGGCATACCCCAAAAGGGGTCCAGGGAGGCAAAGCTGCTCGCTGAGCAAAGCTCGTCCTGCTCGCTTCCCGCAGTGGTAAGTCCCACTCCGAAGTCAGCAACCGAAATAACAGCTTGCCGCTGTCTCCACGCGCCCAACGCAGTGACTAACACTGGTGCTACAGCCCCGCGATATAACAGGCGTTATTACCATTTTCCAGGACTGGGAGCGCCGCTGCCGTTGAACTCTCGCCCACGCCGCAAGGCCGGTAATCCGTCGAGAGAGCACGAAGGGAGGAATAGCCGGGAGAGGAGATGGCAGGGCGGCTGCTGCGAGGCTCGGAGGGGTTAAAGACGAAGCTTGCAAGAAGCAGAGCAGGAATAGAGGAGATTTGAGCAGGGAACCAATGAGGCAGCAACATTTGAAACAAAGCAGCCAGTCAAGTGCCCCTCCGGGTGGCTGGGGATCAAGAGAAGGGGAAGGAAGGAGAGGGAAAGGGCAGGCGAGAGCCGGCAGAAAACCTGCTGGCCATCCCGGCAGGAAGAACCGGCCCTCCCAGCCCGGGTAATTTCCCCTGGTCAGGGTAGCAGCCCTTCGCCATGCCGCGCTTCCAGCGTGCCTCCCCTCCCACTCCGCGTCCCCTCGGCGCGTTCACTCAGCTTTCTCAAGAGCCCCTAAAAGCGTGTCCGTGCCCCGGGGTGTGGGCACAGAGCATGCCGGTGAAGCGTGCCCATCGGCAGGGACTGCCGGCACACACTGGTGCTGCAGTAACCAAGCCCCTCATGGCCGGGACTGGCGACCTGCAGCCCCGGCTCCCGTGGGTTTTGCTGTTTTTAAGACCCCTTATTAAGATATGTGACCCCTGAAGCCTGGCCAGGGGACTCCAGGTGTGATCCGGACTCTCTGTGTGAGGATGAGCTGAGGAGCTCCTCACCTGGGCATCGGAGCCTCACCTAAGAGTGAGGATCACAATTCTGCTGCCTAAAGCTTCTGCCTCTTCCACCGTCTTCCAGCTGAAAGAGAGTGACGCCTTTTCCTAAATGAAAGCAGCACTAATTGGTGGGTCCCATGAGGTAGCGTGCACTCTCCAGCTGACTCGCTGCGAGGAGGAACAGTGTCCGAGCCCTCTCTGGTACAGAAAAGCAAGGCTTTGATGTCAGTGTGCATATTTCACTCCTCTCTTTTCTTTCCTTCAGTGTGTGCTCAAACACCCTCGAATTGGCCTGAGGAGCTGGTGAATCTCGCAGACAAACTTGGGAGGTTTGCCTGGCATCACAAATCAACTGTAGCCCGCCGTGCCAAGCACCTGAGCAGCTGCGAGCCTCCGCCACGCACAGTCCACCCCATCGGTGTTTGCCAGGAAGGTGCCAGACCACAAACTGGGCAGTGAGGGCGAGACGGAGGAGAGCAGCAGGCACCTGGGGGTGATAAGAGTTGAGCTACCACGGCTGTGCCTCTGCCAGCTCCATCCAACGGAGCCCAATGACGTCTCGCAGCTGAGAAGGTCTTATTTTTATTCAAATGCCTTTTACAAGTAGGGAGGGTGGGTAAAAAAACCACAGTTGGGAATGTTAATAATTTATCATGGTTTACAACAAGATTGCTCACTTCCCATTTGCACTAATTTTCCTTGTGTTTATTCTCTTTCAGAATATTCATGGATCAAAATATCTTCTGCATCACCATCGGACTGCTAATTGGCGCTTGGAAGCTTTCCTAGAATCACATCAGAAGGATGTGGCGTCCAGGGGGAAAAAAAAATAATAAAAAAGATCATCAGATGAAGACTAACCTCTCCCACCACTTGTTCTTTTTTTTTTTTTTTTCCCCCTCTCCAATTTCACAAGTCACAACCTCACGCTGCTTGGCTGGAGAAGATACCAGAGTGCCATAGGTGTTCAGAAGATGTGGTAAGGGAATGTGTTTCGGTGCAGCTCAAGCAGGATGTTCCCGGCACCACCAGGACGGAGGTTCCCGACACTGCTGCATCGCTTGGGGGGTCTCGAACGGCAGCTCCATGGGCAGATGCCTGCACTGGGCGAATTCACGAGCCTGCATCTGTTGGTGCCGGACCCTTTTGGGATGTGAGAGCTGCATGCATGCTTGGAGGGAAAAGGTGGTTCACTTAAAACCTTAACAGAGAGTCGCGGCCACAGCAATTTAAGATGTTACCTAGATTGATGAAAAGCACTGAATTCATCTCAAGCCCTCCAGGAGCTTGAGAACGGGCTTCAGATCACATTTTAGTGTTCACACGTTCCTCGTTTTATCTGTTTGGGAAGGAGAAAAACAGCAGCGGAGAACTGGGAAGAACTCGAGCCACAGCATCTCTGTTAATGCAAGAGGCAAGACCCATTTGTGCTTCTGGAAAGTTATTTCTCTTGTGTCAGTACGAACAAGCCAAGGCTTAAAAACCTCCGATTCGCACGTCTTCAAAAGCTGCTGCGACTACAAAAATTCACCAGCTGCTCTCTTCAGCTGCCAAGAGCACAAAGAGCCCCCAGCATCAATTTCAGAGCCTTGTGAAACACACTAATTAATTCATATAAAGATATAAGCACACTAAAGAAATAGCTCTAGCCCCCAAATCTTTCAGAATTCTAGCAAAATTAGCGAAGGCACATGTTTTCCTAATCCTCGCACACGATTCTGATGTTTCCTGAACCTGCAGCACCCTTGCCTGCTCGGTACCACCTAATTAGTGCCTTCCCACCGTGCAGGCACATCCCGATAGCGCCTCAGAGCACCGGAACAAAAGCTTGTCTCCAAAACAAACACTACTCGCAACTCAGCCCTACCAGAAGATGAAGCAGGCTTTGGTCGCACAACAAAGTTTCAAAATATCAGTGTAAAAAAGCGATGTATCAGCTATTTCAGAGACTTCATCTCCCCATGGCCTATGCGGTACACACTCAGCCCTGCTATCGCCTTTTATTTGGCAATAAACTTCTCACACGGCTTCAAGCTGATATTGCTCCAGCCTTTGTTCTTACATTTTGCTTTAAAAACCCTGAACGACGGCTCGATATTTGTGCAGCGAGCACTGCACCAAGAAGATTTTGTACCTGCTGATAAATCACCTCGTACTAGAAGGGCCACCGGCAGCTCAGCTGGAAACCTGGGATTTGCTCGATGGTATCACATTCTCTGAGGATGGAAGATCTCAAAGGGCAAACCTGAAGCAAAGCGGCAGAGACAGGCGTCCTCTTCCAGCCGAGGACGTCGACGTCTGCCTTGCCGAGACGGCGGAAGCGTAATGCTTTGCTCGGGTTTGTTTAACCTGCCGGCGAGGGCGGGTTGAACTGGCCCAGCTGGCTTTGCACAAGCGAGGAGGGAACCATCCCGAGCTGGGAGCGGCAACCTTCAAAGAGGAGGAGAGGTGTCAGCCTTCTAGCCCTGCACTGTGCCGCTCGAGGAAGACGAGCGGCCAAAAACGGACCTGGTCGAGGCTGCCTGAGCGTGCAGGCGGCAGGAGAGCACGGCGGGACGACGGCACGGGACCAGGGACGGATTACCGCTTAAATGAACCCGATGTCCCCAGGCAGACGATGGAGGAATCCTGGAATTCAAAGCATTTGAAGTACTTAGCAACCCCTGCAAGGATCCTCCTGGTTTCAGAGGCAATGCACCTCCCCAAACTCAGCCTCAAAAGCTCGATCAAAGGGGATTAATTTTCTTTAATCCTGTTGTCCCAAAGCAAAACTTCCGGCCTGCAGGACGTGGCAGCACAGGGAACCAGTACATCAAAGCTCTGCCTAACCGCCGGTGCTCGGTGCACGTCCCTGCACCTCCAGCAGCGGGGCTTGAGCTCAACCTGCGCGGCACAGAGCAGCCCCAGGTGTTTTACCTGCGGCCACGGCGAGACATTTGCTGCTGAAGAGGAGCCTTTCGCGAGGCCACGTCTCCTCCGTCCTGCTGGGGGGCACTGAGACACAGAGCGGGACACCCCAGCACCGTCCCACCGCCATGGCACGATGTGGAGCAAGACGGCTCTGACCGTCCGGGGAAGCAGGGGTGAAAAAGCGAGCCCAATGCCTTAGAGGTCCAGGTGCTGGACCACCGAGTCGGCGGTACTGAGCAGGGGCCCTGGCTACGTGACCCCCACCATGGAATTCAGCAGCATCCCACGATGAGACATCGCCGCTCCCGCCCCGAGCGCGGGGAAAATGCTTGCGCAGAAGTTTCAGGTGCAGGAGCCTGCGGACCTCGACAAGCCGGGGCTTGCGGGGAGAGAAGGCAAGCGCCTACCAACCTCCCTCCGAAGCCACCCACAGACCAGGCAGAGAGAGGTTAAACCTTAATCCCATCGCCCGACACAAACGGGAAGGGAAACAATTGCAGGAGGTTGTTTTGTTGGGGTTGTTTTTAAGGAATAAATCAGTTTGCATTCAGTAGAGCTTGTGACAGCCAGTGACCATTTGACTCTGCGACGTGGCTGGCAATGCCACTGGCTGAAATTGGGGATGGCTGCGCCACCCGTCTGCGTGGACACAGCTCTTTGTACAGACACCTCGCGATCCAAAATCAGGGTACTACCTGCTAGAAAACAGAGGGGAGCTTTCGACAGGTTATTTCGCATCTGGATAAATCTCCCCATTTATTTATATCGGTACAATTGCCTTGATACCACAGGATATTGCTGTGAACAGCTGTAAGAGAGTAATTGTTTTGGCAAAGCCCAGCATCAGTGGAGCGAGAGTTAAGCCAGAAAATCAAAATATTGTTTCAGAGCTGCGCAAACACGAAGCCTCGCCATTTCCATCTGCATTTGATGCTCCACAGAGCAGTGGCAAAGTAACACCGGGTCCGAAACAGTTACCAGCACGCACAAAAAACCAGCCTAGCGAGGCATTTTCTTCCTGGTGAAAAGCTTAGGCTTTGAGTGCAAAACTATTTTATTTTTTGCCTTTTTCCATCCACTCTGCAGTCATCACCCTGCCACAACTCCAGTCCTTTTCCTGCTTTAATGCAAAAAGGCAGGTTTCTGGGAGTCTGTTCATGGCTCTTCTCCTGACTTGCCCTGCAACAAGGAGTGAGTCACCTCTGGGCACTTCGGTTTCCCCTTCAATAGAGCAGGATAATACCGGCTTCTCCGAGCGGAAGATGATTACGAAGAGCTCCGAGGTCTTCGGAGAAGAGGTGCTAGAGAACAGCAGAAGCCACTGGCGGCAAGCTTCGGAAAAGGATTCCTGTTCTTCATGCAACCAGCTACCGCGCTCAAAAAAAACAGTGCAAGAGGAAGAAACAACAATGATGGTGATGGGATTTTTCCAAAACTACTGGAATATTTTGTACAAAAAGAAACAGGGTACACCTCGGTTTTGGTGCACCTACCAAGAGCTCTGGCCAAAAATCAAACCCACCAGCTTTGATTCAGCTAATGCCGAATTTTACCTTATTCTCTAAAGGTTCATGGGGCCAGTGCAATCTCCCCCATCAGACAAAGCCACCCACCACCAGAAACACCCCCTTAAAACACTGTGGCACAATATTGCACCAGAAAAGGGCCAGTGCTCCCATTCCCCGCAGACACAATTTGTGCCTTGAAGCATGAGCTCCAATTACCCTTATCTCAGTTTCCAGCGATACAGGCAGAAGCTCCACACACTGAATTTCTCCCTGTAAAGCAGAATTAGCTGCACGCACGGACACATGGGAGATGAAATCTCGGGGTGCTTTGGGAAATCACTTTCCAAAATCAGCTCCGGACCCAAATTAATCCTCTGGCTCTACTCTGTTTTGCCAGGAGACCCTTCGATGCAGGACATCACACAAAACTCACTCCGCTTGCTAACCTCTGCTTTCCCCACCATTACATTCAAACAGCGTTTCTCCCTGAGCTGGTGGACACTTGGAAAGTCTTTGTTCATTTAATCTCTGAGTGGAAGTGCTTCGGTGCCTGACTGCTGTGTGGAGGGCAAGAGGACCGTACCCCAGAGCACCAGAAAATAATTATGGCAGAAATTAAATAGGGAGCCAGCCAAGAGGCATGAGCAGAGCTAATTTCTGAGCAGAGATGATGTGCTGAACCCCTGGGAGGCAGCAGAGGTGTGCGGCCCCTGAGAGCTACCTGAGCAGCCTTCACACGCTCGGGTTTTAGTCTGGACCTAATGTCCATACGTGGACCCAGAGCATCCACCTCCAGCTGGATGTGCCAGAGGGGTGGGAGGACTGGAAATGCTTGAGCCCGGGCTCCTCCAGGAGTGGTGAGCTGCTGTCCTGACCCAAAATCCTTCCTCAAAACCCTGCAGACCTACACCTATGCCAGCCAGAAGCACAGACAAGGGCCTCGAGCCGAGATCTAAATCTGTGCTTGGGTACGTATGTCCATTTTAATCAGCAAAGGGCACCAGCAGCTTGGCCCCAAGGACCAGCTCCACACACGGCTGCTTTCCCAGCAAAGCAGTATTGGGCGAACGTGCAACTTTTCAAAAAACAGCAACAATCCTTGAGCAAAATCCAGCCTAAAAGATCCAAAACGAAGGAAACCCCATCCTACTGTGTACCTGGCAAGGCAGAAAGCAGGTGCTTTTAACTAAAAGGATGTCATGAAATGCAAACCGCACGCTGTTTTCGGGATGTCTGTTCTGGAAGCAGAAACAGTTTAACAACTGGCGTGGAAAACCTTGGAACGATGGACTGTTTTGGGAGAGGGGATCAGGAACAACTGCTGAGCCAGCCAAGGAGCTATTACACCTGTGACCACCCTGCTTACAGTGGGGTTAACCAAACCCTCAAGTGTGATTTCAAGAGGAAGTTCCAAACTGATTTAAAAAAGAAGAAAAGAGTCTCCCAGTGTGCATCTGGCATCTTCTGCTCCCAGCTATCCTGGCCGGGACAAACAGGTTCCTCCATGTGCAGAACATCCCTTTGGTCAAGGGTAGAGGAGAGAAACTCTATCTGTAGCCGATATGTTTATTCTGACAGCTGAACAAGGCGTTAAGCCACTGGGGAAGCAAACAAAGCCATCCAAGGTTCCTCCATTTATTTAATTCAGATACTCTGGCTCTTCAGCAACGGATAAAAAGAAAAAAGAAACAAGAAAAGCGAGTACAGGCTCGACCCAGGGCTTGACAAAACCCGATTAGCCTTCGGCAGGCTTGGAGCCACCATGCTCCGCATTTACCTCTCAGTGCTCCTTCGTGGAGGATGGGAACTCTCAGTTGGCTGCGCATCCCACAGTGGTGCCAGCACCCCAAAACTTGAGGTGGGGTCCCCCACGCACCTGACTCCTGCCGAAGGAACAGCGCGCATTTGAGGCTGTGTGAGAGGGAGATTGCTGAGACTGTGCTGTTTTTATTCTGTGATTATTTATCAAAACCAGATAACCCCAGCAGCAGCAAAAGGTTGGTAGTCCACATCGGGAAGAGCTCCATGGGGAGGTCGCCTGACCTGGGAGTGGGTCGATAGGCGACAGAAAGCTTCAGACGATAAACAAGCACCAAGTAAGCCAAAGTCCCTTCCATTTACGTGCAACCAGCCTCGCTGTCCCAGCAGTCTTGGAGGGGAATTACTTGTAATGATGATTTTAATGCAACCTGGCAGCAGACTGTACTTCTAAACATGGTTTGGGCTTACAAATCCTTATTGAGCAAGAAAGACGTGCGGTGGGCAACCGCCTCTTCTCACTCCCTCTCTACCCTGAGGGCAGAGAGGTCCCTGCACAAACCCTCCATAGCTCTGCTGGAGTTGGGACTCCTGATGCACCAAGCAGGGACCACCAGCCCAGATATGCCAGGCTCCTAAACTGGCCACGTTCCTCTCACCCGACTGCAAGGGAACTCATTAAATCACGTGCACAGGGTGGGAGGTGAAGGAGGGATGCTCTGTGGCCGGCCCCGGGCTCCACTAGCATCAGCCTAGCCTTCACCCCATCGCTGCCGACATCCTCACCTTCACCTCGGCTGTTCCTCCACCAATACAACACTGCGGATATTCCTGGTAGGGAAGGCACCAGAAAAGGGGGGAATTTCTCATGGGGTTAGGACACCGTAGTCTTGCTGTTGCTGCCACCTCTTATGACACCAAAGCTGGCACGCCACATTACTGTACTGCTCTTCATTAGCAAAAGACCGTTAGGAAGCTCTGGGAGATGGGGGAGGTGATCCGCCAGGGACGCAGGAGGAGCACAGGAGCAGCACAGGAGCCCTACCCCAGCACTTGTTAAATCCACCTCCCAAGGCAGCAGCTATTCTGCAGGAGCCTGCTCTCAAAGCAAAGAGGAGGAGTCACCTCGGAGGCAGTTTGTAAGGCGAGAACATTTTAATCAGCTGAAGTATTTGTTTCAGAGAGGAAAAAAAAAAAAACCAACCAACCCCACACACAGTCACAAGCACAAAACCCAGGGCCTCCCCTTGAGCATTAACGAGATGGTGATGCTTCAGACCCCTTGCATACCTCCGTGTCCTCGCTGCGGACAGCTGTGCTTCATCACAGCACACGCGGACAGTGACCGACACCTTTCAGCACAATTCTCCGACGCCATCAGACCCAAATATGCTCCACAGAGTGTGAATTTCTGGCTGGGCTCAGCTTTTTTTTGCAGCACAAGGTTTCCTCTGAGCCAGAAGCTGCAGGGTCAGGGGAGCGAGGCACGCCAAGAATGCAAACCGGGACTGACACGGCCATCTCCCACTCTTCCCCCTGCATGGCACATTAATTACACGTGCTCTCAACGAGCCAGGAGGCTCCAGCACGGCAGGGTGAGGAGACATTGGTGTCAGGAGGTGATTTCAAGGTGTATTTAGAGAGAGATCAGCACTCAGCTCCCTCTCCGGTTGCTGGAAAGGCCCTGATGTGGTATTAGTGATGGTAAAAACTCCATCACGTTTGCACAACGTGCGGCCGTGCCGGCGCTGCGGGCAGGCAGCCACCGCTCCCAGGCAGGCAGCCACCACGTCAGCTTTGCACAGCCCAGCCTTGGAAAACAGGGAAATAAAAGCTCCGAGCCGGTACTGCGCCAGCCGGCGCTCCCCCCTTCGTCAGGCCAAGAGATTTTAACAACCTGATTTGATGCTGCCTGCCCAGACGGAGCACACTGCATAATAGGAAGGTGAAACCACGAATTTATGTCTTTGGCAACAGTTCATTAACATCTGCGGTGGCGCTGGGGTTAACGAAGCCGGGCTCCCTCGATGGGAGGCAGAGCACCCCTGCGCCCCTTTTCTGACAGGCCCGCCAGAGAAGGCTGGATCCTCCCCTAACAGGCAGCCAAGAAGTCAATTTATGTTTCAGCAAGCGATTACCATTTGGTGCTAATTAAAGTGCAAGCTGATTAGTTGAGTAAAACCTTTAATTAGCCCCTTACATCATTTACAGAAATTATAGCTTATTTGCACCGTGTAAGTGCACGACATGGGGAAAGGAAAAGCGGAGCGAGCACAGTTCAAAAGAATTACACTTTCATTATGTCCAACTTTATTAGAGAAAATCGTCATTACTTAAACATCCTCTGCCCGCAACTCGAGCACCTGAAAACCAAGCAAGAACCTTGCACCCCGAATCATTTACTTGGGGTAAAGCAGCTTTGAAGGTGTCCTGGTTTCAGCTGGGATAGAGTTAATTGTCTTCCTAGTAGCTGGTACAGTGCTACGTTTTGAGCTCAGTATGAGAAGAACATTGATAACACACGGATGTTTTCAGTTGTTGCTGAGTAGTGTTTAGTCTAAAACCAAGGACTTTTCAGCTTCTCAAGCCCAGCCAGTGAGGGGGCACAAGAAGTTGGCACAGGACGCAGCCAGGGCAGCTGACCCAAACTGGCCAACGGGATATTCCAGACCATGGGACGTCACATCCAGTATATAAACTGGGGGAGTGGGGGCAGGGGGATCGCTGCTCAGGGACTAACTGGGCGTCAATTGGCAGGTGGTGAGCAATTGCACTGTGCATCATTTGTACATTCCAATCCCTTTATTATTGCTGTTGTCATTTTATTAATGTTATCATTATAGTTATTAGTTTCTTCTTTTCTGTTCTATTAAACCATTCTTATCTCAACCCACAAGTTTTACTTCTTTTCCCAATTTTC
>JAOBAS010000070.1:232266-245567 GCA_025311575.1 Elanoides forficatus
TGGTTGCAGGGTGGGGGGGAAGTAAATAAACCAGAAAAAAAAGGTATTGTTCTGTGTGCTAGAAACTGTATTATTATTCAATAACGGGACATTACTCACCCACACAGATGGTGAAGTAAGATGAGAAAAGCAAGTGTTTTGGGACTGAATGGGGATAGAGTTGCCAAAGAAAGATGCCTTCAGTCGGTTTGCTGGGAATTCAGGCTGAGAGGACCTTCTTAGAAAGAAGACCTTCCTAGAAGGACTGTTGTCCTCCTAGCTGGAACAACATCTCCTAGCAGGCTCCAGAATGAATGTCATATGGAAGTACTCGCTTCCATAGGTATGGGGTTTCTTCTTTCCTCTAGTGCAGTGGCTTTTCCCGTGCCCCAGAACTCCTCCCTTCCATTTCATATGGAGGGATGCTGTGATTGCTGATGCTGACACATACACAGAGAGCCCAAACTTGCCTTGGTGCACATCTAGTATGCTTGGCAGCCTCCTGAATTGTCTTCTGATTCATTTTCTGCTTAGGATGTGCTGGTTTTAAACCAGCTTCAGAGATTTGGGGAGGGGGGGGGGTGTCTGCAAAACAAAGATAAACCGTGATGCACTACAGTGATGTGCTGAGAGACGGTCAGATGATGCACCAGTTTGTCATCATGTTTATTCAGAGGAAGCTTGCAAGCTTGCCAGATTTATGATGTTCAGCAAAACTGTGCAGTCTCTCCATTTTGAGACAGCCTGTTCAACCCCAGTGGACAGCACTTGTCACAAGTGCGTGGGCTTGGAGGAGACCTTGGTTTTACCTTGTCACCCCAGTGCAGGCTTCATTCAGTACCACAGGGGTGATGGTCAAGAACTTAAATGGCTCTCATTCATCACTGTTACAGGTTGTTTGGTAAACTGACATGTCCTTAAATGATAAAGAGAAAGGATTTTGCTTTACCTGATGTACTGTTTTCTCTGCCTGAGAGAACAGAGGAATTTTACTTCAAGAGTTTCATTAACGCTTCTCAAGGTGATATAATAATTTATGTGAGAGTGGGAGAACTTGCTAAAGGGCTCTTAATGAGCCCTCTCCACTGTAATTTCATAGGACTGCAGCCTGAGATAGTGCTTTTCATGTGTTAAAGCAGCACTTGCCATCCCAAATTAGCACCCAGCTGTGAGCTGAGGGGTCATTTTGCAGTACAGAAAAATAGCAGAACAGCACCCAGTGCTTTCTGGCAGGGGTTACCTGGGGCATGGGCTCACCTGCTTGGTGTGGCTTCTGTGCTGAGCAGTCAGGTGTGGGTTTGCTATGCTCATTCAGCATATACTGCCCTACAGCATCATGCCTCTCTCTTCCCATTTCATGAGCACCCTTCAGCTGTAGCACCCTCCGTTCACCCCAGGACTGTTGCTTTGCCCTCTTCAGGTGCTTATATCTTCAGCTGGAGTAATTATATGCCCCAAATTGCAAATTGTGACCTCCCTGCTTGGTACACATTTTCTTTGCCTTGATCAAAGATGTGGCTTGGCTACTTCTCTAAACAGAATGTGAGATAGTGTCTATCAGTCCCACTTTGGCCTTTGAACTACCCTCCGCTTCCAGGATCATTAATCCATTATAGTATTTAGATAGTTCATCTTGCCCTTGGCAGTATGATATTTAATGTGACACTCTTACAGCTGAGGATATGTAAGCATTGCTCAACAGAGGAACGACGATTTCTTTGTCACCGCAAGAAAAACATGGCTTGCGTGACATTGCAGCGCATTTGCGATCCAGCTTTGGCTGCACGCTCCGAGTAAAGCTCCACCCAAATGGAGCAAAGCTGCGCTGGTATCTCTTTCCCAGACACTGTCTGGCTTTTGCATTTTTGGAGGCTTGATAACAATCTGGGTTGCACACGTAGCAGGCTCTCTGCTTCCAAGCAAACCATCTGAACTTACAGTAGTCTCCATGCAGGAAAGGGGTTTTGTGCAAGCTGCGTCTTGAATGACATCACGTTGGAGATTTTAGCTAGGTCAGCCTTAAACTAGGGTCCACCAGGGATTTCAAGAGTGGATGACTTCTTGTCTCGTTTCTGCTAAGCCTGCAGTTAATTAGATGGTGGTTGCAGTTGCTTTTGCATTTCAGATGAATGCTCTTCCCCAGGCTTTTTAAACATCTGTAGCTTGCAGAGTTGAGCTTAGTTTGTTAGGCCTGAGCTGTCATCTCCTCTGACTTTTAACCACAGGGAGCTGTTTTTATTATTATTGTGCCGTGTGCATTTTTTTTTGTGAAGGATACTGTTAGAAGATAAATGATGTTTAGGAGATGCTTACTACAATTAGAACTACAGCAATAACCTAGATTTACTGGAGCAGTGCAGCCATTTATTAAGTCTAAGTGTGCAGGTCCTTAAATTCATGTTGGGATTTTGTTTGTCTATTGTTCTGTTTGTACTCAGCGTAATACCAGGAATGGGTTCTCTGCCAGAAACAATTCAGAAGATAAACTGTTCTATCTATGAAAACTTCAAACAAAGGGTTTTTTCCCTTAAGACAAAGTACTTGGTGAAATAGTCCCTCTTTTTCCAAGAGCTGAATTTGAGAGTGTAAAGATGTGATGAAAAGGTTTGGTCTTGGAATTGCAGCTACTTTATTTTTCCTCATTGAGATATGAGCCTTCAGACTAATTTAGTACAAGTCACTCCCTTAACAAGCTACACTACTTATTTTGATAATGCTGTAAGGTTGTGCTTGCATCTACACAAAAGGCACAGAAGAGACGGGCATCAAAGATAAAACAAGGCTATTGCAGCACAGAAGATTAACCCAGGCATTTTTCCATCTGAGCAAGGAAGGGGAATAAATACCCATGCCACATGCAGGACTTGAGCACCTAAGCAGTTGTATGGTTGGAGATCTGTAATTAATCTCAGTGCAAATTTCTACAGGTTGCATCCAGAAAATTTTACCTTGGGGTGTGAGGGCAATGGGGACAGTAAGAGTTCCTTAACAAACCTGCTAGCTGTGAAAAACTTGGGTTCCTAATATTAAAAGTTTGGATTCTTATTTCTTTAGCTGTCCCCTAATTTTATTCTTGCTTCTCAGGACCATCTAGTTTGACAGGCAGACATTCTCCTCTATATTTTAAAACCTGGGGAATTATTGCCTACCAAAGTAGAAGACAAGCAAAGAACATGAAATCAGTTGGCTTTGAGAAATGTTTTAGCAGGGCTTCAACAGATAAAGGTTGTAGGTCTAAAGATCGTGCATAAAAGGAGCATTAAGTCTTGAGTGTGCGCAACATTTTGGGGAAGCTTTGTTAGGTGCTGACCATTAATGCGATTTCAGACTTTCTCCATGATTTCTGACTTCTCTGTGTGTGCTTGGGTTGCTGTCTCTCCGAGAGCAGAGTTTTGGAAGGAAATTGTTATTTTGGTTTGAAAGCCCCCTAATTCTGTTGGTTTACTTTGACTGTCTTAAATCTTTTATGGTGCTCACAAAGGATGATGCATTAGTGTGAAGTATTTCTGGGTTTGAGTATGACTTTTGGAAAGGAAATCCACTTTAGTGCTACTTAATTCCTCTGTAATCTCATCTCGCTGTGGACCTCAAACCCAGTATATTTTGCTCAAGCTCTTACGAGCTCTTCATCTGAAACATTTCACTTTTCTTGCTGGCAGTCAAAGGATTTGTTTTGTGTGAGTTTTCGTGCTTCATTTTAATCCTTCTAACAGAATTGAGGTCTAGGTCC
This sequence comes from Elanoides forficatus, assembly GCA_025311575.1. NCBI lineage: Eukaryota > Metazoa > Chordata > Aves > Accipitriformes > Accipitridae > Elanoides > Elanoides forficatus. The sequence goes on from JAOBAS010000070.1 coordinate 235,976, forward strand.
TTTGGATCTATGGAGCCATTACGAGCCTAGATCAGTGCTTATAACCTATGCATCTTGTGAATCCTGCCTAAACAAATACAAGTGGTGGACAGCACAGACCAAATATTAGCAGCAGACACCAGAATGAAATATATCTTTGGAGAATTAGCACAGAGAACATGCAGATGATTTGCCTGTGAGCTGGGAGCCCTAAGGATAAACTCCATTCTGTTGATCAAAGGATAACTCTTTCCCCCTGAATGTGATCTTAGAGATAACCATAATTTTCTAGAAGGTGACTTGCATTTTTTGCATCTTCTTAGCTTGTTCACAAGCTGGTCGGGAAATGCTGCACACTGCATTATTTCCTGCTGACTTAATGAGCTGCATCGTTCAAACCATGAAGCCAAGGCGATTTATTACAAGCTCTGTAGGTTTGAAAATGATCAACAAATATAACATTTGAACTACTGCTAGTAGTAAGGTGAAGTTTCAGTGAGCTCAGCCAGGGTGCAATACGCTCCCATCTCCACGAGTTATTGAGGTGCAATAGCATGGGCATGCTCCAGCACCTTCATCCTTGCCATGATCAAAACTCACATTAGTTTTGTTGCCCAACGTAGATGTGGAGGAGTTGGCCTGCTTAAGACGTCCTCTTCCATATTGTCCTGGTCTTGTTTGTTCTTCTGAATCTTGGGCTTTAAATTTTACTGCTGCTCAGTTGTTCCCAACTGGGTCCACCCACTGCAGTTATTGGCTTCCTTATCAAGGCAATTAAGCTGTCTATCAGACTTTAAGAAGGCCTTAGCTGAAATTTCACGCTGTTCAGATTTGTCAGGAGTTTTGAGACTGACGGGTTCAGTTTTTTAAGAGGTTTCAAAATTCCCCAGCATTTCTTCACTTTCCTGTGCTGGTGGTTTGTGTTGTCACCCAGTTGTTGACTCGTGGTAACTCTTTCTGTGTCCTCTTAATGGTGAAATGTCAAAGTTATATTGCAATTAAAAATATATATACCAGCTGTTCAGTGTCGAGGAGCTGCAATATGGCCAAAAGTAAGTTCAAAATTGTGACTCTTAATGCATCTATGGTAATGATCCCCTGCAGTGGCATCTTAACACTAATTAACCTTGAATTGAACTCGCATTACTGGTAGAACTCTAAACCGAAGCAAGAGATGAAGGGCACAAAATCCCCAATGCTAAACCATTGCAGGAGGCTGTCAGCAGGTTTTTTAGGATGGAAATTTCCTCTTTTCATTCCAGGACTGGTTTGGTTGTCTGGACACCTCCTCCCCAAGAAAACAGAAAGGATCAAGTCACGTATTTTGCCAAACCCTGAAAGACCTACAGGACCTGACTCTGTAATCCTTAGGGGTTGGGATGATATTTGCCCATTGCTTCCTGCTTTTGGACAGCCTCACCCTACAGAATTCTGTTTATTAATAGATTGTAGATGACTAGAACCAAGATTTCCACCACCTCTGTCCCATAATGATGAAGTATTAGAGTTTATCTTGATGTTTCTGGCACAGTTGGGTCCTCCTGGAGAACTCTTTATTTCTCTTAGTAGCCTAAAACTAATAAAATCACTTAACAAATTGCCAGAGTTATATGCAGAATGAGATGAGGCAGTAGAAGAACAACTTCAAGGGTCTGTAAATAAAAGTGTATCTGTCTTGCTGTGTTGTAATACAGTAAATGGCTTTGTCTGCTGGTGGCAAGGTGAAGGTTTTGTTGCCTGCCACAAGCACTAAAATCTCATTGCTTGGGATCTCTCTTAGTATTGATTTTAAAAGCAGCACTCAGCAAGCATCAGATTATTAATCCAACCAGTAACTTCACAGTTTATAACTCTTAGGGCTTTTTTTTATGTTGCCCTACGAAGACACATGATGTGAAAATAAATAAAGCAGAGGGGTGAGCTCTGGTTTGTTGAATAGCTTCAAGGGGAGTGGGAAGGAAGAACTGGAAAGGTGGGAAAGAAATAGGGAAACTGTTGCGTGCTGTGAATAGCCTCCAAAATCTGAGTCACTGTTCACACCATCAGGTCCAGGTGTGACTACAGCTGCTCACCTGTGCTGTGCGCTTATCACTCAAGGGGAAGGAGAAGGGACAGGCTCATTTGCACAGAATTGCAACTAAATGAGGAAGTTCCCATCTCGAAGGCCACTGCTTCATTAGAAACCAACTTTGCAGAAATCTCGACTATGATTTAATTTTCATTTAAATAGGCACACCATTTTAACTGGGCCAGTACTCCTGGATTTTGGGGATTTTTGGTCCAGTTTTGCTGCCGAACAGAATGTACTGCTGCTGTACAATACCTGTCGAGATGATGAATTTTGGGCCAGAGAGACTCTCATGTGCGCAGGGTGGTGGATTCTTGATGGAAATGTCCATGTACTGCTTAGTTTGAAATATAGTCAATCTAATTTTTTTTTTGTACAGGCAGGATAAATAATATAATTCCTGCCAATGGGAATTGGACCTATTAATAGCCTGGCACTTGGAGCTGGTTTATGAGCACTGGGGTGCACGGCGTAGTAGATCTATATTAATTTTATTTTCTTAGCTCTCTTCTTGGGCACCTGGGGTACATTATCTTGTTTTATGCAGTAGATCACAGAATCATAGAATAGTTTGGGTTGGAAGGGACCTTTAAAGGTCATCTAGTCCAATTCCCCTGCAGTGAGCAGGGACATCTTCAACTAGGTCAGGTTGTCCAGAGCCCCGTCCAACCTGACCTTGCATGTGTCCAGGGATGGGGCATCTAGAACCTCTCTGGGCAACCTGTTTCAGTCTTTTACCACCCTCATCATAAAAAAACCGTCTTCTTTGTATACAGTCTAGATGTTTGAGCCTGTGTTACTCTGTCTACAACTTTTAATTTCTGGAGAAATAGAGTCTCTTAACAATTTTTGGCAGGTTTAGAAGAGGAGCTTTAGAAGAGAAGATCATGTTGAGATTGGCTGCCCTTTCTAGGTTGCTGTACCATTTGGTATTCGATCCTTGCAGCTGCTGCCTCTGATGTGATATTGTCACTCCTAATGCTTCTGATAAAGTGCAATTCTGGACGAGAACATAACTTCTTAATTTCATGATGGATGGCCACTTTGTGACGTCCATGATGCTACATTGTGAATCTGACTGGAGAATCCATTGCCTTGAGGACTCCGTCCTGAAATGAACCGTTAATGAAAGTGCAGGAGACTCCCAAAAAGCAGCACAGAGTGGTACCGGTTTGACACTCAACTAATTGATCACTTTGAAGGAAGAACAGCTTAATCCCCCCTGCTTTTCCATCAGGATAGGGGCCCTTTTTACGTTTCATTAAGGCGTTAGAGCTATGTTCTTGTATTTGGTCATCCGCACAAATTAAAATCACAGTAAAATCCCCCTTAAAAAAAAGGTGGTTGAGGTTCCATTGGTTTTGAACTACCATTTCTTCAGTTTCCAGAGATGGGTGTTTCAGAATTAAGTTCATAGGAAAGCAAACAATCTTCCTTTAGAGCAAGAAAGCAATTTTTGGAGAACAGGGCATTGACTCAAGTAGCAACTGGAACACATGAAGTGCTGCAATTAGAAAAGGCAATAGCCACTGCAGCCAGTATGAATAGTCCCCTAGACTAATACTGTGTTAAGGTCATCTACACCTATTTTGTTTGCCATCAGGTAATTAGATTTGGTATTTTGTGTTTTAATATGTGTTTTTCTGTGCTCACAGCCTTGCTTAGTTTGGCACTGTAGGTTTTTGGGAAGTTATTAGTAGGTTTTATGGTTCAGAAAATAATTCTAAAACCCCTTCTGTGTTCTCTGCCAGATTTGTTGGGCAAATCTTGTCCAGTGTATGCAGGTCTCCGTGGGAAATGCCACTCAGCAGTGAGCAAATGGGCATATTTGCAAGGGCACTTGGTCAGCAGCAACATAAAGCTGTGTTATATATCATCCTGTGTGCCTCATCTTGGATACGGATATTATAATTCTTCAAGGAAAATGCTCTAGGATGCTGAAGGTGGATAGAAAAAAGGCTGAGGTCAACTACCGCAACCTGCGACTGAACTACCAAGAAAAGTTTATGCATCCAGTGACTGAAAGGTGGGGTTGATATTGGGACTCTTTCCTATCTTCTGTTTTTACTTGCATTTCTGGGGGCTTTTTATGCAAATGGTTTACATGCTTCTCCTGCACACTTGTCAATACCTGGGAGCATGTATGTGTTAGATACTGCAAAGAAGCTGAATCATGAATAATTCAGTTTATTGTTAATAGCTGACTCCAGTTTGGGATAATTAATTCACCAGAATGGACTTAATTGTATAGATTGTTTCAATAAACCACCAGAAAAATTACTACATCAGTCCTGTCTCTGAAGCATCCTGTTAAAAATCTGCAATCCTACAGAATTTGGAGCATCCTACAGAGCATTAGTGAAAGAGGAAAAGTTTATGTATGCTTAGTGATTCTGGTCAGATATGGTACCTGCAGGTCACATATTCCATTGGAGAGTAAAATATATCTACAAGTTTCACACTGGCAGTTGTTCCAGAAGTACTGTGTCATTCTTTGGACTTTCATTTCAAAGCAAGATGGATCAAGGAGAAATGAATTAAATGAGAGAAAAAGATAGCAAAGGGTTCATTAGGCTTATTCCCAAATGAGCGCCTTGCAATTCACTGCACTCGGCTTTTTTAACTTGCTGTTGCTGCTGCTACTCTTCTGATCCCTTGGGAGTGTGCATTGCTTCAATTCCTGGTTCTTTCTCCAGTTTAATCTTGGCAATTGTGCATTTCTTTGTCACTTGTAATGCATTTCGTATTTCTGCTCTGCAGAGAGGGTTAGGAGTGGTTTTAGGGAAGGAAGGTAGCCTCCAGGACCACAGAGCATTTAAGATTAATTCGTCAGTTGCTTTTTCGTAAGGCAAAACACTTGAGAATATTTAGGAAAATTGCTTAGAAACCTGTGAAAAAGCTTAAAGTTTTGAGGTCACCAAGGTGAGGACAGTGTTGGACATGCTTTAATTTCTTATGTCTGCTGAACTAGAGCTATCTGGAACAACATAACAAAGTTTTACATGAATACAGTAAAAATGGGCTGGAGTTTTCTGATTGTTATCTCACAGCAGCGAGCAACTTGGATTTCCATAATGCTTTTCGCAAAGTGGAACATCTTGTAGCACTTTGCAAAGCATTTAATTACTGGTAATGCTGATGCTGCGATTCTCTGGCCTAACATTTAAAGGCAGCATCAGAAACAACAATATTCTTTATGTTTTAAGTATTAACATTTGGAAACCTTTCAGCTTTCAAGAGCAATCCTTGGCTTCTGGAAGGCCAAAAAATCCTGGAGACAGCTGCGGTTACATTCAGCCATACCCTTGTATTCCTCAGCCTGCAGAAGCTGTTTTAATTAGGGGAGGAAGGTTATGATGAAGTAGGCTTTTAATAGCCAGTCTCTGAAGTGCCAAAACATTTCCGCAGGAAAGGGGTTTGTGTTGTGTGGGGTTTTCCCTTTTACGCTTTCCAATGTGAGGATTAACAAAGTGGTGGTGTAAACAAGGCAGTTACTCGGTGCTCCAGAAAAACCTGTACAAAGCATTGTGCTTTAAAGCCTGCTTCTATGGAAAGGAGGAACCTTCATTTGGCATTGGAATCATAGAATCGGCAATTGTAGAATAGTTTGGGTTGGAAGGGACCTTTAAACGTTATCTAGTTCAACCTTCCTGCAATAAGCAGGGACATCTTCAATTAGATCAGGTTGCTCTGAGCCCCGTCCATAGAGTCATAGAAGGGTTTGGGTTGAAGGGACCTTCAAAGACCATCCAGGCCACCCCCCCTGCTATGGATAGGAACATCTTCAACTAGGTCAGGTTGCTCAAAGCCCTGTTCAACCTGACCTTGAGTGTTCCCAGGGATGGGGCATTGACCACGGATCTGGGCAACTGTTCCAGTGTCTCACCACCCTCATCGTAAAAAATTTCTTCCTTATGCCTAGTCTGAATTTACCCTCTTAATTTAAAACCACTGTCCCTTGTCCTATTGCAACAAGCCCTACTAAAAAGTCTGTCCCCATCTTTCCTCTAAGCCCCCTTTAAGTATTGAAAGGTGGTAATAAGGTCTCCCCGGAGCCTTCTCTTCTCCAGGCTGAACAACCCCAACTCTCTCAGCTTGTCCTCACAAGAGAGGTGTTCCAGCCCTCTGATCATCTTCGTGGCCTCCTCCGGACCTGCTCCAACAGGTCCATGTCCTTCCCATACTGACATCCTGCTCATCTCCACACTGAATATAGTCAAGAGGGGTTGAACATCTCCCTGGAGAAGGCAGAGGGACTGAGCAGAGGGTCTCGCTTGTCTTAATTCAGTGGGTGGAAAGATCTGGTGTGCCGCCGTCGGGTACATGATGGTGTCAAGAGCAGTGCGGAGAGGTTTCCTATGATGGATGAGGATTTGAAGATTAAAACCAACACCTGTCAGGAATGGTTCAGGTGTAGTTGATCCCTCCCATGCATAAAATGAGACCTTGTCAGTTAAATAAAATATTTATGGGGAAAGGGAGAGAATTCACAAATACCATGAGAGCCATACAGCAGCATACTTAATGGCTGAGAGGTATGACATACGTGCTGTGTGTTATATGGAAAGAAAAAACATGTTTCCTAACAAATGCCAGTTCTATGTGTGTGGGAATTGTGCTAAATGGTGATGCCTGTGGAGCTGGACTCCCTTTTGCTTGCCAGATGCTGGAGGAAAAAAATAGAGCTTTCTCGTGCTCAGGTAGTCTTAGTGTGCTGGACAATTCCAAATAGTCTTCCATTTTTAATATTAATTCACGTACAGTAGAGTCTTTTGGGAGAATGGGAGTGGTAGGCCCCTTATTTGAGATTTATAGTGGTGCTTGCTCTTGCCCTGAAACACCAGCTCATTTTCCTCTTGAATTAGCCAAGTTCTTGGTGTTGGGAATCACTGTGTATTATTATTTTTTTAATGTTGTGGATCTTTTTGGTGGTGTTTACTATCTGTTCCAATTTAACTGGAATAAGGTGTTTAAAGGACATTACGTAGATATACTTATTTATGCACAATATAAACAGCCTGAATGTGTACCTACAGCTAATTTCTAGAACAACCATGTGGGGCATGATACAACCTGGTGATGTTAATTAAGAGGCACCCTCCACCTCTTTTTATAGTCACAGGCTTGACCTCAGATGAACAGAAGAAATATGACATGTTTAAAATTAAATAAATAAATAAAACCATATTTGGATACAAACATTTCTAAACTCTATTCAGCCAGGCTCACTGAGCACTGATTAAACATTCAGTGGAGACATTCAGCAATACACTTCTCATTTCTAAAAATACTTTGTCTCCAAGCACTGTCATTTAAGGAATTTCTCGGGGGGGGGAACCAAACAATTCCTTTTAGCTACACCAGAGCTCTCCAGAAACAGCCACTGTAGATGGTGCGTAATTAATCAACTGCTCGAATCCACACTGCGCTCTTCCTAAGGGTCAAGATCTCTGTGTTAGAGCAAGTGTGTTTCGGTTGGTATTTCTTAGCCCTGTTCTGAAATGGAAGCATCTTTATTTGTTTATTATTGCTTGGGTCATAAAAACAAACTACCTCATTGTGAAAAGGCTGCCACTCTCTGCTGCAGGAATCAAGATAAGCTACAAAACCAGAATTAATTGGCCCTCGTAAATAGTCTGCCTTTGCTGACAGCTCCTGTGGTGTGTATTATGCGTATCAGCAGCAAGAAGACATTATGTAGTTTTATAATCCAATTCAAAATAGTTCAAAAACCAAACAAACAAAACCACAACCAAAAAATCCCACCAAAACTTAAAATGGAGGCTTTGTTTTGCCCTTTTTTTTTTAAAAAAAATCCTCTGCCCCTCCGTCATTTTTAGTTCTATTAACAAGCAAAACCTGGAGGCTTAGATTGCATTTCAGTGATTTTTTTTTTCTTTTTTATTATTATTTTATTTTTCCCCCTCTTTTTTTTTTTTTTTTTTTTTTTTTTTACATTATTGTAGGACTCCATTGTCATCTTATCCTATCTGCAGGACAAAAACAAACTTACGGTCTGGCAATCTCAACTTTTACATACATCAGTCTTCACTTCAGTCCTTTTTGGAGGATTATGAACATTTCACAAATGAGGTGCTCTCTAGGGGCCAAGAGTGAGTCGCTTTTCTAGCCAGTATTGGGTTTTGTCTCCTTTATAGCAGATGCTTGTATGGTTATAGAGACTTGTTCCCTTTCTGTTGAAGGCTGTAGATCTTGCCAAATGTCTGTCCATCTGTCTTGCCAGAGCATTTGAGTCTTCCTGTGTAGGAAGACCACAAAAAAACAAAAAAAACCCAACAAAAACTCCTAACCCCCCCAAACAACAAAAAAACCCCACCAAACGAAAACATCTTAAGTCTGCTCTTCAACTGCAAAGCTAGACTCTGTTGTGTCTGAGGGATGCTTAGTGGTCAGGAATTAATTGATACAGAAGTATCATCTCTTTTGTGGTAGAGGGGTCACTTGCATGGCATTCATATTTCAAAAAGGAAAAGAGTAGCCTTTTAAGCATTGCTTGCCAGATTATTTTCTAATTAAATATTTAACATTTATTTCTGAAGGGAATGGTGGTAACTTTTGATGCTCAGTTTGCTACAACCTTTGAGGAGCTTGATATTTCTTTTTTTTCTTTTTTTTTTTTTTTTTCTGTCCCCCAAGTGCTTCTGAATCCTTTATCTACAAAGGTCAAAGTGACACTTAACATGCTAGTTTCTTTTATTTCCCCAGTCTGCTGTATCTTTTGTGTTCCAAATAAAAATGCCAGTCTAGATTAACTTTTGGCATCCTTTTTGTCCTTCAAAGGCGGCGTATCAGCTTTTCAACATGTTCCAGCCAGCGACAAATACAGTTTAAGCTGGAATAAAACTCATGCACACCACCATGTGGTGGTACATTAACCACCTTCTTGAGGAGTTTTGGTTTGTACGGATGTCTGAAGTGTGTGTTAATTGTCTTGATGAATTTTTTGAACTAATATGTCATCTTTGAATATATAACCAGCAAGATCCATTTGGATCAAATTGCTTCTCAGCATATCTTTGCCTCGCTACAAGAATTTTATATCTGCAGCACAAATATGCTTCTTGAACACCATCCCAGCTATTAAGGCAAATTAAGAATGATGGTAGAGCCTGTTGAGTAAGTTCCACATGTAGCATGGGCCGATTAATAAGCAGCACACTGGATTATGAACAGTCTCTATAGCTTTACGTTAATAAAGGGAAATACTCCATTGCTTCATAGAATCATAGAATCGTTTAGGTTGGAAGGGACCTACAAGATCATCGAGTCCAACTGTCATCCATGCCCACTAGACCATGGCACAGAGTACACCGTCTACGTGCTTTTTTAATACCTCCAGGGATGGTGACTCAACCGCTTCCCTGGGCAGCCTATTCTAATGTATGACAACACCCTCAGTAAAGAAATTTTTCCTAATATCCAACCTAAATCTCCCCTGCCTCAACTCGAGGCCATTTCCTCTCGTCCCATCTCCAGCCACCCGACAGAAGAGACCAGCACCCACCTCACTACAACCCCCCTTCA
>JAOBAS010000070.1:314444-342529 GCA_025311575.1 Elanoides forficatus
TTACACTTGTGATGAATTTATTTTAATTGTTGATTTCTAATATAAGTTTTAATTATTCTTGCAGATAGGTAATACATTTACAAAGAATAGCAGATAACATAACATTCAGAATACAAATTAACATGCACAAATAAAATAACATTTCAATTATTCATGTGACTTACAGAATTTTTAGGCTGAAATAATCACAGCAGTGATTATTTCTTCTTATATCAACTATTACTGTAAAATAACAAATAGAAGGATCAGTCTGGGAAGTAAAAAGAACAGAATGCCATTCTGATACTCCTAGGTGGTGCTACAAAATCTAATAGATCAAGTTGAAAAAGTTAGGAGTATTTTTGAGTATCAGACTTGGTATCTCAAAATTAAGTTCTGATTTACTGAAAAGTTTGGCTTTTGCATTGCAGATTGTTAGATTAATGCATGACAACTTTGAACAATTTGGCCATTTTTTTGGTAGAGTCTGTTTTCAAAGCACCATAAAATGTAATAGATATTATGTTATAGCCTAGGTACTAGGTTAGGTGCAGTGTAGCTGTAGTATATGGCTGCCTCATCTGGGAGGACATCCTACTCAAGATGAAAAATATGCTTCATATGTATGAGTTCATTTTACATATATTTATCAGTAGAGAGAGCATTTTGCCTTCTTGGGATTTGACAGCTGAACTGGGCGGGGTTGCGTCCTCCCACAATCTTGTTGGCTTTTCTGTTTTCCATGGGCTCCCATTCCGTTAGCTACCAGTTCTCCCTTCTTTAGTCAAGTTTAGTCAAGCTCAAGTCAGAGAATTTCAGGGATGAATAATTTCAGAGGTAAATTCTTAAAAACCCATTACTTTGGAACAGTTGAAAGCAGATTAATTTGATAGTAGTCAGGATGGGAAAAAGAATAGGGTTAGGAATAGGAATTGGTGTGGGGGATTAGCAGAGTGATGGATTTCTTTGCTATGTGGAAGAATAAAATGGTAGATTTCCACAAGGAGAAGACTGAAGTGAGGAAAACGTTCGAGTCACTTGCTCATAAGCAGTGAAAACTTCAGATTTAATAGTCTGGTTTTTGCTTTGCTTGTTGTTTCTTTATTTCAGTTCTGTGCATTAAAAACTAAAGTAATTGTCCCAATTTGGGACTGTGATCTCCTTCAAAATGTAAATAAAAATAGGATACTACTGTGGTAATTAATTTTTCTGAATTTCACTTGCCCTAAGTAATGATGACAGTTTTTCTCATGTCTGGTTTTTTTGCCCTGGTTTTCATGAGTCAAATTTTATCTGTCATAGTCAATCCAAAACTGTAAAAACATGGACTATAAAATTATTTATTTAAAATACAAGTTAAATAAAAGTTTTTACCTAATTTTACTCATAAAACCCACATGATTTGTAAAGTATGATCATACAGAACAGTACTGGTCTAAACCTCCTACCTGTTGTTACAGCTGAATAGTGACTTCATAAACGTGTGGGTGTAATTTTGAAAATGGAAAATGCCTTCTCTTGGGCCATTAATTTCTATCTGCAGCAAGATGAGTTATGTTTTAATGTGTATATACTTCTGAATTTCATTTAAGTTCACTTTCCGTCATTACATTCCCAAACAATAAGACCAAGTTCTTATCTGGAGTAATAGGCATGCACATGGCCTTACCAAATATCTCTGTGTGCTCATGCTTGTTGCATTTGTTTACATTTAAGTAAAAGTTAATAAGTAGATTAATGGCCTTAGGCATTTCTCTTTTCTTCCTCAAATAATTTAAGTTGAAAAAAAAAAAGGTAGATTGTCAGTGTGTGCATTGCTAATAATGTGAGTGCTGGGAATAATGCAGATCTGTGATTGTCAAGCGGTATTTAGTCTGACAGTGGAGTCCATGTAGTTGGTTGTACCATGCTTGTGAGGGAAATGTGGATTAAGCTTCTTACACCAGATGCAGCATCCCATTTGAAGTGGAGTCCATTTTATAAAAATCAGGTTCCAGACACATTTTTTGGTTCCATTCATTTCATGTATGTAGCCATCTGCTGGGAAACCATCTTCTATCTTTCTCAATCTACAAGAGGATTACTTATTTTGAAAATAAATTAGTTTTTCTAAATTGCCCAATGATTTAATCTTTCTGTACAAAAGCTGTGATTATTTAACTGCTAGTGAATTCTGAAAGTGTATTTACACTTTCTCTCATGCATCGTAAGTGTTCATACATCTTCAAGCCAAGTACTACATTCTTGTGATTCAAGCTGCCACCTTCAAGCCACCCACGCATGGTGGTTTGGTATATTCTATGCGTTCCTCAGATGGGTTTTTAAATAAACCAATCCACAGGCGCAGATGAATAAAACAGATGGTGAAAATTAAGGATTGATTTGCAAATTAAGTTGGCAGTTTTGGAGCCAGGGTTTGCCACTGCCAGGCTGGCATAGGTAGCAGGTCACCCTGCTTCTTCAACCTCTCGTAGGCTTGTGTCTGACATTCCTGCAGGCCTTTCTTCGGCTTGACTGGCAAGCTAGACTTCCATGAGCCCTTTTGGCAACATACTATGATATCTCACTGAAACAACTTCTCTTCTCAGTCATCACAGGCCCCGGGGCAATCTCTGAGTCAGCCTCAGGCCACTGTCTCAGGCTTTGCTCAGGTCTCCAGTCTTCTTCCAAACGACGACATATGGCCAGACATGAAAGCAGCCTTGCCTACTGCCTGCTCTTCGTCAGCTCAGTGCTTTTTTGCCCTTGCAGAAATAATGTTTTGTTTCTTTTCTTCTTCATCCTGTTTTCACCCTGTCACTCACATCTTTGTTGATGTCTTTCCCGGTCTAAGCTGTTTTCAGTTATTAGTTGGCTAACCAGTGTGGGCTGGTGAAAGGCTGTTCACGTTCTTAGGATGTCTGACCCCGTAGGATTTACACCTGGATTTAAGTTAGCTAAAACATGTACAACTTGGGAGGATCAAGGCCTAATCTGGGAAATAATCTGCTGGAAACTTGGTATTAAATATTGTCTTGGTAGAGTGTTTGGGCTTTTAGAGTGTTTAATATTTTGAAAATTGCTTAATTTAGCAATGGATGGCAGGTACTTTAAAAGTGGAAAATACATTTGTTACACAGACATTTAAAATATGACTTACATGACTGAAAAGTATTACATCAAAATAATAATTTTATGCATGTTAGTTTATTTATAGGCTCCTATTGTTAAGGATTTGGTGTTACGAACAGCAGGTTCTGCATTCCATATTTCTATGAGTTTCAATGGAAAGGAGAAAAATATACTCCTTACAGCTTTCTGCAAAAGAATCACAAGGATACATTTGAGCCATTTCTTGACTGACTTGAATAATGAGAAAGTTTGTGGCTGACAGACTTTGGTTTCACCATTGATTATTAGTAAAACATTAGAAATGCACAGTAGTCTTTAAAAAAAGAAATCTAGAAACCTGTCAGTTAAATCAATCTAATGCGAATCAAACAAAGCTCATGATAGAAAGGATAGATAGAAAGACTCATTTTTACTTGACTTAATAAACAGGATTATTACTGAATTAAAGTTTGGATTTTTTGTCAGAACAGGATTTTTTCCAATATGTTTTGACAGCGCTTTCAGCTATGAGAAACTACTGACTGTAGATATTCTCTGCCAGAATGATGAATCTATTTCCAGTAAGCTAGTTGCTTCATCTTGTTGGATTTACTCTTGGGAATTTATCACGTAATCCCCTTAATCCAAACCAGTTGTGTACATATTTTGTAATTGATGAATTACTGACAGTAAATAAATACTCATACAAAATCAACTATTTCTTAAAAAAAAAAAAAATACTGTTTAACAATTTTCATACCAGAATTTAGCAGTCTTGTATTTACTGTGTCTTTTCACATGAACTAGAGTGTCATCTAAAACTGCTGTTTACAATTATTACAACACTGAATATATACATTCTCAGATAAGAATGCATTTACTTTGCAACTGTATGTCAAATACTTTTATCAACACAGTGAGTAATACCAGATCACTAGTCCTTGAAATAACATGTCATTAAATATGTGAAGATGAAACAACTATTCTTCCGTCAAATTCTGCTCTACATTTAGATGAAATGCCTTGGTTAAGTAATGTCTTTGAAGACTGGGTGTTACTTCCTTTAGCTCTGATTGTAGTTGGCAGGCATTATATGTTCCTTTGTGTATTACCAAAACAGAACATCTATCTGCAGCGTACTCTCTGTCTTTTCTTCATAAATGGATGTAACTTTGGTGTGTTGGATGTATTTTGGGGTGTTGTTTGCATTTGATTAATTGGGTCTTACTGCTTTTGTGTGTGTGTGTATCTTATTCCTGCTACTGAATATATATGATTGATGCACTGAACTGTTGGCTTCTGCACTGTGAATATTAATCAAAGAATACACTCCTCTGCTTAATAGCTTTGCAGTGTAGGAGGCAGCCAAACAACATAGACTATAGTCTGGCTTTTTTTTTGCTATTTAATCATTATTGTGTAAGACACTGGCAAGAACACTTTTTTTCATCTATAAACACTGTTTCATGCTTAAACATATCCATTGTTTGGTCAAAGTTATGAAATATTGTTGCTCAATTAAATTTTGTTTTCAACATTTCCTGGTAAAAGTAGTAATAGAAGAGATAAAACAGTAAAGGAAGGGGAGATAATTAAGTAGAAAAAAAATACTAGGCATAGCAAGCAAGGAAGAAAAAGATGATGTGGAGTCAGTAAATTCAGCCTCATACGTTTTCAGGTCTTATGATTTGAACAAATAGTTTTCTCTAATGCAAAGCCAAACCTGATGCTTTTCTAGATTCCATTATTATAGTGAAAGGGATAATTTATAACTAAACTATTCTTAAAGAGAATCAGGGTAGACATTTGCTGTGTTCTTATGTAGACTTAAAATGTGTATAAGGCTAGATATTGTTTGGGGTGTGACAGCTTCTTTGGGCGAAAAGTTAAAAGACATGTTCAATGTTTAAAACAAAAAAAACAGTAAATATTTATTGGTGGTGATGGTGATGCAACTCACTATCAAAAGCAGCAAGCTTCTTGAAAACACAGCTCACATGTTTATGGCATATAGTTCTGATATAAAGGTTAATAGTTATAGCTTTAGTCATTCTCTGTGAATCTCACCAGTGAGGCAGCCAAGGCTAATCGGAAGGCTTAGGCTTCAGGATCTGTAGTATTTTACAAGGGGTTTTGTTTTAGTCTCCACCCCCACCCCTTTCATAAAAATGCCCTAGAGCAGGGGCTTTCTCAGAATTACACTGTTAGCAGAATTTTCCCCCAAGCACTATCACTGGCTTAGCTGTACAACTAGCAGAATTAGCAGAATTTATTGAACAGGAGTTCCTCCTGCTGTTGCCGGTTGCCCTTGACCATGAGCGTAGGCTTGGTAAAATCCTTGCAGAGTGGTAAGACCATAGAGAATATCACATTATTTGTATTTACTAATGTTGTTCTACAAATTCTATTTTACTTGTTAGGAGTGTAAGTTACGGCACAGAAAATACATCTCAATTTTTGTTATAGATCATGGTTTTGTAATATTCTAGAGAGGCATAAGGCAGAAATCTCCCAAACCTTCTGCATTTTTGTATGATATAATATGTTCAATGGCAGATCTGTTTTTATGGAAAGGAATACAGTAGTACTGAAGCTTGTGATTCATAAAAAACAATAGTTGAAAGCTGAATCATTGAATCATAAAAACTTCTTGTTTGTTTCCAGTCAGTTTATTTGTCTCAGAGATGTATTTGAAGTATTTTCAGGAAACATCAGTGAGAGAACTGAATGGCTTCAATAAAATACTGGCTTAGTCCACCATTATCCAGCGGAAATTAATCTATTTTACATTAGTCAAACATGCATTTGTCCAGTGTTGTACGACCTCCTTTTGAACACCTATAAATATTCCTCTTGCAGATATACATACATTTCTATTTGAATATATTAGCATGCTCTTGCAGAAATAACTATTTGAAAAGAAATTTTTACTTACTGACTGTCTGTATAAATTGAATATTTGATTCAGAGCCATGTCAAAATGGTAGATCTTGTGTATTTTCAAAATCCTTCCTCCTGGATAAAGGCTATTTCCACTGTTTTAATTCATACAAACATCTGCTTCTGTGATTTGACTCTACTTCTTCAGTTTTGATAATGATTCTTGTTGTTTGTCAGTTCTGGAAGTTAGTTGTTAGTCCAACTAAGCAATCTTCACATGTCTGGTTAATGTAGTTACAAAACTGAAGGTGGCATTTAGGAGTGCCTTTGTACGATAGTTTAATTTCTGTATGTTTATATAATTGTTTATGGAATTAAAAATGAAAATATTTGAACTGAACAAGACATCTAAGTTTGTGGTATAAATGGATGGGAAACTAATACTTGCATTTTTTCTTTTTCCAAACTTCAGGGGGGACACAGAGATTACCTCGCACAATTGGAGTGTCTTTGGCAAAAGAACTAATCTTCTCTGCACGTATTGTAGATGGTGAGGAAGCAAAATCAATAGGATTGATTAGCCATGTGGTAGAACAGAATGAAGCAGGGGATGCTGCGTACAGAAGAGCGTTAGCTCTGGCTAGAGAATTTTTACCTCAGGTAAAACAAATTATTTTTATTTCAGTTTTTAGTTTTTACCAAACATTAAAAATGAAAAAGAACCAGCTATATTAAGAAAAACTGTCATTATGTTATGTATTAAAAAGCCGTTCTAGTTATGTAGATAGCAATCAGAAGTTTTCTCTCTCGTGTATTGAGTGGTGGTATTTGGTAATTATTTCAAAAAACCTCTGTCAATCCTCGTATCATCATGATATGGTCTGTGTTTGTATTGCTTATTTTGGCTTTCAAGTTTTAAACAAGAAAATAGCGTATGGGGGTTTTGTTAGTAAAGCAATTGTCTCAATAGGTTATTCCATTGCTGTTGAACACTTCAGAAGAAAGGCAAAAAGGTCTGTATGAAAGTGGACGTATCTCAGTGTAACTCCTATTCTGAAAACATAAAGCTAAACATAATTTCAGTATTAAAGCAAATCCCATTTACTAGTGGAAAGCTTGCCTTCCGTCCTTTGTGTATAAGCTTGATGAAAGAATCGTGCTCTTATTATCATTCATTCTAAGTGACATTCTATCTCTCTTTCATAAAAGAATTGAAGTGGGATTTGCTGAATTCCTGTGCTTTAGAACTTGAAAATTTTAGTAAGGAAAAGTTTTAAGTATGACACTTACAGGAGTCTTTGTGTTAGCTGATTGCTACCTGTTCCCTTGTTGCCGTAGGCTGCAAGCTATTTGTTCAGAGTAGGAATGTGAGTTTGGAGCTTTTGATAAACCTGCTTTTCAAGGGAAGGGTCCCAGGTAGCAAATTCACGGGAAGCAGAAGAATAAAGTAATTAGTAAACCACATTATTGGATCACAAGAGTAAGAGTAACAGGTACTTTTTTTTATTGAAAATGTTACAGATTAAATGTGGCATTTAACATTGGTTATTTGTGTCTTGAACACCCTCATAGAAGGACAAACATGAAAAATACAGTAAGAATTTTAACATACAGTGATTCTGGAAGGTTGATTTATAGTTACAGCTTCGCATTGGAACTGGCTTAAAAGCATTTGGCTTTTCCCAAAGCAGCAGGCCACTTCTCTAAAGCAGTGCCTGAACATTCAGAAGCTGATGCTGATGGATAGGCACAGGACTGAGACAACTCCCAAAGATGCCTCAATGTTCTGTGGCACATTGGAGGAGGAGGGTGGAAATCCCTCTGCTTGCTGGGGACCTCAGGAGATCACAGAAGTGTGTCATCACTTGACCAGTGCAGGCTTTGCAGTAGCATATTTTAGGTTTGAGGCTGCATCAGTTAATTTTATTTCATTATCACATCTTTCCATGTGTCTCCATTGTGTGATAATAAGGATAAAAGATTGACCTTGCGAATGCCTGTAATGATGTCTCTTAAGGTGGCCGTTCTGAGCCTTGTTTTGGAGGGAATTGAACAAGCTTGACAAAAGTGGATGTGCTCAGCATCTTTGAAACATAAATGAAACACACTGCTTTAATTAGGTTCTTTTAAAAAAGTCTTTAACTTTTTCTCAATATTGAAACTTATCAGTTTGGAAGCAAATGCCTACTACAGTGATTTAATTTAGGATATTTGACCTACTTGTTATAAATTTAATAAAAGTCCAAAACCAAGAAGGTCACAGTATGAGAGCATTGATGTACAAACTCTTCATTGCACAATCTTGTAGATTTTGGTGGTATGTAAATAAGCTTTTTCTTTCATTTTAGGGACCAGTAGCAATGAGAGTTGCAAAACTGGCTATCAATCAGGGAATGGAGGTAAGGATCTGTACTTTCCGTAAGAGTAAGCAGAAGTCAGGCTCGCAGCAGGTCTACTGTGGTGATTTTTTTCCTAGAACTGTTTTTAGTTTCTCAGTGCATAGTCTTTCGAGATCTATTTAGTCAAAACTTTTTAAAAGAAGAAATGCATTTTTCTTATGTCTCAGACTCCTGAAACTAGAGTTGATACTGATTTCCATAACAAGGCTTAGTAACCTCATGTCTGTCCAGGAGTAATGCACTCTGCTAATTATTAATACTAGAAAGTAAACATAAACTACTATGAACAAGTTGTATTTCAAATGCTGAGTGGAAAAAAACCTCAAAGTCATACTCTGTCAAGTTTGTCAGTGCTCTCAGTGTTTAGTAACTAGTAAAGTTAAAGGCCAAAAGACATGTTATTTATTTTTAATAGTTTAATAGAGGTTAGTGTTAAAATTATATCTAGAGTCTGATTTCATATTTGATTCTGATTGCCGCTCCTTCTTGAACACTATTCACCTATCTCTAAAGCTCGTTAAAATCCAGCCCTGAACATGTCTGGACATGTGTTTTGCTTTAGGCTTGTGAATCACGTTGCTGAGCTCAGCAGGACTATTCATATTTAAAGTTAAGCATATGCATGAGCTCTGCACCAGGACACCTTACAGCTCAACCTGGGACAAGGGAAAGGGGATCACACTGCATTGCAACACCTGAATCCAGGAAGACAAATTTAAGAATGGTCCTTTTTTTCTTAAAGTCTCAAAAGCAACCAGTGATATAATTGAGTTCAGCAAAGTGTACCACCAGTAAGTTTTGGCCTGAGAACCAAACTCAGATGCTGTTGTGCAAAAAGTATGTTTGTTAGGTTTCCACAGCAAGTAATGATGGAATTCAAGATTTATTTCAGTGGTACCCAAGGTTCAAAATGCTACAAGCTAAATTATCTATCTACCAGGTGTAGTGGACTGAAATGTCAAAATCATGATGTTTACAGGACCGGGGACAATGTGGTTAGAAGGACTCTGATCGTCTAGTTCAATCTTGAGGCCCCAAGACAAGAACTACTGTATCAAAACCAGTGAAGCCAAATGTTCATTCAAGTTGTTGTTACAAACCTTCCATGGCAGAGATTTCATGGCTTCCTTTGGTAATCTATCCTATAGCTTATCTTCTCTTGACAAATTGCTTGTGGTACATAGCCACAGTCCTTTAAGTGGCCATGTGGAGAGCTGGTAAGTTCTGCAGCAGCTGATGCTTAAGACAGTCGGAAAAGTAGTGAGGGGAAAAATCAGCCTTTTCAGCTGTTCAGACCAGCTCACAAAGAGAAAAATCATATTAAAACTAGGTGGTGATGCAGGATGGCCATTAACTTTTTTTTTTTTTTTTTTTTTTTTAATTTTAAATCCCTTTAAACTCAAATTTATGTTTATTTTGTGGCATGGCACCATGTTCTTATATGACATTTTGAAGATAACTTGTTACAGAACAGTTTTTAAGTAATCATGCAGTACATTAAATCTTTTCCACTGTAGTAAATGAATTGATTACAAATGTGCAAGTAGCTAATGGGTTTTAGTCCAGATGATTTGTAGTGAAGAACATACATTGTTTTGACAGTGTATTACATACTAATTGTATCACCAAATAAGGAAACTTACAGAAAGACTAACCACTCTTACCACATGGCAGGGTAGCATTTCTGTGTTAAAGTAGTGTAGAAGAACTTTGCAAAGTGTTTTAGTATGTGGCATATAGGAACACAGTACTTAAATTAGCTATCAGGAAATAGTATATAATAAACATACAAAAATATGCTTTTAAAACCCATTGTATTCTTTTCCTCAGGTTGACTTAGTAACAGGTTTAGCAATTGAAGAAGCTTGTTATGCTCAGGTATGTAACTATAATTACATGAAAAAAACCAGAAAACAAGCTTTGTGGGTGCCTCTTATGAAACATGCAGAAATTCAACTATAAATTGCTCTACAATGTCTTCTACAAATATTTTGGCACTGTATTTAGACCTTCTACATACTCTGGTTTTGTAAGGAATTTAAGTAAGGAGGTGTAGTTTAGGACAAAAATGACTCCCTGCCAAGACTGTTAGTGTGAAGGTAGTGAAGCACTACCAGCCATACACCTAGCCAGTCATACACTGCCATGCACCTAGTCCAAGAACTGCCTTGCTTTTGTTTTTTTTTGGTTTAACATGAAATAACATGAAGGACATTTCACTAACATGTGCCACTAATGGCATATGTACTAACCAACAGAAAATCGAGACAAACCTCTTTGGCAGCGAAAACATGGGAATATTGTGTTTGAGTTTGTTCTTGGACTTTGAGACAAGTTTTTGATCCTGGAAATAGAAGCATCAGCATTAGATGCTTATTTAAAACATATGGTGATCTGATCAATAACCTACGCCACCCCACCCCAACACCAAAAAAACCCAACCCCAAAACCCAGAAAACACCCAAACATCAAAAACTCAAAACCAAACCCTATAGAGTTTATCACAGTCATCTGTTTGGAGCAAAGATACTCCTTCTTCTTCCAAATTGTTTCTCAGCCTTATATTGTGCCTTTGAAGTGTCTGGTACTTTCCTGTATCTGACTAGACATTTTAGTTTTCATTTTTCTGTTGTATTGTATGTTGCATGCAGGACACATTGAAGAAGTAGGATTTGTATGGAAATATTTTTCTTGGTATTGTTTTTGGTGTTAATAATGAATTGTTACTCTGCTCATTGCAGACTATTCCAACAAAAGATAGAATTGAAGGTCTTCTTGCATTTAAGGAGAAGAGACCTCCTCGCTACAAGGGAGAATAAAAGAAGCTGATGCCTTTAAAATACAGGGGGATAAAAGTACTGCTATGAGGACCATTAAGGTGCACTTTGCATCCACACCTGGAATATCACAGCCACCAAAGTATAAGCAAATCATGCTGTTGTTACAACATTTTGAATATGTCCATACTTGTACTGGGCCCAGACAGAAATGTGTGTCAACTCATGCTCATTACAGTTTCTGAAGGTTGATCTGTGTATTGGCAAGGTCACAGGTTCGTGCAGCATTTTTAAAATTTCATATGTATGAAATGTACCATTCCACAATTGAAAAAGCTCTGTAAATTCTTTATATAGACAAAACCTGTATGTGATGTTAAGTATAAATCTGCTGTATCGTTTTATCAAAACAAAAGCAACTACTGACCACCAAAAATAAGAAATTGTACCAAATATGCATTAAAATGATTCTGTATATCAGTAAAAATTATATTTGCGTATTCTACCTGAATATGTATATTATTAATAAAGCTAAGGGAAATGAAAAGGATTATTGTTTGGCAAATGTTAAGCTTTATTTATCTGACTTACACTATTCTAAGTAACATGCCATTATGTGCTAAAGTTAATTTTGTCCTTTTGATGAAGTCACTGCCATTATATTAATTTAATTGTATTAAATGAAGACATTTTCGAGGCCAGCCTTTAATTATGCATTCTTGTGTGCTAAACCTGGCTTTGTCTTGCATTCTTCCAACATATCATCTGATCAGCACTGTCTGCTGTGAAGGAACTTTATTTCACTTGCCTCAGTTATTTTAAATTTTTGGTGGTTGTATTAAAGATTGTTGTGCAGGGATCTGACTAATGCACTGTTAAAGAAACTAGAATTCCCTTAATCTCCAGAATATCCTTTTACAGGTCCTAATAACATTTATTTATATACAACAGGAATGATACTGAAATGTTCTTAGTTCTGTGGCGGCCTCAGGGTTCTTTTCGTACATTGAAAGAGAAATCCAGTAGGTTATGAGGTGAGAAAACTGTTGTAATTCATACTGTATATTTGCTGTGGACATGGCATATACAGCAAATGCCTGGAAATAACCTCTTAGAAAATATTTTTGTTAACTTGACTGGAAAATAAACATGGCTTAGCAGTCAGAGGCTGTCTTTTTATATGAAAACAAATTTCTTCGTGTTTGGTTACCATTGGCTCATGAAACTTGTGCATGCTCTGCTGTTTCTGCAACATTAACTATGGTCATTGTCCATATCTATGATGATAAAGCAGCTGATCAACATTAAATGACAAGAACTCATTTGAATTCCTATTTAGACATATCATTACATGTAAATTGATTATAACTGGTAGAGCACACACTTTGTTGACTGGTAAACTTGCTGAGTCGATCATTTCATGCATGATAATTTGCAAATAAAGTACCGGTGCTTGTTTTGATAGTTATATAAAGCCTAGAGGGTCATTTTCTCTTGTTTTTGAAATGCTAACATGTCATTTTCATTTTTACTGAGTAGGAAATGATTATGTTAATAGGAGAAAAAATATTAAGTCTGTGCTGACGGGTTTCTGTTTCATAACTTTGATATACAGTCTGGTTATTGAGCTGCCTCTGTTTTTCTAACAAGTGCTGATTAAGTAGCTTCTGTGAATGTCTATTTTAAAAAATCTAATAATTTTAAATACTGTGGCATAAGACTCTGTAGATTTGTGCCTTTAAATAGTAGTTTTGATCTCAGAAAATAATTTTGCTGTCACAGTGGTCTCTCCATTCCTTTTCTCAGGAGAAGATACTGTCATATCGTAGCAATTTGAATCCCTTCTTTGAAGTCAACAGTTTGAATATTATTACAAAGTGAGTACCAGTAGGACAGTTTTTAAAGGTACTTTCTAGTGATGTTGAAATAGTTCTTAGGGAACAGTTTTTTAGCAAAAGGTGTGTTAATCACTTACTGTCCCTGTTATTAAGTGACGTGTTATGATGGCTGCAGTGCTTGTGATTAATAGCAATATTAGAATTCTGCTTCCTCAAGAGGGTGATTTGTAACAGAAATGCTCTTATAAAGGCTGACTTTTCCTTGCAAAAGTTATGATCTGGCAAATCCTCCTTGAAGTGCTTAGGCTCAGCTCTTTCAGTTCCTGGTAAAGGCATGCTTTTCTCCACAATACCTCATGGGTGAGTGAGCCCTGGTCCCCGCTGGTTTCCTGAAAGGTTATCTCATGGTCCCTAGGCATAAGCAGCTTTTTTCTCCTGCTCCTGCTGAGCTCAAATGGGTAGTGAGTTCTTCTGCACTTCTCCACTGAGTTGGATATTGAAAAGTTATAATACAGGTAGGTCCGTTACCTTTAGCTGATTACCTCTCAACAGTGTAAGTGCAAGTTCAAATTACTAAATTGCCTAGAGATTCTCAGTTTCATACAGAAATTCATGTGTGACTTTATGTAACACATTTATAACACATATGTAACATTTTAGCCTTTAATCTATGAAAGCATTTGCGTTTTCTCTTCAATATTATTGAAGTAGCTCACATTCTTACTAGTTCTACTAAATTTCTGGATAGTTTTCAGAATTTTTTTAATGGCTTAAGTCAGTTCAGTGCCTTTGAGTATCACACCTGCTATGAAGAAATACGGTGTTTTATTTATTCTAAGGTTGTGTAATGCTACAGTTAACAGCACTTGGAGGATGTTGTTCTGTGGAACATTGCTATGAGATTTGCAGAGCATTTGTGCCAAATTGTTGAAATTCTGTCAGTCTGCATGCAGTTACTCATAGTCCTACACCAAGGTGCATATCAATGCTTTTCTAGAAATGCTTTTAATGCGCTGCATTCAGAATAGTAAACATCAGGATGTATCATTTGTAGCTGTTTCATATTTTCCTCAGTCATTGGTCTTTGATGTGTTAAACCATAGTCAGATTTGTTGAACGAACAAAAAAATAACAGGTCTCTCCAACACAGGAGAACGCAGAATATCATGCAACTTAGAGTAATGTAAGGGATTTGGTACTAGTGTCACTTCACATACTAAAACCAATTCATAGATGCGAAGTGAAAAGAGTAATTGAAACATCTTAATTTATCACCAACTTAGTTTTTGTTTTATTGCTTTTCCATGCAAGCAAATCCCTGAAAAGGTGTCTACTGAGATTAGAGAGAGGATTTATTTACAATTTAAAAAAAAAATAATTGAAAACCATTGGTATTTTTTGTGGTGTACATTGAACAAAATGTGCTTTCATGTCTCATTTGTGGGATTTCAGCCTTGTTCTTGCACCTAATGACACTGCTGAAAAGCCATGGGGCTTCACTGTCTAGTGAGGCTGATACAGTCAATGTACTCAAGGTGTGATAATGATGATGTAGTTATTTTAAGATGTTCTTTTTCTGCACACTTTTAGAAAGACAACTGTCTCCAAAATAAGAAAAAGGAGAATAATTGCAAACAGATAAACCAAAAGGAGAGATGTGTTCAGCTAAAGGTAATGAAATTCGTCTTGTGTATTTTGAGGGATTACAAAGACTAGTTTTCCTGTTTGTGTCTTTTTTTTCTGTTGGCTTTTGTTTGCTCTTAGTCTGGAGCTTGGACACCAGGGTGCAGGGAACATTTTTAAGGATTTGTATGGGTTGTTTTCACTTTAAGATCATCAATATTTTATAAGCAAAGTTAGGGAAGTTTAAAAAATTTTCTGAAAGGTTTTTGAAAGATGTAATCAGAAGTGATCATGTTATCACTGAAGATGGCGTAACATACCTTTTTTATTATAGATTTAAATGACGTTCAATTTCAACCTTGGCACAGAGTTGAATAGAAGTTTCCTTAGTTATGCAGAATGTACTGTATTTATGCACATTATTCATTATGCATTATAATATATATGTGTCTATACTGACATGTCATATCCATGCATATGTATTTGTATGTGCGTATGCATATGTGTATATATAAATAAAATTCTTCAGACTGTCAGATGAGGCCAAACCCCCTCGGAACGTGATAGTACTATTCTACTCCAGGAAGTTTTGAATTTATTTGTGCAAGAGCCCTACCAGCAAAAACCTTGAACCCCGCACAGCGTGTACTGTGACTGCTACAAGTGGCCATACTTATAGTGTGGAAGTTCTGTAACAAAGAAGCTGCCACAGGAGCAGGAGTCAAGTAGCAAGGGGACACACGTATGTTACCATATATCTGGTTGTGCACATCCTGGTAGTTAAGGCTAGAATAAATGTAGCAGAAGTTGAGGTGAGTTCTAAGTTTCAGCAAAGGTGTGGCATCCAGATAGCACATTCCTTTCGGTCCTATAGTATCATTTGCTTCTGCAGTTTGGAGAGGCCTACAGCAATCATGAGCGGCTCATTAATCAACAACTGTCGTAGATTATAAGATCAGTCTCCGCCCCCCTTAAATAAGTCTAGACTTAGATTTCATCTTCAAATTTTATCTAGTAGATAATTCTTCCAAGGACACTTACTCACATGGGAAGAAATAT
Organism: Elanoides forficatus; assembly: GCA_025311575.1. NCBI lineage: Eukaryota > Metazoa > Chordata > Aves > Accipitriformes > Accipitridae > Elanoides > Elanoides forficatus. The sequence continues at coordinate 330,090 of JAOBAS010000070.1, forward strand.
GAAGTATGTTGAAAGAATTTATTACAGAGGGTGTGAACATTCTGTGTCAAAGCTAAGTCCTATTGCAATACTTGGGTTCAAAATAGTATATTAACCCTCTAAGGCATAGTCTGTACATATATGTTTATAAACTCTTCAAAGTTCTGGCTAGTGACTACTACTCTTTGATTATAATTTCTGAAGCATATGCTAAAAAAGCTTTTGTAACATTAAAGAGATGAGAATATGTTGCCGTTTTCTTGTTGCATAATACAACCACTTTCAGAAGAACATGAAAACTTTGTTATTTTTTTAAGGAACTTATACATCAAATTGTTGCTTCTTTATTCTAGCAACTGCTAATTGATTTAACATTTTCCCTTAAGCATAAGGGCCTTCGTGATATCATATTTGGCTCAATTCTTTCTAGCATGTTAAAAAATCTGATGCCAGTTACACAAATTCTTAAAAAATGTGTCTCCATGCAGCTTAGAAAGACAAAGTTTAAAATTCTAATTGTAAGGATAGAGTAGTGAAGGTTGTATTTTCATTACACATAAATGTTAATAATACATCTACATGCTTGTGTGGAAGGAGTTTGACTCCATATCTTTTGTGTAACAGGTCTATACTGTCAGCACTGTTGTCTTCAAATCTAGTCTGTAGCTGAACTATTTTTGTAAATATATGTAAGCATCCCCAGCTAGTGACCACTCAGGGTTCAATCTGTGGTTCATGTTGTCCTGTAGTTGTCATCTTTTGGCCAGCCTCCTCTTCCAAGCAGTTGTGAAAGGAGGAGGGAGCCAGGGAGCACACTTCTAAGAAGCAGTGGTTCTAGGAAGGATGGGTAGGAAAGATGGTTTGTCAGGTGTGTTCAGGCTACGTGTTTTAAGTCACCGTCCACTTAAGCACAGTTGTTTCTAATATCTTCATGAGCATCTCCACAAAGTGGATTTTTCTGTATTGGTTTGTTACAGCACCTGAGTTTTATACCCTAATGACTATTAGAGATCATAACATCCAAACATGATTCCTAGACTATCCGTTTAACATACAAAAGGAGGTAGAAGCCACAAAAATGGCATAATGAGAAGGGTTCTGCCTAAGTTACCAGTTTGTAAATGAACACATGGACATGGGGTTTTTTCTGCTTTGTGTGGAATGAAATTCCTTTCTTCATTTTGGATTCTTACCCTTTTTTCAAAATCTTAGCTGAAATCAGTCCTTTTTTTGAAAAAGTGAAGAGGATATGCTCCAGCCCCTTGATCTATCTGATTGCTCAGTAGTTGAAGGACTCATGAAACACCAGAGCAACACATTTTCTGCTCTCTCCTTTCACTTAATTGACCTGAACTGAACCCTCCTACAGGAGTGACCTGGTCACTGGATGCTCTCAGTCACTCCTGATGAAACTTTTCTACCTTACTTATTCTACAAGTTAATTTATTGAGATACAGAGATAATGTCCGTTCACCGATCAGTTTAGAGAGGGAAGGCCTGTCTTGCAGTCCTTCATGCAGCAAGTATCACAATGGTTTTTTTTAATCAATGCTGTGGCAAGGGTGAGAATCCTGCTCACTTTCCTCTCATCCCCAGCATCTCCTTTGTACTGTGTGGAGTCCTGTCTGCCAAGTGTGAAGATGCCTACTGAGTCAGACTCCTTAGATGTAGAAGGTTTAATTCATAAATCCTGAAATGCCTTCCATACAGCACTGTCTAATTGCCATTGCCTAATATCATCAGGACTGTGACTTCTTGAAGCAAAATCTCAGCAGGAATTTTGAGAATTTAAATTTTGGACTTGGGCACCTAAGTCCCTGCATAGATGTAGTCTTAGTTATGTGTGTTCATGATTGCACTGCTAGGCTGCTTTACTCTTTAGGATTGTTAGTTAAGCTTGAAAATACTTCCTTGAAGTAAGCAAGGGATATTAGAAATCACTCTGGCCACTGGTGACATATCATAGATCCCATGATGGAACCAAGTTGCTGTTAACAGGTGGTAGTACTTATGAAGCCCGGCTACACCTTTCTGTACCAGCTCCTCAAAGTAGTCAGGCTGTCATCAGTGAGGTAGAAGGAAACCCTAGCAAGTCAAGGAGGAGGTGGTGTAGGAGCAGCAGTGGCATAGCTATGCTAGCAGGATGGTTGGCTGTGCTAAAGCAGTCACATGAAGCTGGTTATTCCAGCTCTGCAGCCTGATTCTGCCAACAGAGAAGCAAAGTAGCTGCGTACAGGATGAACTTTTGGTCACGCTGTGTGCATGTATATGCATAATATATAAAATGTATGTCCATATGTCCACTCTGCTTCCAGCACATAGTTTTAAGGTTGTTCATAGCAGCTTTTAAAACATTGTTTCCATTGTTAAAATAGCTCATTAAAACCACATCTCCACAGGTATGTGTGTTTAGAATTACAAAAACATTTTGTCCTATATATGTTTTTATATTTCATATAATTACAGCATGTTTATCTGAAGTATTTCGCAAGTATACTTTTGTGTAATACTGGTAGGAGATTAAGTAATAGCTGCTTACTAGCACTATTGCACAAGAACATCAAATGTTATTGTGATGTTCTGAGATTTGAGGTACCAAGCATGCTTTTGGCTGCTTTGTTCTGTGACCTTTATGCTCTTCTGGATAATACAGCAGTCCTGTAACAATGCACATGTTTTCCTTTACAGAAATGCCAGTAACCACTTGAGCAGGGCACTTGATTCCAGTTTTTATGGGCGGTGCCTATAATGGACAACGGTAGTGTATCCAAGCCAAATTGGCCATCTTTATGCTTTACAATGCCAAAAACTTCAAAGCTTCTTCCTTTTAGAACTCTAAAGCAATGCAAGTTTGTGTTTCTTCATATCATCAAACTTAATTATTGGCAATAAGCAACTGCTGGCAGGAGCAGCGCATCACATGGCTTCGTTTCTGCTTTAGAAAAGGTCAGCATATGGCATAAACACTTTGCTGTATTATGCAGCCTTGTACTCTGATCACATAACACATGCTTCAGAAAGCATTATGCAATGTTATACTGACTGATTAATGACTGCTTGCACAAGAAGTTTTTCATTACCCTGAATGCTAGCATCCTGGGAATGATTAACTTTGTGACATAACTCTCATCACATAAATATGGAAGATTCAAATGTAGCCTCAAAATAACGTGTTTCAGAAATAACTGAACACTTTCTTGCTTAGTACTGTGTACAGTACATGATTAACAACTGCTTTAAACCTTCAGAGTTGAAATGAAGAGCCTATTTGTGAGAACTGAAAACAAGATTTATTTTTAGGGTTTAAAGTTTTACCCAAGATGATTTTTTGCACACAGCAGCATCTCATTCGCAATGTTTTTCCTCCGCTTGTGTAAGTTTGAATTTCCTGAGAAAAATCTGTGCCAACTATTTTCAGTGTTCAGCCAGTGAGTTAAACAGAACAAGTCAAATCTAGCCCTTATTTAGACCAGCAACTGTGTGTGTGTAAAATGACTCAGTCCAGTATGTTCAGTATTACAGTGCGTACAGTTGTGTGCTTAAATCAGCATGGTTATAGCAGAGTAAATTCCCAATAATTGCTGGTTTTCCTGCAAGCAGAGTAAGAAAGCACAGTGTGGTCCCAAATGAAGCAGCTTGCAAACTTACAGTCTGAACGTTGCTACACATTCACATTTAACATTTTCGTATTCTATTGATTTATCATTCCATGTTCAAATTTTGCAGAATCTTATGTTAAAAAGCATGATGACAGTGCATCACAGATGTTATCTTCTTAAGGATCTACAAAAGGGAGAAAACCTATAAAAAGAAATGTTCCTCACCATATTCCTCCACATACGAAGATTCATCCCCAGTTTTGAAGTACTGTCAGTTGCTACCAGTTATCTATGTTTCAACAGCTTTGTTAAGGAGAAAGTTGGTTTGCCTGTTTGGAAATTCAAGATCGGTTTTCACAAGGAAATAACTATATTAAACTTCCACTTACTAATTTTCCTTTCAATGTCAGACTAAAAAAAATGACATCTGCTTTTTATGATTCTCTCTCCTGTAAGTAATCCTGCTCACAAACAGTCACATTAAATAAAGCTACTTAAAGTCCTTACAATAGAGGGGATGGTTTAGGATGTCACCACATTAACGCATGTGTGCCATTTCTTCTGAAATAATCTGCATTGAGAAAAGGTAGAGAAGGTAAACATTGACCTTCAGTATGTTCACTTTAATTTTTGCCTTTTCCTGCATTCCAACTCCTACAAGCAGTAGCAAAGGCTAAAGGAAACGGCCTCTGACTAAGCATTAGCTACCAGCGTGCCCTCATTATAGCTGAGGGCTCTTATTCTCGCTTAGCCTACGTGCAGAGCCAGCTAGTCTTTCAGCTGTGATGACGAAATGCCATGCATTTCTTCCTGGAATAGTACGCAGATAAGAGGCCACTTGTTATGCTGAGGTTTCAGATGAACTCCACTAAGGGTTTCAAAACACTCTGTCACAATTATATCAGGTTTCTTTAGCAATGAATTCATTTCAGACACTTGTAAAATAAAAAGGGAAGAGATGTTAGTTTATTTTCCCTTGTGGTTTCACTGTTTAAACCTTTACACTATATGACTGGATAGTTTATACATGGCCTGAATTTATTAATTTTCAATAGAACTAGCAGATCAAAATGGATCTGTTCCTCTGTTGAAATTCGTGTTATTTGTAGACCCCTATGTGTACCTATAACTTCAGAGAAGAAACAAAAATCTCATGTCTATGACATGCTGCTCAAAAGGTCCTGCTGTGCAAACTCAGTTGCTGAGTGCCTTGAGCTTGTTCTGGGTCCAGCAAAAGCTGAGAGTTTTCAGAACCTTGCAGCACAAAAGGTTAATCCTTTATCCTGTGCTAGGACATGTGTGCTCAGTATGAGCCCAGTTGACCTAAGTATTACTTAGCGATAGTGGGAGGACCTGTTTGTGAGATCATTTTGCAGATTTGGGGCCTGTTTAGGTGATTCCATGCACTAACAAAAGCAACTTTAGCGGGATCAAACAAACCACAAAAATGTCCAGACTGTAAAAGAAAGAGGAATCTATGAAGTGTTAGTTTCAAACCAAGCAATTATCCTTAGTAACAGCAATAACCGTATGTTATTGTGAAGAAAGAAATATATTGCCTGGAATATATAACCAATGGATCATGTGCAGGTTACGTAGTTCTCTTTGCTCACTCTTGGACACTAATTACACATTTAGAATCTGTGATATGCCCCATTTCCGTTCATTCATTAAGGATGACATTAAGTCAGTTGCAACTTGCCTTTCCTTTGGATCTGCATGCCGCTTTAGAAAGATGGAGTCAGTAGGATGGAGAGTCTTACGACGATAAATCTGAGTAAATCGCAGTCCAGATAAGTATTTAATATAAACCACCCCTCCCCCAACCCAAAATGGCATCTCTCCTTCATCACTTCCCTTGCAGTTCTCTACATTTACTAGTATCTCATTAACTGGGAACTAAAAGCTAAATTCAATTTCCTTTTAAGAGAACAAAATTTTCTTTTTCCATTTACATAATGGAATTTGGATCAGGTCTTAAGTCTGTAACCTTATTTCTTTAATGCCTTCCAAATAAATGTGTAATTCCCAGTGAGATCGCTAGGAATCTTGGCTATTCATAGTCTGCTCTTTTTTTCTGCAACTGTTCTTCAGTCAAGAGGGTCCCCTTTGAAAAGGTCCAGAGAACACTAGAGTTGTCAAACCCACTACTTCCTTCAATTACCTTTTTTTTTTTTTTTCCTTTCTTGGGCTAGTTATTAACTACTGACTCAGAAAAAAAATAAGGGCAAATTTCCCTCATGAATAAATTATTTGGTAGTTGTTTACTAGAGATAGGTGATTCTTGCACATTACTATGAAGAAGTCCTGTCCTCGCCAGAACAGGATAGACCAACAAGCCTATGTTTCTTCATGATTTTTCTGATCTCTTTTTGTCAAAATGTGAAGGCCTACATAATGTTGCTGCAGCAGTCACTAGCAGGTCTTTTAAATGCTAGACAATTAATTTTCACAAAAATTGTAATCCACCAAGTATAAATATGAATTACAGGCATCTCCCTTTTTTGAACTTCTGCTGTTGTGAGCTTTGATTTTAATTAAATACCATGATGACAAATTTGTAAGAAATGGTACTTGTTAAATACTACTACTTCGAAGCTTCTTTGTTTCGTAAAATTGGTTGTTTATAAATTGTCTTACATGTTGTTTGGAGCATCTTGCTGTGGTTTATCTTATTTCTATCTTTAGAAGACTTGATCTTAATGTCTGAAAAAGACATTGTTTTTTCATGGAGTATCATGGGGAAGAAATACCCCACAGCGCCTTTCTTGAAAATTATACTAAAAAGCTAACTGCTGTTCTGTGGTTCAAAACCTTGAAATGTTTTAAACTGAAATTACTACAATTGAAAATTTGTCATCTTTACTGAAAGCACAGAACCAGCCAACACAGTCCCACCAGCGCTCGTCCTGGTGAAACCAATTTTCTTCCCTTCTTTGGCCTTTGCCACCTTCTGCCCATCCTGCCGTGCAACCCCTGCTCCTACTGCCCAGGACATCCCCTGCTGAGGAGAGGGGGTGCGTGCCATCTAACCTAACCATGCGTATGTGCTGGTTTTGGATGGAGCCCTCCAAGAGAAAGAGTGGTGACCAAGTTACACAAGTTTTTCTCCAGGAGGGAGGTGGGAAGGGGACGTGAGCTTGAGCCTTTGTCTTCCATCTAACCATTTACAGAAAACTAATGGATTCTCCCCTACCTCTTTCAAGCACAATTTACATTGTGTAAGGGTTCAAAAGATACCAGGGTGAGGACTGACTGATAGTGATAACATCACTTTGTTTCCTAAGGCTATTGATGCACGGGTAGAGCATAAGGGGATATCTGTGGGGCTGGGTTTTATCTTGTTGTGCAGTCAGTCGTTCTAGCTGTCACAGGCATAAACTCTGCTGAGGATTGAGAAACTGTGGTGACAGGCTTCAGCCAATGAGCAAGAGCCCAGGTCCTAGGCTGTCTTGAACTGACATAGTGATTCATTGTTATCAGTATCCAAACTAGCTGGACGCGAACCAGCTCAGATTTCTTTTCATGCATTTGCAAATCCTAATTGCAGAATAGCTGTAATGGGCATTTGAAAAAAAAACCAAACAAAAGCCAACTTTCCCTACAAATCAGAATTCTTTCCCACCTTAACTAAATCCAAGTTAAAGTAAGAAAGGGGGAGAGTCTGCATTGTGCCCTAAATGTCAGCTTTATTCTAAATCATAACAGCAATAGCAATAGCACTTCCCAGTCAGTCATTCTTGACTGAAATGTAAACAATTTATGCTGGTGAATTAATAACTGATAAATAGGTATATTGAACATTTACAGGGGTGTTATGACCCTGCAGTGTGGTTTTATGAAATAAACCATGCTTACAACAAATACATAATTGTGACTTTCAGTCTTGCTGTGGAGAATGTAAGAGTTGGGGGTGGGCTTTTTATGCCTATTAGCTATTCTTCAGATAATTATTTCATTGCTAGAAGCAGATGGTGATTTTTAAGCCCACTGCTATTTTGGTACACTTTAAAAAAAAAAAAAAAAGTCCTAAAAATAGACCCAAGTTACCATATCCAGCAAAAATATGTTGTCAGCTCTGTACTCTGCTGGGCTGAAAACAAATCTGTCAGCAATTTCTTTGGGTTAAAGTATCAGAACATTTGTGTGGGTTGGTTTTCTTTTGTTTTTTGTTTTTTGGTTTTTTTTTTTTTTAAAGAAAGCGTTTTAAGTGGTTTTGTAACAGAGTCCATTTAAAGCTTTAAGTATCAACAAATTACCATCTGTTGTTACAAAGACACTTTATCAAATTGATGAGACCTGCACTCCGGTTAATGTTGTGGATCAACTGCATGAATTAGACTTTAAAATCTGAATGAGTCTGAATTCAACATCTTCAGCTCAGCTGGAACAGACATTAAAAACCAGCCCATTTTCTGTAATTATGAAAATGAAAATGAGAGTGAGAGTTATTCATGTGGAAAAAAAAGCACTGGTAGTGCATCTTAGTCAAGTAGGGTATTTATGTTTGCTTTAAAGTAATTTCTTCTATTAAAAGTGTGGTTTGACAGAGTTAATGAATGAAAAAGGAAAAAATCATTTGGGTTCCCTGTGCACGTACAGGTGATTGACATAACAGACTGACAGTACAGTATTTTTAGAATTATTTTCAGTATTAGCTCATTTTGGTATAACTGTTGGCATAAGGACTAAATGTAAGAGTTCAGGTGAAAGAATGTGGTATTTGTTATCTCTATAGCATGTGGACATATCCTAGCATGATGGATGCAGAAAGCTGAACCAGAATCAGATCTCTAAGGTAGAGATTTCATTTGAATGATCTCAGTGCAAAATATTTTGTCTGGCAGCATTTGTGTATCTGAGATGCAGCTCCTTAGGGTCAAATCCTGTGAAGTAGTAAGAATACTCATTGTTTGTTGGAGATTGGCAAGATCAATAATTCCCCAAATCAAGACTTTATTTTATTAATTAAATGAATACTCATTTCCTATCTGAAGGTGCCCAGGTAAAGTGTGCTAAATCATGGCTGCTGGCAGCATCAACGCCTTTCCGTTGACTCTAGCAGTAACTTGGGCTCTGCAGTTTGGTCTCTCAGTTCACATGTAAGTTACATGCTTACAGCAGGCAGCGCGGCACTTCTTATCGGAGAGTTCAGCATATGCTCTAGAGCAGACCTTCCTTCAGACCCTCTGAACTTCAGTTGCAATGCTCAATTTGAAAAACTCTCTCTCTCTAAATACATTGTCAGTCATGTTGGCAGCCATTGTGCTGCAAGGTAGAATCAGTTGGGCTTGGAACCAAATTGACTGAAGTGTGCCTGGAGACGCGCTCTAGAGCATGCAAGCTGTCATGTAAAGGAAAGGTGGGAGGGAAAACTTGGATAAATCTTCTGTTGTAGTGTACTGAAGAGTACACTTACTTCCTGTGTGCCAAAGACCCTGAACTCTAGGTCTAGGTGCCTAGACCTGCAGCTTTAGCTGTCAGATCCACCTCATGATGACCAGCACTGAGTGTACAAATGCAGTGTGAGATCCTTCCTACAGGAGCCTGATGTTGCTTGCTACAAGGATAGGTAGATTTTACATGCATGATACCAGTAAACAGTGCCTGGGTCATGGAAGGGCTGGAGATTACAGACCATTTCAAGGAATGGTCATACCTGGTATGGTATACATATAGATACTTTGCTGTCAGTTTGTCATTCTGTGTTTCAGATGTGTAACTGTGCACTGATCAGTGCCAACCGCATCTATGTGTTTGTTCATGCAGTGGAACTGCACTGTGGCCTGTCCCAGGTCTGGTCCTGTACAGCACCCCAGGACTGGGTGGGACAGACTGTGAGTTGGAGGGAAAAATGGAAACCATGTGGAAACAGTCTAATTTCTGAAACAATTTTTTTGTTTTTAGAGTGTTGAACTAATAAAATTTTATTTCAAGAAAACCCTTCTCCTCCTCTACCTTTTAGCCTTGCACAGGGTTGACTTTTTTTGACCAAAATTCTCATTATCCCAGTATTATTTTCTAAGTGAGACTGATCCTGAACCTTCTTGTCATCTTCCTTATTCCCCAAACATTGATCTTTCTGTTGTCTTTTTCCTGCAATAACAGATTACTTCCCTTCTCACACCAACTTTTTGGTGAGTATTAAAAGCCTATCTGTCCCACACAGTTTTGCTGTCTCACAATCCTGAGATTAAAGAATCTGTGGGACGATAGAAAGTGTGAAAAAATGCCTGCTCCTGCCAGGACAGGCATGTGATTTACAGTGATGCTTGTGCTAAGGCAGCCAGCAGTCTGATGTTTAATGCCACTGATGGCTAACTTCTCTAGGCAGAACCATATAGTCCACTGTGATTTTTAGATAAATTTTTGGTTATGCAAAGTCAGCCACTGTCTTTGTTGGAATTAAAGAAAGAGGAAGATGAAGTGAGAAACTGTTTTTCATGTGAATATTATGTCATTCACATCACCCTAACCCAATGATGACCTTAAAGGAGAAGAAGGAAAAAAGTCACTAAACAAATAAATTCTTACGCTTTTGTCAGTAGGACTTACTTTGCAAACATGAACATTTGGCAGATTTCTACATTTTCCTCATCAAAAATAAACTGAAAGCTGAGGAAAAGAATCCAAATCAAAGTTGAGGATATTGAGTTGCACTGACCCAAACACACACTAGCTGAAGTCAACAGAGTTTACATGTCTTAGCAGAAGAGAAAGCAGGAGATGAGGTCTACCTCCCTAAAAAGAGTCACAAATTTTCTTTTTTAAGGTTTACAAAGAGATCTTCATTTGAAGAGAACAGGAAATGAGCCAAAATTAAACTGCACAGACCTTAGTGTACCTAGTATTTTTTTGTAAAAGGATGTAGGTAGATGATAGGTATGCCACTTTGTGTGTTTATGTGCATGTATATGTACATGCATAGAGACATGTAAGTGCTTTTCAACAGCTCCAAGTCTCCAGCATGTGTCAGTATCTCCAGGTGCATGTAAGCCATCTGAACCCTACAGCCTTAATTGCATAACACAGCCATATTACAAAATATTACCACACCAAGTTCGTTTACATTATTTCATAACAAAAAGAAATAGTATTACAGAACATTTTTACCCTTAAGGGAAAATTACTAATTATTTAAAACATTGTCTCTGTGTATGTTTGTATATGGTGTATAGGGGTACATGAGCCTCATTATGGAAAAATGTAGGGGTGGATTAAAGCAGGATCCGTGGGATACAGCCCCAAGGTCAGAGGAGTTTCAACAGGCAAGAATGTCAAGCTAAGCAGAAAATGCCAGCAGGGTTGATTGTAATGAGCTTATTGGGGTGATGTGGACCACTTAACTTTAGGGGAAAGCAGCTGTGTGAAAGACTGTCATAGGCCTGGTCAGAGGACAGGTCACATCCAGAAGACAGCTTTGGTAGAGAGCAGATGTTTGCATCTCTGAGTGGAATCCAGACACTGGCATTAAACTTCTGCATTCTTTAGACAGCAAGTGGATTGCTGACTTCTGAGACAAATTAATTCAGTTATCTGTCTCCTCTTTTCAAATCCACATTTGTTTCTTGCTGCAAGGCAATAGTACAATTGCTGGGCTACTGCTTACGCCCTTCTGCATTAGAGATTTTTTTCAGTGTGTAAAGTTTTGTTTTGTTTTTCACGACTGTTAAGAAGAAGACCTGGGTTCTTGTTCCTGTTCATACAGTTGCTTCCGTACTTCATCTGGTGACCAAAATGGAGGTCTTCCCACCTGTGGAGGCTCACTCATTTCTATGTGCATTCATGCATGCCCTGCATCCACATTAGTAATTTGCTGGTCAGTAGTGCAATTCCAGTGGTTTTGAAGATTCACCCTTCTAGGCTGAGGCACTCAGGATGCTTTCCTCTGAAACGAAGAGTTACATCTCTTCAAGAAAAGAGGTGGTGACTTCTGATTGTTCCACATCCAGGGTAAAACCCATATCAGCTCCAGCTATGCTGAAAAAGAAGGTGATGGCTATTACTTTTTGTATCAGACTGACCCAGTGAGTGGAGTAGATGTACACTGACATACATGTGTTAGACTTAGCCCCTTCAAGGGTAGATAGGAGAAACACCTGGTTTCTATCCTTTCAGACTGGCGCCTGGGCCTGAACAACGTGTCTAACCAGCTAGACCGAGAAAGTTGTATGTTATCCTGGAGCACAATAACATTCAACACAATCCTGTAAGGGTTCAGATGCCTTCATGGACAGACAAGGGCTGAGTGGTTTTTTGTTGTGAGGATTGTAATGTAGGTGCATAGTTCTTTTCTTGTCTCTGAGTGTCAGAATTTGCTTGAGATTAGGGTTTGCAAAAAAATGGGTTTGATACATACTTAGGCCTAATTCTTTTATAGAATAGGGCTTATTTCTCAGTACCGTAATAGGTGATGAAATACGAGATACAAAAGACTGCCTGCAAAGTGCATGGAACTCTGCTAGAAGGTGACAATGACGTCTGGTGTAACAGTGGGAAATGTAACCCATTGTGGTAATGGGCCCTCAAGACTTCAAAGTTAAAACGTGCAGCTGCTGTGAAACATAATTTTTGAAGTGCATTTTAGGGCCTTTTATTCATCTCTCCAGAGTTCTAGATCAATACAGTGGGGAAAAAAAAAAAAAATATCCCTACAAGCACTACCTGAGACCACAGCACCTTCTCTCTCTCTCATGGAGCACCACCAGGAGGAAGTTTTCTCAGAGGGCAAGGCAGGATCTGGGCGATGGATGAGGGGAGGCTGTCCACAATCTCTTTCTCATGGTTCCACTGTCCTAAATTCTCACCTGCTGAGCTGGAACGGGGGGTGTTAGCTTGGTGGGGTGGAAACTTCGGTATTAG
>JAOBAS010000070.1:342629-362799 GCA_025311575.1 Elanoides forficatus
GCTTGGGGTGGGGGGGTGGTCTTTTTTCTTTTTCTGTGTTTTTGATGCAGTACTGTTGCAACTTAGGCACACACAGTGCGTAGGGTGCAGAAATTGGGAGGCTGCCTGCATGGTTAGTGGAGAGAAGTTTCTTCAGAACATTATTCAACATGCTTCAGTGCAAGGCACCTGCCATGATTCACTTTCTAGAGGAACAATCTCACTCTTAATTAAGTAAAATGGAGGAGCGTGGCCTCTGAGCTTAAGACCTAAATTAGGTACCTAAAATCAAGGAGTGTGAAAGTACTCGTGGATGTTCAGTTAGGCGTCTAATATTATTAAAAATACTAATAAAACATTTGAAATGAGACAGAAAAATAATTGCATGTGTATTTATACTAATACGTAGCTTTACAGCTAACAATGAAAAGGTGCAGGCAGTATGTACAATGAAGCAGGAATAAGGACATGAAGGAATCTCACATAGTTCTAAGTTGCTTTGATTTTCTTACACGGTGCATGTAGATGAGGTGTAACAAATAGTTTCATTTTCCCTGGATGAGCCATCAGTGGCAGTATATAACTAAAGTGAAAAGGGAACATGTTTTAGGGGAAAAATGGAGCAACCAATTTTGGCTTTTTGAGCTAAATCACTTGTCTTTCTTGCAAGTTGGAAATTAATTGTCTCTGTAAAGTGACTGTTGATATTTGAGAGTGACATCCATTTAGCTACCTATTGTCTAAGTTGGTTTATAAAGGTTTTTTCAATTTCACACCACTCGCCAGGAGCTTTTGTGTCTTCCAATTTTCACATATTTGCTTTTTATTAATGGCAGAATTTTACTGATGATTATGTTATCCACTTAGCACACTTGCATTTCCAGTCTTGATTTTTAACTTTTTTTAAAGCCTTTTTGATGTTCTTGTAACACTGATAATGCTGAAGAAAGTTGTGCATTGTTATGTATTATTAATAAGCATGTAGCACACACAGCATGTTCCCTTTCTGGCACCATGCCTGTTCAATATGTTTTGCAGGCAGCTGTTTCCTTAGATTGTCTATTTCTCTCTGCGCAGTGCAGCTTTGAGATTATAATGCTAAGATATATGATGTTTTTACAGCTTATTTTTTCTCTTCAGAAACTGTTCTTATGAAACTCAGTCTGCTTGGGTATGCTTACAAGTTTTCTTACATGGCACTTGTTATCTGGTTCCAACACATATTGTTGAAAAATGTACTTATGTGTCATTCATGCCTTGGAGCACAGGTCGGATTTTGTCTTTATGTTCATGTCAACCCCATTTATTTGTGCATGTATTGCATCTTGAAAATGGAGACAACTGCATTACATTGATTTAGTGGACAAGCGCCTGGCATATGTGAGCCAGTTACACAAGGGACTGCTTAAAATCCTAATTCCCAAACACGGAACATAGAAACAACCAAATTGTCTGCCCATTCTCTGCAGATCGCAAACAAGGCAGAATGCTAAAACAATTACAGGAACAGAAACATGCTGAGCAAGGCCTCTTGCATGGGTGAATTGGCAATAGTTGCCACAGAGCTACAACCATGTAATATTGGAAGACCAGAGCCTAAAGAAGGCCTTTGGTACTTCTAACAGGAACTGTGCAGGTATTTACTAAAGAAAATATAGATAATGTTTTCATTTGGGGTAGGGCAAACAGTTTATCCCAAAAGGGCATGAAATAAAGGTATGTATTTCTATAGGGTCGATGTTAGCAAAAATAATGGAAATAGAGAATTGACCAACAGGGGAGGCTCCTAAAAATTGAGATACTTGTATCTAATTACAACTCCAAGTCTGTGAATGCTGATATGTCTCCTTTTGCCAAAGCTTTTAAAAAGCTTTCATGTGTTTTTAAAGTAGCTCAGCAAAACAGACATTCACCTACTCAGGTAAATTAGTATGCATTCAGGCAAACTGCAACATCATTGAATACTTTTCTTACAGTGAGTGTATCCTGTTCAGGTATTTATAGATATTGTTAAAATCATTTATAGTCTTCATGATCAGGGTTCTAGACAAGCCTTCGTATGAAGCAATACTTCTCTTCCCTTCCATCTTTGTATCCTTTTGAAGAGCTCCAGAGCCAACATTATTGTTAACTGTGTCTTAGAGGATCTTTGCTTTGGCAACTGACAAGGCAAGCTCTCATATAGTATAGGGGAGCTCAGTGAAAGCTGCACAAGAAGCACAGAAACCAGGCAGAACACTACTGATGTAATTGGCATTTGATTTAAGATAGTTAATATGAGATTCTAGTAGAAAATGGATTTCCCAATTTTATCAGAGTGCCTTTATGTGTGGTAAAAAGCTATCTGGTCTTCTGCTAAGGAGGCAGTAAAACAATCTTGTCAAATTTATGCTATCTAGAAGAATGAAATAGAACTAGGTATTAGCCTAGAGAAGGAAACATTTTGGAACAAAGAATTACTAACTTAATAAAAGCAATATCTAAATGCAGAGAGTAGGCTTTCTCTCCAAACAAGCATTTGGGGAAATAAAGTTGCAATTCATCTGAATAACATTTTGTTTAAAAGTTTTTTAATTAAAGTAACAAAGGGCATTTCTGTAGAACTCTCAGTGAAACAAATTAAAAATTACTGTCATCATTACAATCAGGAGATGAAAAATATTTTAATGCTTCTGTCCGAATGTAATGTGATTTCCAGTGAAACGAACTTACCAAGAAACTCTGCACTGTTTAAAGGCAATACATTTGTCATGAAATCCGGGTCTCTACTAGGAGCTAAGAGGAATCTGGTCTTTTATACTTAAGCTATAAAAAGTTATAGAAAAATCAACAGCACTTCATAGACTGTTTTTGTCAGATGTAATTCTTTATTACTGTTTACAAGCAAGCCAAGAGTTAAGATATGTATTACATTTCTGAATGGCATTAATTACAATTCCTTCTGTTCAGCTAATTTCTTTTTCTTTTAGGTAGTTTATGTCTCACCACAACTGAGCTTACAGTGGATGTACTATAGATAATGTTTGAGGTTTAAGATATTGTTCACCTTTTTGCTAAAAGCTGGAGCATTTTTTAAGAAAGTCAGTTGCATAGTTACTGCTTGAAAAATGTGATGCATTATGCACAAATCACTCTGAAGATAAATTTTAAGCTGTTGTGATGTAAAACATATTTATGTTCATTGCTTTTCCTTTTTAGTCTTTTATGATTAACAATATGTTGTGCAGAGATCTACTGAATATATTTCATTCTTTCTAAGAAATGCTTCACATTCATTTTCACACCATATGGGGAAAACACTGGGGGCTTTTTTGATCTTCTGTTCAGTGTCATTAGACTAGGTTATCTTTTCCATTCTAACCTTAACACTATTTTCCTGCATTCTTTACTCTCTACATACTGATGCAATTAAGACAGTCTGATAAGCTGAATAAGCATTTTCAGTGAAAGCTTATTCTGTCATGTATAAGAACTCTTGTAATGTGAAAGAATCTGTATGACCTTGTGACCCAAATTTCTGGGACAGAGCAAAAGGTTAAATAATCACAGTCTTTGTATCTCACATGGATATGAAAATAGATGGATTAGGATCAATATAAGCTAAAGACTCTGTTTTGTCAAAATGGTTTTATCATAACCTTTTTTCTACTTGAACACCCCAGTGTAAGTCATTTGTCTGTGTAATACAGCAAGATTCTTAAAATCAAGAACAACGAACCTAGCAATTGGTGGGTGAACATAAGAGAAACATGCATACTAAGTGGCTAGTATTTTATGTGCCTAGGCACAGACTGAATACAGAATTATTCACCAGTGCCAATAAAGAGCCATTTCAAACAGCAATTTTCAAATTTTTGGTTTCTTAATATTCTTTAAAGATGTGGTTTTGTAGATCCTCAAAATTAGGCATGTCATCTAAGAATCAGTTTTTGCAATTTGTGAAAAATCGTCAATTAAAGAAAAAGAATTACAAAAATCAATCTATCTTCAGAGTCATAGATAACATTTCCTTTCTAGATAGTATCTTCTTGTGTATGTCACTTTATGTCTGGAAGGTGAAACTATCATCCAGTTGCCTTATGCCGTGTGAAGTATGCTTTATCTGCTAAGCAGAACACAATATACTGTGTCTTCTCAGCCCTGGTAGCAGCTGGCAAAAAAAAAGCTTTATGTATGTAAGCAGCTCAGTAAAGTAGAACACTTAAAAAAACCTAAACCAGGTTTCCAAGACTAAGCCAGAATGTTAGGCTAATGATGCCTGCAGTCTTCTACTTCAGAGATGGCCCATAACTTTCAGAAATTTTGTAGCATTTGTGCTGTTTCGACAGTATACCTCAAAAAAAGTTAAGAATATGGTTTCCTTCTTTATTGAAGTCTTTCAAACATGCCTTTTTCCTGTGGTATATGCAGTCTAACAATAGGTGGAAGAAGTAAAAATATGAACAAGAATGGGATGTTTCTATGTTCTGAAACAGTATTTTAAAGCTGTTTAGTGAAAGAAATTCCCTAGGTATTCAGAAGAGCTAGTAAACTGTGAACACTGGAATGGATATTTAATACAATTAGGTATATTGGGACAGGTTTTGGTGTTATTCTTAATCCATGTATTAGTCAGACTCCAGTAGTGACCTTAAGATTGATATTTCTCGCAACAGAGATATGGAGTATCCTTGACGTTCTTCTCCTCCCTCATCCTGCACTCTCTGCCAGCAAAGCTTAAAGGAGGCATGCAATACGTCTTTGGATTTAGGCATCTTCTGCAGGGCAGGACTAAATTAACAATCCTTCCAGTAGCCACTACACGGAAACATAGAATACCATAGCTTAACTATAGAATAAAGCTTTTGTAGTTTTCTTTGTAGTTTTGATATCAGCACAGTATCTGGTTCCTCAGTGACTATATGAGCCTTGTCAGTATAGCTTCAGTTGATCTACGCAATATAGGATGAGGTGGGAACAAGACAGAACCTCTGAGATGTCATGGCTTACCAGGGTCTGTTTTGACCCTGGAATAAGACTTTCAATAAAATTTCTAATGCAACCAGTAGCCCTTTAGCCTGGAAAACATGGAGTAGGAAGCTGACCCAACAGAAATCCACATACATGTGTATGTTTGCATTATACTCAAGATGCTTCATAATAACAGACTTCAGCTAAAGGGAATGTCATTTACAGAAAACAGGATATTTTTTTCGTTACATAAATTAGATTTTGCTGGACTAAAAATATTTTTTAAAAGAAGTGGGTTTATGACTCTTAATAAGTTAAACCTATGACATTTCTTAACATAAACTTCCTAAGACAAATTAATGTACAGCCATATTTCCCAGCAGTTGCCTGTGTTCCAGTTTTTCAGAGTTCAACCTGAAATGTTTTAAGCATGATTTTTCAGAGGTGATGAAGGCCTACTACCTCTACTGAACTTGACTGAAGAGAAGCTCAACATGACCCAGCAATGTGTGTTTGCAGCCCAGAAAGCCACCTTTATCCTGGGCTGCATCAAAAGAAGTGTGACCAGGAGGTCGAGGGAGGTGATTCTCCCCCTCTACTCTGCTGTCGTGAGACCCCACCTGGAGTGCTGCATTCAGCTCTGGGGTCCCCAATGCAAGACGGACATGGACCTGTTGGAGCGAGTCCAGAGGAGGGTCACAAAGGTGATCAGAGGGCTGGAGAACTTCTCCTATGAAGACAGGCAGAGAAAGTTGGGGTTGTTCAGCCTGAAGAAGAGAAGGCTCCGGGGAAACCTTAGAGCAGCCTTCCAGTACCTAAAGAGGACCTGCAAGAAAGCTGGAGAGGGACTTTTTGCAAGGGCATGTTGTGATAGGACAAGGGGTAATGGCATTAAACTGAAAGAGGGTAGATTTAGATTAGATGTAAGGAAGAAGTTCTTGACTGTGAGGGTGGTGAGACACTGGAACAGGTTGCCTGGAGAGGCTGTGGATGCGCCATCCCTGGAAGTGTTCAAGGCCAGTTTCAATGGGGCTTTGAGCAATGTGGTCTAGTGGAAGGTGTCCCTGCCCATGGCAGGGGAGTTGGAATTAGATGATCTTTAAAGCCTCTTCCAACCCAAACCATTCTATGATTCTATGATTCTATTTGCAACTGCAAGTAGTCACGAAAACCCACTGTGTCTTGTATTGGATACGTAAGAAGAAGACTGATGACTATGTCTGAAAATTTTGGCAATGTCTGAGTGCCACAGATGTTACATCAAATATTGTGAACATCTGAAATAAGTAACAGCAATGCATGGACCATCACAGAGAACTGCAATGTTAAAAAGTGGAAGTGTATTCAGCATTTATATTCCTTTCTCCACCCTTTTAACAGAACACTGTTGTGCTCTAATAAAATCTTGCTTGCTCATAGACTTGTTTTCCTTTTACTTGATCCTGTGTTGAATTTGTCATAATCGCATGTGTAAAGCATCAGTCTGTTCCCATGGAAATGACTGATGTCACAAATTCAGTTAGAACTTCATGGCAGGATCAAATATAAAAAGAAAATGAGGCTAGAGAAGAAGAAAACCATTGTTCAAATAGCAAAGCTTAGGTAATAAGCTAAAAGGAAAAAGTACATGGGGATGTACAAAGAATAAGGTGATTTATTTAAGTCTGTTGGAGGAAAATTGTTTAAAATTTTCTCTTTCAAATACAAAGTGATGTTTTTAGAGTTACATGTAAAAAGCATAACAAGTGTATCATAAAACCAAGCTTTCTAAACCTTTAAACCTTGAACTGTCACATATACCAAAACAGAAGTATACAGAATAGCCACAGTAGTGAACAAGAAGTGAAGATAGGTGGGTTTTCTTAATGAAAAGAATAGGAAAATAAATAAGTTTTAATTAAGAGATGGTACACTCTTTATTCATTACTGGAAAACTTAATTGAAGTACCATTTAAAGATTTATTCAAATTAGTTTTGGCACATTCACAAAGTGACATTTCTCCAAGATCAGATTCTGCATCTTTTTAGTCATTTTTACTGTATCTAAGACTTAATTTCATGCGCTGGCTGAAAACTTCTTACTGGCTGTATTATGTGGTCTGTCAGACTTGTCAGATACAGTATGTCTTGGGAAAAAAACGCACTTACAAGATGCTCAGTGGCACCAAATGAGCTACTGTTCCATTTCCAGTTAGAATGTAACCAGCTGTTACACTGTTATTAACAGAAAGCTAGCAGCAAAGGTAAGAAACAGATTAATGATAACAATTTCAAGACAGCGATTTTTGGAAAAAGATATAAAGAGGTGCTACAACCTTCCAAATATATGTGTAAAAATTCTAGTAAGTGGCAAAACAATTTCTTTCATAATTATAGGACTAAGGAGCCTCATAAATAGGATAAAATTTAAAATTATATTGTTTTCCTCAGTATTTCCGTATTGGCTAGCTTAGATTGTTTGCCGCTTACATTGCTCTTCAGATATCCCACTCTTAGATGTCCACCTTTTCTCATGGACATGTAGGTTCCAAAAGCCTATAGAACCCAGCAGAGCAACTAGATGTCCTAAAAGTTGGGTGTTGAAATGCTCTGTATCATGATACCTAGCTCGCTTTTTGAAGAATTTAGCAGTAAAATTCACTTTTTATGCCTGATAAAACTGATGAATATAGTGTACAGAGTAACAGAGGCCACAGTGCTTACATTAAAGATGCATCATACAGGTGGAGCTCATAAAAAATGCAGGTGAAGCATACTGTAGAACCTTTCTATTCTGTCCCCTTTCTAACAGGGGGACAAATATGCCCAGATCTTGCCTAAACTTGGAGCCAGGAGATAGCTGGAATGTGCAACTAGACCTGAATAGGTGGAGAACCACCATTTGCATGTGACCTGGGAGATTAAGAAAAAGGAATAGATATCCTTTTGTCCTCTGGTTTATCTTCTGGGTTAGATTATTGTACAAGATAAATTTATAAACCACTTCTTGTTACTCACTTCGTGCAGTATTTGAATACTTACCCTGTATTAGCAACAGCTGCATATCTAAGACCCCAGTGCAAAACCCATTGGGATCAATGGGGAGGTCACACTGACTTCAAAAAGGAAGTGAATTGAGCCAAGATGTTAAAAGGAAAAGCTTGTTCTGTGGAAAAAAAAAAAAGAATCTTGGCAATGTTATAAAGTTGGGCACTCTGAGGTTGCTTATAGCTAACATATTCCATCTTCATACTAAGAAGGAGTTTATGCTATGTAAGGTTAGCTTGTTAGTATCTAATTGGAAGCCAGGCATAAACTTCTTTCAGTCAGCACTTCATTAAATTTACAAGCATTCCCACACACAAGTGTGTGTGGGATGCAGAATAGATGAGAGACATTTAACTACTTGGAGGCTGGCTTTGGCACAGAGCTATTCATCCAGACCCACTGGGTTTTTTTCTGTATGTGAAAGGCAAAAGCAGAAAACTATTCCATATTATAGTCAGATGCCGCCCACATTTGTCCACCTGCCCACATCATAAAATGGTTTACAATTGTAATAAAAGTACCCATTCAGACTAAGATTTGCCATGCTGAATTCCTGCCTCAGGTTTTGGCTAAGTTTAAAGTAGAATGGCCCAGTCATTTCTAACATTGGCTGTGGAAGTAATTGTCTTGAAAGACAGGCCAGCTAGTCTTATGTGTCATCTCCATGTCTTGTTACAGAGAGCTGCACTTTGGCG
Organism: Elanoides forficatus; assembly: GCA_025311575.1. Taxonomy (NCBI): domain Eukaryota; kingdom Metazoa; phylum Chordata; class Aves; order Accipitriformes; family Accipitridae; genus Elanoides; species Elanoides forficatus. The sequence continues at coordinate 351,281 of JAOBAS010000070.1, forward strand.
GTGACATCACTGGAATGCCAAGGATGTGTCTTTTCCTAATTTTTCACCTTTCTGTCAGAAGTCATGCAAACAGGCTAAGTTGCAGTATTTCCATTTTGGACGGCCTACAGTTTAGAAATGAACTATATGAAAAGACAGGTATGTTCTGGATAAGAGTGGTGCCGTATGGTAATATCGAAGCATTGTCATAGCAGGAGCTAAATCCATGCAAATATCTGTTAATTTCTCTTCTGCACTGTTTGAAATCATTTTTAAAGCTACATTTTGTATATAGTCACTGTATCAACCAAAACAAAGTCCTGTCTTTATACATTGCTGCTTTTTTTCCCCTCAGTGGAGCAATGAACTGCTATGAAGTAACAAGTTATTCATAAAGCTGTGCTAGATTCTCAAAAATAGTATGAATAACATTATATGACCTGTTAGTACCAGTTCAGGTCATGTCCTCACATGGAAATCTTGCAAAAGCTTAAAGATAAATGTGAAAAAAATCTTTTGCTTTAAGGTGGCATAGCTATCCATATGAGAGACATCAAGGATGGAGGGAAGAGAATTAGGAAACTCACTCAGACTCTCAATTTCTGTTGTCCAAACCTACCTCATAAAAGTTTTCAAGCAATAAGGTTCAAGATCAATTAATTCTTTGCAGTGCTGGGCTTGTCAGTCATAAGTTACTTGTAAAATTTCTCAGGGAGCTTGTATGTGTCCTTGTTGTCCTTCTTAGTCCTCCTCTCTGAGAAAACCTTGTGTACAGGAATCATAGGTAACAGGATTTCCATGAGGTCAAATGGAAAGAAGTAAATGCCATTTGATCTCAACAACTGCAGTAATACCATTTCAAAGGGGTGGATACTTTTCATCATCTCCCAGGAAAATTCTGAAAGAAATGGTAAGACCTGCAATCTTCCCTTCTAATAAGTGCTAAAAATACAGGAAAGGACTTTTTGTAAAATTAAACTTTCACCTCTGACCTACATATTTATTTTTCTCTTCTTAATGACAAATTACACAAGCAAAATGACATGCATTTGCTAATGCTTTTTTCCCTTAAATGGTTTCCTAGCATGCTCAGATTCAATTCCCTAGTTATGCCTTAACATTGCTGGGTATATTTTTTGTTATACTATAATGCTACTGAATTATTTTATTTTATAAAATTAGGAATTTCCAAAGATTTCCAAAGAAAGTAATTGTTTTTACAAGACTTGGCAGATGAACAACAAAACAATTTTGGCAAAAAAGCTCTTTTAACTGACTAAATAGAAAATATATATTCCGGTTTTATGTTCATTGGAAATTTTTACAACAAAACACTGTAAATTTATTAATTTGGGGGTTTAAATTAAAGCAGACAACTGAAATTGGATTATTGTTGGACAATTCATACAAGATCATGTTTTTATTCATTCAGCTCCATGACAAAGTAGTAGAAGACCTCCACTGTGTCTTCAGATGAAATTAACTTTAAAAGTATTGAATATGTTTCCAGGTAAACACAGTGAAATTCTGGTACCACTGAACTCAATGGCTATATTCCTTTTAACTACATTAGGGCCAGGAGTTCACTTTATTTTATCCTGAAAAAAATGTTTCCTTAGTTTTTTCTGTATCATTTTAATCTGAATTCTGAGTATTTCTTCTGCCTCCTCTGCCTTTCTCCTAAATTAGATGTATTTTCTCATAAACCATGTTACTAGAAAGACACAGTGCAACTCCAGTCCCCTGCATTTGAAAGTGACTATGGATTTTATCTCCTTTAATCTGACTACACGAAAAGGTCTTATTTTTAGAAAATTTCAGTTCCTCACTCTGAGAAAGCCATGCTCCTTAAAAGGTAAGGTAACTGAAAAGGGGTGACATGTAAAAATGGCAAGGAAAGTAAAGATACTGAATCTAGGCAGATCTATGTTTACAGTGGTACATGATATAGTTAGAGAAAACTTGCATTTAAACTGGATCAGGAAAAACAATTGATTCATGTCAGTGAGAAAAGTAAGAGAATTACTACAGTATGAACTGAAAACCCAATAATATGACAATTTTTAGATTAGCCTGGAAAAATAGAGAAGAATATGTTCTTTTGCATTGATGGTAGATGTGACTTAACTGGATTTTTCCAGCTGTAGTGTCTGTGATTCATTGCCTGAAAACAAAGTAAGGAAGAGGCTCAGGAAAAAAATGCTTAGTCAAAGGAATTACAAATCCCTTTTCTTAAGAATTACATTTTCCAAAAGTAATTCATACATTTTTTATTAGTACAGCCTAGCTAGTAAGTTTCAAAAACATCTTTGTTGGACTGTACAGCTTTTTCATATTATAAATGTGAATATCACAGTTTTCTGTTTATCTGCAATTTTGAACTAAATCAAGTGCCTGGTTAGATCTGTACGCAAATTCTGATCCACTGAGCTGAAGCTTTTTCAAGAGAGAATTGGGTCTTCTTACCAATATAATTCTTATTGCTGTGCAATAAAATAATAATAGTAATAATTTGACATTTCAAAAAGGAATTGATGAGGTGATAAAGTGTTTAATTAGGTAGAAATCAGATACAGGTCAAGATGTTATAGCAAATCTAAAAGATAATGAATATAATTTATAAGTGAAATAATCCCTTCAAAAAGTGTGATTATAATAGACACATATTTCTTAAATAGAACCATAATTCAGAAAGCACTCAGGGAGCAGAGATAGCTAAATCAGTACCTGGCTTTTTCATTAGGGAAAAGTTATTTCATTATTATTAGGACACAGTAAGTTTTAAGTAGTGGCTGAACTCAGATCCAGAGCAAATCATAATGGCTATATATGCATTTTTACATGTTATGAACAGAAAACGTCATCCAGTTACATTAAACTTCACTCTCTAAGCTTTTGTTTGTAACAGTAGTGATAAGCTCCAATTAATAAAAGATTTGAGGCAATGGAGTTGGGGAGAAGAGTATAACACTAACATCTAATGAAAGCCAGACTAGAAATAATACAACCATCTTATCCATTCTTAGTAAGGACTGGGAGTGTGATTCCTTATTCTATGTACCAGTGACTGCTGCAACATCTCCATTACTATATATATATTTTAGTCATATGATTTAGTTTTAGGTAGTCCTGTGAGGAGCAACGAATTGGACTCAATGATGATTATGGGTCCCTTCTAACTTGAGATACTCTATGATTCTATGATATTGCTGGGAATGGTAAATCCTCATATAGCTGGACCTATGTTCCTGAGTAAGGACACATATGGTTTGTATAGCTATAGATAAACACATGAATTCCTTGACTATTATCTAAACATTGATTATTTGATTATACTCTTAAGACAGCAGTCCAATCAGCACTATTCCCAAGTACATTGCAAATATTGATTAATTTTTATACATAATGATTTCTGAGGCAGAGAAGGGTTTGTTAAGGCGATAAGCAACTGGGGCCAAGATAGATTACAGAACTGTACAAAATAGGGCTAAAGGAGCTTCAAGGAATAGACCTATTTATCCCCATTCCCAAAAAAATAACATCCTGACAGATCCTTATATAAGGTGCTCCTAAAAATTTCCAGCAATGGAGACTTCACAGCCTTCACAAGTGATCTGACCCAGTGCTTCTCAACCCTTTCTGTAAGTTTTCCTCAATGCCCAGGTCTAATTTTTCTTGCTGTTGTTGAAGCCTATTAGTTCTCATCCCTCTTGAACAGACAAAAAATAATTACCTTATTCTTTGCAGCAACTTTTTATGTACATGAAGATTCTTATCTGTATTATTCCTTAGTCTTTTCTTTTTTTAGGTTAATTAACCTCAATTTTCCCACTCTTGTAGGTCTGGTGTTTGATGAGCTCCTTCTCATGGTCGTATTCTGGGTTCTCTGCCATTGGTTGGATTTTGCTTCATGTTCTTCTTGAAGGTAGTGTCCAAAACTGAAAACACCCAAAGCCTTAATAATGCAGAATTTCTATCTGCATCTTGTAAGCTTTTTTCCTCTTTATGTGTCCCAACGTGCTTTTTTCCAACAGCACGATTTTGTTAACTCATGATCAACTGTTAAATCCATTACAAGTCACAGTCACCTCGATGGAGGCCTGTCATGAGCCAGGTGCTGCTTATCCTGCAATTGTGCAATTGAACATTCTTGTCTGAATATGGTAACTTGCATTTACTGTTGAATATCGTCCATTCACTTGCATCTCCTTTCTCCAATTTTGCCAACGTCATTTTGAATCTTAAACCTGTCTTCCACTTCACAGACAATCTCAGCTCCAAATTGTCTGCAAATTTAATAAACACATTATTACAGATTCATAGTAGTAATGAAAATATTTAACAGATGAAGCTAGGCATGGGCTACTGCAAAACCCCACTTGGTCTAGCTTTTGTTCAGCAACGAAAAACTGTTGACTCACTGTAATATTGTTGTACTACTGCTTTTGCATCCCCATTTTAGCATTTCATCTTGATCACAGTTCCTTAGCCTACTAAGCATCTGTCACATGAGACAGAGGACCCTTACAGTGGTAAAGATATATACCATCTACTTATTCTTCCTTGCCCCACAGCCTGTTGCCCTGTGGTAGAGTAAGATAGCTTAGTGTGTTCGTGATGAACTCCTGTTTGTTCTCACCTGTTTCCTCACTAACTTTCAATTGTTTACAAATAGATTGATCCGTAATCTTTCAGTTTGCCTCCCATTTTTGAAGGAAACAATATATTTCTTTTTTTCCCAGAGCATCACCCTATTTCTCAATAAGAGCTACTGCAATATCTGAGATAGCTTTAGATGATTGTTTAAGCAAGAATCTCACAAATCCTTACTTTGGATTTGTAAGAATCCAAAGTTGAAATTCTTTGGTCTCTGCCAATTTGAAAGCATCCAGCTTACTGAAGTATTCTTATGCTGTCACGTACAGGTATTGTCTTGGCTGCTTGCTTGCATTAACTTTGTTAGAGAATGCTAATCCAAAAATACTAAACCTTTAAATTTTGTCTGTAATATCTATCATTAGTTCCTCCTTTCTGTCCTGTAGCAGAGCAGCAATTCCCTTCTCAGTCTTATAGTGCTGATATGCATATATGCTTCTTGTTCCTGTTGTATCTAGCTCATTTTCTACCTCAGACCTTCATGTGTGCTTACATAACTGAACCTAGTTTCCACCTTCAGTATGTTTTGCTTATGCATGGTGCCAGTAAAACCCATCATTAAGCAAATTGTTCCCTTCCTACATTCCCCATCTCCTGCTTTGTGTCCTTAGTATCACTTCTTTGCCAGTTCTCTTAAACCTCCTACTTCTTTGACTTGTCTTCCTGATTTCTGTGGTTTTTTCAGTCTGCTGATTTCAATTTACGTTGCTCCATCTTTAAAAGTGATCAGCTCTCATGTTATGGTCACTCTGATCCACTTTACTGTGCACTCTCAACATTCTGAAACTCATTGGTTAGAATCCAACTTTAAAGACTCTTTCGCTGTTTGCATACTTTGCTGTCTGCATCAAAACTTTATTACTAACTCATTCCAAGAACTTGCTGAGCAGTCTGCATACTGTTCTGTACCTTCCCCAAGGTCACACCAAATTTCTGCAGAATTTAGTTGAAATTACCTCTGATAACCACACAACATCTTTTCTCCTGTGAAAACCTAAATAAAGATAATCTTGCATTCCTTGATCTAACATGTACCACTACTCCCCATGCAGTTTATCTGGAGGATTAGAAGTAGAAATGTTGTTCCCATGTTTGGAACTATTTTTTCTTGTTCCATACTGGCCTTCAAGCCAGATGGTGAGGGAACATAAGAGAGCTTTTGCCACACCTGAAAGGCATAGAGGTTGTTTGGGCTTGCTTCCTTCCTGTGACATTTTGGATACAAAAGGGAGAGTCCAGCACAAAGTTTACCAAACAAAACCCTTAGATCTCGGTGCATATCATAGCCTTGATAACAGCAGCATGAGACAGAATATTTGGTATATTGTACATTTGTAGATCTGATCCACATGCTTTAATAATGATGTAGGAAACTAGACCAGTTGGTTTTCCTAACAGCTGGAATGTGCCTTACTTTGTAATTTACACAATGAAAATGATGAGATGATAGACCCTAAGATTATTTTCTTAACTATACATCATATTTTATTAAGTAAGGCATGACTTTAACCTGGGGTCTGAAAGACTAATCAGTGAGCAAAACCCTCTAATTAAAATGTACTCTTATTTGTAATGTACTCTTAATGTTTCCTAAATCTTTAGCTGATGATTGAAATGCTTTTTTGGTAATAATATATGCTATTTTATCTAGTTTTCTTTTTCTCTAGAAACATCTGTGAAACAGAAGGGATGAGACTTTCTCTTAAAAATTGTGGGAACACATAAAATATACAGTACACTTCCTGTTATAGAAGGCTATTTATTAGTCTAAATACTTGTGCAATATTTGGCAAATGATCAAAACTAGTTTCTCCTGATGTGTTTACAATGTTCTAAATTAAAAGCAAAGCCCATTTTCAAGTGACATTTGTCATACAAACTGAAATGTTTCTCTCATGCTGCATGTGGTTGTACTTTCTGCTTGACAGGATAAGCTCCAAATGTTGAGTACAAAGTTTGCAACAAAGTTCTTGTGAGAATTAGACTTGCCATCTAGCAATTCTTCTTATAAGAAGAACCAAAGGAGTCTTTCCCCCAGTGTAGGATTTTTTTTCTGTGACTATGTGTTTACTTAACTTTCTGCCTGATGCTGTACTTAATCAGCTACACTGAGAGAAATTCTTTTGATTTCATTGCATATTCTGTTGCTCTTTACCCCATTTTAAAGTTCTTTCCCATAACCTTTGAGTGGTAAAATGGTCACAGACAAGAACAGAAGAGCTCCCATTTCTCTAGTGAATGTTTCAGAAATGTACTAAGGCATAAATTTAGCAGAAGTTTTGAACAGACACTGTCTTCTGCATCAAACTGTGAAAAAATAGCTTGGAGTGCTACAGAAATGCACTTTCAGTGTTACAAAAATTACTTGGCACCATATGCAAAACGTTTTCTTCTCAACTCAGGTTCAAAACCTGTTATACAAACCTATTTATTAATTATCATTATTGTTTCCTAAGGGTTTTTGACAAGTTTTGAGAGAAAACTGGGTCAGTTCATAATAGCAACTTTTCAGTGTATTTCGCTATTACATGTGTATTCAAAATGCGTGCAACACTTAACATGTTGCACAGGAAAAATGTGCTTGGGTCATGTTTCATGTTATAAATAGATAGGCAAACACATACACTGTATCATTTCCAAGAAAAACACTTCATATTCCAGTAACCTGTCCCTCTTTTCATATCTCAAATTTACTGATCTTTTTACTGAGTTGCAGACTGCCCTTGGACTTTTAGTCATCCTTGAATTTAAATAAAAATTATTGGCATCTGTAGTTTAATTTCTTTTTTCCTTTACCTACGTGCTTTAATAACTACAAATGGTCCTGACTGAAATTCCAATGAGAGAATCTGCTGCATTTCAGGAAAACCACCATTTGCCATATGCAGGCAACTGCCCTGTGGATATTTTAGGACTGTAGCTTCAGCTGAATCAGGGATACTTGGAAAAAGAGTGACTAAAAAAAGTGTGTGTACACAATCTTAAAAAAAAAAAAATTGTGTTGTGTCCCAGTCCTTGAGTACCTCTCTAAGGAGTATCTCTTTAAGGAGCACATTTTGCTTCCTGTTCTAAAGGATTCAAGTAGCAACCAAAAGGATTTTTTCCTATGAAGTAACTACAACATATTTAACTACAGTTTTTGGTGCCAAGCATTTTCAGAGATGGCGCAGAAAATATTTAATAAAGCTGAGGCAGACAATCCAAGAAAATAATACTGAAAGCTAATTATTACACCATGTTCTGTAAAGAAAGACTTGTATGATAAATAACAAATATGGCCCAAGTTATCAAACCACAGCTACCTGATGAAGAAAACACTGTTGTTGCTTTGCCTTTTTACATTCTCTCCATTGCCAGCATCCCTATTACATTGCACAAAAACATTCTACCGTAACAAAATGAGATCCTTGTCGAAGGCTGGATCCCATTTCCTTCATCTGATGTAAATATCAAGTAATACAATGTTGCCAGAAAATTTATGCCAAATTAAAGCCACAATAAGGTAGTAGAATTGAGATTATCTCACTGTACAGGAGTGAGGAAAAAATTTAGATGGAAAGCATTCTGTGTATACACGAACACACCATAATATTCAAATTGATATTGAGAGATATAGTCTGGAGGGCAGGAGTAAACAAGGAGGTCAAGTTTCTTTAGGCTCTACTCTCAATGGTTTCATTTTTTAAATTTAATTAGGATTATTCATTTATGCTTAGATACCCATAAATGTTTTTTGAGGAGATACAGATAAATACAATAAAGATGCTGGTAACTGAAGAAAGAAACATTTCAAACTGAGCAAGGATGCTGAAGTCAAAAGAACTGGCCTTGGCTCATTTCAGATTTTAGTCAAGGGTTGCTCATGGAACTGACCTACTGACCCTGTGATTTACTTATTTTAGGAGATAGCTTCAGCAGCTTTACGGAAAATTTGAGCATCTGGAATCTGAACTAACTGCAATGGATGGGAAAATGAAACAGCTTCAACTAGATCACTACTGATACCGAGGGAAGCTTTCTGAGATCTGCCCATGAGAATCAACAGGAGGGAAAAAACATCTTAGTCAACGATTGGTGGACACACAGTAATCACTCTTGAGCAGCAGAAGTGTATTTTAGGCCATTGTTACCCTGGATCACTACAATGCTCTTTTAGGGAAAAAGTCTGCTTCCAGCCACATTATAAAGACATGGTGTAGAGAGAGGAGAGTCTGGCACAGAGTCTGTGGAGTCTCTCTGTAATCTCTTGAGGCCACACATGAACAAAAAGAGAGTATCTTCCTTAAGGAGCATTATCGTATGAGTTTTATGTAAGCAGAATTATCAGAAGAAAAATAAACAATGAAAGCGAGCTAGTGAGTGAAAGCATCAGATTAGCAAGTGTCACATGGACAGATTGTTACAGATAGTGATTAAATGGCTCCAGGAGGCTCTCAGGGTTTTCTTACTACTCAAATTCATTATATCACATCCTACTTATAATCTTCTGAGACCCAGCTGACTTTTTATACAATCTGACATGTTACTTAACTGTTTATCAAATCAAGAATGATCATAATACATAAAAGTGACGACTGTGTAGCATTTTTTTTAAAGTAGGGAAGTCAGTTTCCTTCTCAACCGTAATCCTGCACTTGTTAAGAAGATGATAGACTTCTGACAAAACAAAGTGGTTTATAGAGAACTCACACTGCAGATGAGTTCTTGTTCCTTCTGCATGTCATCTACAGGCCACACTTTCATTTTTTCCATACCTGGAGAGACTAGTGCATAGATACTACATAAACCATGTATCAGGAACCCAGTATAGACATAGAAAGTTCTATAATGGACTCTCAAATACAAGGCATTCTTCTTAATTTCCCTATATCTCTCACTGTGTTGCTAGGATTTACAGTGAAATTTGTTGTTGATCTAGAAACTGATGTAGATTAATGCATAAACCTAAAGACTGTACCTCCCTTTCATACCTGTTAACACTAGCACTGCTGAATTATTCTATAGACAATTAAGAGAAATCTCTGGATTGGTAGTCCTTGTCCTTACGGGAGATTTCAACTTCCCAGATATCAACTGGGAGTAACATAATGCTGTGACAAGCAAGCCTGGAAAATTCCTGGAGTTGGCTGAACATAATTTCTTGTCATAAGTACTCAGTAAGCCGACTAGGAAAGGTGCCGTCCTCAACTTGTCATTTCTGAATAGAGAAGGACTCACGGGATATGTGATGGTGGGTGGCTGTCTTGGCCACTGTGATCCCAAAATGGTCGAGTTTAAACTTTTTAGTGTAATGAGAAAAAAGTTCATCAGCGTTGCTACCCCATATTTCAAGAGACCAAAATTTAAGCTGCTCGGGAACCTACTTCGCAGTGTCCCATGGGAATCTGCTTTTGAGGGCTTTGAGATCCACAAGTGCTGGTCGGTTTAAGCACAGGAGCAGGCCATCCTATTCTGTCGCAAGGCAAGCAACTGGGGCAGAAGACCAGCTTGGCTCAACAGGGAACTCCTCTTGGAACTCAGGAGGAAAAAGAGATTGGATGATCTCTAGAAGCAAGGTCAGGCTTCACGGGAAGATTACAGAGCCGTCGTTTGCATATGTAGGGATACAACATGAAAGGCCAAAGCTCAACTGGAGTTAAAACTGGCTATTGTACTAGAAAACAGGATGGGATTTTTCAAGTACGTTAATACCAACAGGACGTCCAAGGAAAATATAGGACCCGTACTCGTTGAAGATGGTCCCCTGGCAAATAGGGGTGCAGAAGAAGTGGAGGCATTCAGTGCCTTTTTTGCCTCAGTCATTAATACTAATGATAGACTTTGGGCTGTCTGGTCCTCTGAGTTAGAGGACCATGACTGCGGGAACAGTGACTTTCCTTGTGGGGACATGGAAATTGTAAGGGGCCAGCTTAACGTTCATATGTCCATGTGACCTGGTGGGGTTCATTCCTGTGTACTGAATGAGCTAGGGGATGTGACGGCAGAATCCCTCTCCATCATCTACTAGAAGTCTTGAGAGCCTAGGTAGGTCCCCACTGACTGGGAGCTGGCCAACGGTGTTCCAATTTAAAAGAAAGGCATGAAGGAAGACTCAGAAAACTACAGACCTGTTGCTGTAACCTCAGCACCAGGAAAAATGAAGCAGAAGATCCTACTGGGTGCTACTGAAAGGCATTTCAAGGACAATGCAATCATCAGGCACAGTCAACATGGGTTCACAAAGGGAAGGCCCTGTCAATCCTTACATAAGGTTGGCCTCCTAGTGGGTGAAGGGAAGGCAGATATGGCTTTTCTGGATTTTAGGAAAGCTTTTGATACAGCCCCTTACAGCATCCTTCTGGACAAGTTGTCCAACTGTGAGATGATGTTGTGCTTTAACCCCAGCCAGCAACTAAGGACCATGAAGCTGCTCACTCACTTCTCCCCCACCCCACAGCAATGGACTGTAATGTCACCCAGCAATGGACACTTGTGCTGGGGCCGCAGCACTGCTGGGGCAAGTGCTGTGGGCAAGGATGGCCTGCCGTGATGTCACTGAGGGATGGACTACAACATCCCTGAGCGATGGATTGTGACCACGCGACACTCACTGCTTATACTCGGGCGCCAAGTCTCAGCCAGTCGGCTCGTGCCCGCACTCCAGCTGAGCAGTTCGCGAGGTCTGGAGCGCTGAGCGAGGCCTTGGTGCTGGTGTCGTGCTCAGGGAGTTGCTCCTTGCAGCTCTCAGTGCCCGACCCCAGAGCCGTCAAAGGATTTTCCCCGGCCCTGCCAGCTCCAGGCAGCCGGGGCACCCAGGAGCTACGCTCACAGCAGCAGAGGTGAGTTGGTCGGGGACGCCTCACTCTGGGGAGCTGGGAGGGTTTCCTTCTTGAGGGACCTGGGCA
>JAOBAS010000070.1:362899-377203 GCA_025311575.1 Elanoides forficatus
CGCAAAGTCCTGCCCCTCGGAGGGACAGCGCCAGGCACCAGCACATGCGGCGGGCTGCCCGGCTGGAAAGCAGCCAGCGAACGGTGACCATGCTGCTGCCCTCGAGCACAGGCTTTCTTCCCGCTCTTCCAGATCCAGCCTTGGCACTGGCATGCCTTCTCCTGCACCTGGAAAGAGCCCATCTTCGGCAGATGCTCGGCAGATGGATGCCAAGTGGCTGAGGACTCTGGGTTTCTCTAGTTTGGAGAAAAGGCGGCTGAGGGGTGACCTCTTTGCTCTCCACAACTTCCTGGGGAGGGGAAGTGGAGAGGGAGCTGCTGATCTCTTCTCCCTGGGATCCAGTGACCGGACATGTGGGAATAGTTCAAAGCTGTGGCAGGGGACGTTCAGACTGGGCATTAGGAAGCATTTCTTTACGGGGACGGTGGTCAAACCCTGGAACGGGCTCCCGAGAGAGGTGGTTGATGCCCCATGCCTGTCAGTGCCTTAAAAACAGGCATTTGGACAATGCTCTTAATAACAGGCTTTAACTTTTGGTCAGCCTGGAGTGGTCAGGCAGTTGGACTAGATGATCGTTGTAGGTCCCTTCCAGCTGGAACTATTCCGTTCTACTACTTTTCAATACCATCAAATTGGCATTGTTTGCCTTTCTCCAACTTTTGTAGTTTTCACTGCCGTAAACATTATCTGATGAAAGAAGCTAAAAATCTCCCTTTTTAAAGGAAGGCAGCCATGGAAGAGGACAGAAAATGAGAAAATGTAAACTATTCCCTCCAGCCCCAGACAATATTTATAGGCCATGTATGTTGTCTAAGTGTTACGGTCTCTCGTCCAATATAGTTTTGCTTACATAAATATTTTTGACATTTGCTTGTTCACATTTTTAACTACCAGGCTTTTAAAAAACATGTCACCAAGACTTTTTTGAACAATGGGAATTAAATATTTTGTGCTAATGTATTGGCTATTGATATGTGTAGTGTGCACTTATAGGTTAATGTGTACCTTTAATTCATGGACCAGCCCCTGCGTGTTTGTTATTTTACTTTTCTCCTCTAAATTCCCTCTAGTATTTCTAAATCCTTAATGGGAACAAGGCCCAGAGAAAGGAACACTGTGTTCTGCTACAATGGCTTTCATTGCATTTTACCATCTTTCCAGCTATTTCATATGATACACTATTACGCTTTGGTATTTTCTGATTGTTATACAGACCATTAATATCCTGGCTTTCAGGGCTACATAACGCATTTCCCATGGAAAGCGATGCAATATGTCCTCAGTATATTTATATACAAAACTTAAGAGAATTTTTAGAGGCCCAAATTGTCAGAAAGAAACATGTTTAGTATCATGCCTCAGAAATGTAGACATAATGGATGCTGACGCTGGCACATGGAGATAGAAGGGCAGACTGTTCTTTTTACATATGGAAGTCATTAACTTAGATGCCCATTCAGGCATTTGCACATCCAAGAATCTGAATAGCATGGAAAAGTGTAACAACTGCCTGGCATTTTAAGTTGTGCATCTGTTTGTAGGGGTAACAAGGGACGGTGGAAGAAAAATTGACCATGTTATCTGAATGTTGGTATTATTAGATGGCCATTTAGCTTCCCCAGAACCTTTGGGCTCATGCAGGCTTTCTCAGATCAGATCTCTCTGAGATGCAGTACAAGCAGGAAGGATTCTTGTGTGCAGGAGATTAAAACCCACATAAAATCGTGGCAGAGTTGCAGGCCCTGCGTTTGGTCTTCCTGAGCACTTCTTGTAATCCTGTGGAGCTCCATGGTGTTTAAGGAGGAGGAGTTACCATAACTCTAGTCACAGCCATTGGGATTGGCACACAGGTAATAGCTGGTGAGATCATAAAAAGCATAGAAGCATTCCTGCTATTTTTTTGAGTCCTAAAAACAAATGTCTTCTGATGCTTTCTCTGTCAAGCAAATAAACACTACACCTCTACTCTGAGCTTTTGCTCATAATTCACTGAGTCCTTTTAGAGCTGTCATTGAATAAATAATAGTTGAATATCTGGCTGCCTTCTCTTTCGTACATGAGCAAGTTCCCTATAACTCCAGTGATATGAATAAAGTGAGTCATATATCACTGTTGTGTCACAAGGAAGTTAGCCTTAGAAACAGGAAAATCAGTAGGAGTCTGTGACATGAGTGAACTGTAAAGATTATGTCTTTGCAATGTTACTCATCTTAAGTCCCTTACTGAACACATTAAAAGTCTGCTTCATTAAGGAAAGCAGAATCTTAACACTGAGTTGAAAGCCTTAGTTGGTATTTGGCCTAGTATTTTTAGCTTTTAATTTGGCACTGTAATGGAACAATATGTGCTACTCGTTCTTATGCAATAAATACTAAAAATTGTTGTGTTGTATTCTTGTAGCTACCAAGCTCATATTGTGCAATAAACTTTAAAAGTATTTTTAAAACAATATGGTGTTAATAAAGGCCATATTAATTAGATTCTGTGAGTTTTCTGCTAAATTCATTGTATACTGCCTATTTTCAACAGCATATTTATGTACTAACTAGCAAGTAGAAAAGATTTTTAGAAGTTGGTATTTTAATAAAACTTCCCCAATGTGTTTATGGTGCAATCTTACATTTTGGTTAAATTCTACAGAAAACAAATATTTTAAGTCTCATAGACTGCTTACATGGAGATAAGGGCCTTTAATGAAAGCATCCAAAATAATAAGTGATTAACCAGGAATTGCCAGCCACCTGTCTCCTATTCACAAACAAGGGCATATTTGGCTGTGCAGAATATTAATAAAATTTAAGTATATCCCATGCAGTATGTAAGTTTTACTGAAGGCAGAAAGTTGAAGGAATTCAGAAAAACTTAATGTATGGGCTCGGTATATTTATGGGCATATCCACATTCAATCTTTGTACCTACCAAAATATAGGTGTTGATAGAACATGGGGGTATATTACTGTGTTTATACATAATTAAGTCGGGCAGATTTAACAGAGGACCTGTTCACAGTGTTGATTAGCCACCAGCTGATGTCACTACGAAAAAATCTACCTTGCTCATCAACAGCTATTTGTCCTGGACATTTCTTAAAACTTCCCATGAAGCCCTTCATACTAACAATTATCACAGGCAAAGTTCAGGGCTAGCCAAACTAATCTAGCATGGTAATTCCTGTGTTCCCATGAAAAATGACAATTTGTATTGGTAAGTCTCTGGAGCTCCCAGTTTCTGTATGTGGTCTTCCTTAACATTCTCATTTGAAGGCACACTCTACAGTCATTTTTCAGTTACCTTCTAGTCATCCATGTTCATTCACATGAAAAAGATTCTACTTTCAGCATGTTTTATGTTGTTTTGTCAGTTAATCGCTGAGTTTACAAGAGTTTTGATAACTTAGGAGATGTGATACCAGTTCATATTCATTTAGGCAAAGCCCATTTTGGGCTCAAACCAACCTTCTGATCTCCAGTGGAGAGACTAGTAGACCAGCCAAGGATATTCTTTTCCTGGAGGCCAAATCTGTTTTCTACAGTACAGAGAAGGCAGGCTGGAAGGGCACAGCTCCCCAATTCCCCAGCTCACCAGTCACACACGTGTGTAACTATGCACCCGCTGAAAGTTGGAGCAGGGGAGGAGAGTCCCACTGCATTCTCTCCCTCCCCCCAGTCAGTGTGACTCTCCATCTTTCTCGGTGCCACATCCTGAAGGAAAGCAGGCTAAAGACAGGTGAGGAGGGTGAGGGTCTCTGGGTGAGGAAGCCACCTACACCGCATTTACTGCAGTTGAGCAGCTAAGAGTTTCATCTGGCCAGTATACAGCTGTAGCCAAGAATGGGGCTCTGTATGTACCACCCACACTCCTGCCTTTTGTAACTGTACAACCTCTGTGGAAGATACTCCAAATATTAGGTGCAGAAATAGCAACCTCAGCACAGGAAGATGTGCCATCAACTGCAGCTAACACCTCTGTGTTGGACTGGGACGATGAACGTAATAGAAAACCATGTTGTAGTTAGATCTGGTTTTGAACAAAAGACAAATTATTTATTTCTTTCTTCAAATGAAGCATAACACTAAGGTATAAAGGGAGTATAAATAACATCTGATTGTGCTCCTAAGCTCCATGCTATAACTTTCTCGCAATGACATCCTTCAACAAATCAACTACATCATTACTGTTAAGTATTAATTGCACAAAACAGATACACAAAATATATAATGAGCTAGAAAGAGGACAACATTCTTCCATTATGACAAACAACTGTAACAAGAAATGAAAAAAAAAACCCAATAGATCTAGGCTTACACAGATGGCAACACTGAGAGTTTTAAGTCCTCTCCTTGAACACATTACATGTGATAAATAATATGCAAAATATTTAAAGAATTTTATTGTTGCTTACAGAAGATACTTAGCAAGCAAAGAGACAGTAGCAATCACTGCCTCATGTCTCATATCCCCATCATTCAATGCAAATTTTTACATTTCATGCAATAATCCTGAGCTTATTTTCAGTAACATTGAAATGTCATCTATATTAATTACCAAATACATACAGAGCCCAGCTGTGGGGTCTATTGTATTATTAAGGCATGAAAAAAGATAACAGTTTATTAACTCTGAATGCCACAAATATAGCACAGCAGTTAGAAGGCTCAAAAAAGCTCAGAAAGTACCAGTGATTTCTGTGCCAAGGTCCTCCCAGAACATGGCTGTGAATCATCAGCTCCTGAAAGGGTACAGAAGTGAATCCTGGCCTTGCTGACATCAGGGAGTTCTTCCATTGCCTTGACTGCTGGACCAAGCTTCAGAGCTATCAGGAGTAACTCAGACTCCTCTTCATATCCCCAAAAAATTGACAAACTTCCTCTCACTCAAGTCAAGTATGAATTTAAAAAACAATACCTACATATTGTTTTCTTAACTAGTATTTTAAGTCTATGGAACAGTTCCATTCATTACACAGTATGGCAATTAATAAAAAGCCTTTTGAGGAAAAGCTAATTTGTTAATCTGATTTATTAGCACGTTAGCACATTAAAAGAAGGGGAAAGTATAATGAAAAGAACCTCTGCCAAGTCTATGCTCTATTTATAAATTATTTTTAATTTTAAAATGAAAGACTTTGGTAAGCCAAACCAAGGATATGTGATCCAATTCTAGTCTCCGTGGTTCAATGACTCTTCTCAAAGACAAGGAGCACCACGGCCCTGTCCAGTCATCAACTGAAGAACTTATCATCTGCATAAATTGTAAGGGGCTAGCAGTATCTGGATTGTGCAGTTCTTCACATAGTCTCTATTTTACATTTAAGAAGTTCTTGCAAAATGCCCTGTAGTGAGCCAGGGTATTCCAGTTCAGTTGACTAAGCCATTGAAACCAAGGCCAAATTGGTGGTAAGACTTACTTCATACTTACAATTGTGTTATGTCCCACACTGGGAACTAAAATAGCAGATGATCTCCTCTAACTCTGCTACTACTATTGCCTGCCCCTTATGTAGATATTTGCCTAGTTGAGCTCAGAGTTTACAGATCCAGTAACCTTATCCTTCATCTACAGGTGGCCCATGGTCTGTATGGAAAGAACCACGGTGTGCAAGAGGGACAGACTCTTTCATGCAGCCTTTGTGCATGGTTCTTTCCATGCCTGCACCCCTTGCACGCATAAGCCACCCCTTGGCAAAGATGGTGCCCAATTCTCTCACTGCAAGGCCCTGAAAACATGCAGATGCACAAATCCAACTTAACTAATTTCATCTAAACACCAAGTTATATTAGTGAAAATACGGTTCATCACAATAAACCGTTCAGGAAACTCGGTACTGTCTCATCTGAGATAGAAGGAGAAAATAGTTTGTTGATATTAGATAGTTACTGGGTTAGAATTTGTGTGGTTTTTGGTTGACTCCTACTAATAAATAAGTTAAAGAAGGCTAAGGCTATAGATTGGTACTGCTTCATTTATAAATACTCACTTTATTTCTATTCTCTTCTAAAAAACATGTTAAGGAAAAAGGTGGCCAGAAGGATTACAGATGTTGTAAATTGTAATTTGGTTGTTAGGCTGTAAAAACCAAACATGTAAGTGAAGTTGAGCACAGTGTAAGAAAAAGCCATTTTTTAATTAACAACTTATTTACAAGTTCATAAAATCAACTGAACTGGAGTAGGTGTTCTGTGTTTGTCACCAATATTTTATTGTAACTGGTAACTTGCAGGCTTTATAGTAGAAGAACAGAAAGAAAATTAAGTTCACTATATACAGCCTTTGTACAGGCTACTTGACTATACACAAGGCATAGTGATCATAACACAACCTAGTCTTCATAATAATTTGTGCACAAAAAGACACCAATCAGACATTATGTGAACATTACAGTGAAATGACATCACAAGTCCAGTGAAAATTCAGCATAATACAAAACATATTGTTCTACTGCAAATGACATCCTTTAAAACAGTAAGCCTTTATTCAGTAGTAACTTAACCAGAGTCTGAAGCAGAGATTTGTTGTGTAGTTATAAGTCTTTTAAGTGAAGCAACCTCTGCAGATAAGTTTGCTATGCCCTGCTTCAAATACAGGTTCTCTGACTCAGAGACATTGTAGATATTGTCTTTTATTTCAACAACTCCAGTTTTGCAACCACTCTGAATTTTTACATTGAGTTCCTTCTGATGCCAGAGTTCTGGTTTAAGTGACCAGTCTTGGATGTTAGTCACTTGAACCGAGAAAGGAGTGTGAGAAGAATGCACCAAGTTTTGTGCACCATGTTTTTCAAGCTCAAAATGTCTTTTTGAGGACATGTCAATGGGTGATGACAATTTCTGTGTTGCATCATAGTCATTATCCATTGCTTCCACTTTAACTTGCATGGCTTTGGCTTTAATACGAAGCTTGTGAGGCAAAGCTGAAGAATTCACTTCTGGAACTTTAACTGTTGCATGAACATTTTTATGTTCAACTGGGGAATGGATTGGACCCTTAGGAACCTGCTGTTCATCTTCTCCATCAGATGACTTTCCAACTACACCATCATCAGTTTCTGACGTTCTGGGGGAATTACTGGAGGACCTATTAACTTGCAGGAGAGGAGGAGAATGTGAGTACACATTAAAGGTAGCTCCCATGTAGTTTGGATATATGGATGCCTTATATGAACCTCTGTCATCTCTTGGCTCTCTCTCTAATTCCATGGGCTCCTGTTTTATAATCTGGAATTTATTTTCAGGACTTCTGCAGTTGCTTTGTATACGACTTGGTTGAGTATGCTCTACGGATGATATTTCAGACACATCGGACATTGAGCTTTGAGGAGAATGTTTGATGACAGAAATGCAACTGCTACCAACTATAGATGGTTCATGTTCATCTACAAATGAGCTAATATTTGATTTGGAACTCTGGTAGTCTTGGAAATACACAGTTGTTGAGCTACTGAGTTTCTGTATCTCTTGGGCATAGGCTGCAGAACTAATTAAACCAAACTTTAGCTTCAACGAAAGCAGCTCCGCCTTCAAAGTGGCATTCTCCTCTCCCAGTGCGATTAGTTTGTTCTCTAAGACAAGGTCGTTCAGTCGTCGTTTTTCACGAGATCTTTTGGCAGCTTCATTATTTTTCCGCCTTTTCTCCCAATACATAGCATCTTTCTTTTCATCTGGAATGAATTCTCGCTTTCTCCGGCAAGCTGAAGATTTGCTTTTTCCACTACTTGCTTCAGTAAGTAGTATATCTTCATTTGTAGACAATTCTTCAGACACTTCAGCTAAGGTAGACTTAAGTACCATGATTTTGTCCACATTGCTACTTGTGTCAACAGGTCCGTGTTCCTTTTTAAGGGTCTGCATTTTTCTCAGCTGCATCAGAAACAATTTGTAGTAGATCTACAATGAGCAACAGAGCAAGCTATTTCCCCAGTACTTCTCTCTCCACAACTTGATAAATACAGTGATTTTAAATCCACGCACATTCTTCCTTTTCTTTCATATTCTCAGACAGAAGTCTAGAACCAATTTTCTTGGCAGAGACAACGAGAATCTTCTTAAAAACCTGGAATAAATAGAGAATTTGATTACTGTTTAGGAATTGCTGGTTCAGGACATGCAAAAGTAGCTTTTGATAAAAAGCTTAGACTAGCATTTGGTTGATTAAACCTGCTGTAATACAAAGACAGCTCAACACTGAAACAACTGATAACTCGAAGCTTTATGATACCTAGGTAGCGGATTTGCTTTCAAAACAAACACAATATGATCCAAGGAAAAATCAATAAAAAAATATTTGAGTTTTGATCCTAGATTAATGTTGTCACAAAACTTTCCATGATATCACTGACCAGCCTAAACCTTGAACACTTAACACTGTAGGACACCAGGCATGTTGATGAGCAGCACTAGGAAGTATCTTGTTCTTCCACATTAAAGCATCTCTTCTAAAAACAGCTGTGGTGTGTGACTTAGAAATGCTATATATTTGGGTCCTTCATGGATTAAAAATAACATAAGCTGAGTTAGAGAAGCTGCAGTACTTTCTATTGTCTTAAAATAACACCACTATCCATTAAAGCTATTAAATATTTAATTATTGGGTTTGCATTTTATAAAAAAATATATATGTTTATACACACACACACTTGGAATTTTAAAATGCCTTTTTGATCAATCATATACATTCAAACTAGTAAATGCACACACATAATTTGGGCAAATACCTAACTATTAAAAAAATAGTGGCAAGGAAAAAATGTATTACATAATCTTTTTTTCTTGTCTCTTATGAAAACTTTAAAATCAGTATTGAAAAATACATTAGAGAAATAACATTTCATTAATAATTTGCATTTGAAAAATAGTCTTATTACATCAAAGTAAAGTTTAATACCATTGAGGCATGTGCACCTTTAGAAAACAGTGTTTGCACTGAAGTAGAATTTTAGATCTAAAAGTCTTACCATTAACAAAGGAAAACTAGCTTAACCTTTAGCTTCAGACATTTTAATCATTAAATTTGAACGTAGCATTTAAATTGACCTTTGTTTTATTTAGTCCCTCTTAAGCAAAAATACTTTATTCTCATAAGATCATTTGGTCTCGATTCAAGATATCGCTTCTCAATACCTCATTTTCCACAGTCAGTCATGTCCCTGGTAAAATAAATGTAGTATGCCAAGTACTTTTATAGAACTGTCTATTGAGTCAGCAGTGATTCTTGCCTGCATAACAAAAAAAAAAAAAAAAAAAAAAAATCAGGCACTTCAGATTAATGTCACTATTTTTTGGGAATGTTTTTACAATGACTAATGAAACTAATTTTAACATTATCAGTTGGGAAAGTTATACAAGAACTAATGAATTGTATTCTGCCAGTTTCTCTTGTCTTTTCCAGAAGGCAAAGAGGAGTGAGTGATGTAATAACAATTAAGCAGGGTCATAAAGACTCAGGTTTCAAGCTGACTTCTGTTTCATCAAACCATGCCAACTCTTCTGTCATGAAAAATTAACACATTTAATAGAACAGCTAAGTAGAATTTCCTAAAATCCGTGGTTAATTACTGACATGTAACTATTTGTCTTCGATAATGCAGCCTTGGCGGAAAATAGAAGCCAGCCACACCAAAGACAGCATCTAACATTTTAGTGCAAAAGCAGCACCACAAATTGCCATGTTTGTAAAGGAGAAATGTATGTCTAATATACAAGCAATTACATAGTTAGATCCTGATCCAAAATTCAAACAAGTCGAAGGGAGTTTTCTGTCAAGTTAAATAGGAGCTGGATGAGGTTTAAAAACAAAAATAAACCTCACAACATCTGTTTGTCCAAACATTCAGTATAACTTGATTTGCTGAAGAAGCTGTAGAGCCATTCTGTCCCTTTCACTGCTACATGTAACCATTGTTTAATTAATATGCAAACCATTTTAAATCTAGTGCAACCCAATACTTTAAAAAAAAAAATCATTGTTGAACACAGAATTTAAAAGTAAAAAAAAGACAAGGCTGCCTGAATTTTTGTGGCATTTGTAGAATATTCAGTCTCTGTAACATGACTTTACATTAAAAGAAGAAAAATACTGTGATTTTATTTCATTATCCTCTAGCATTTGGAACACACAAATTATTGATCCGTAATTGTCTTGTTATATTACAATCACTGTATTCACTTGTATCATTAACAACTTCTGCATTTCTGAGGAAATGCATACACCTTCTACGGCACACAGTAGGAAGCAGTATAACATGTACTGAATATCTATGAAATCATCACTTGTCTGTTTGTATGCTTCTCAGCCAACTCCCTCTGAAGTCAAAACAGTTCAGAACAACTTTTGTGACATTTCAAGGCCTTACCAATACAGAAGTCTTACTGAATTTAACAGCACAAGAAAGCTACACTCAAACCCAAATAAAAATATTTATTCTCTTAAAAAAGGGATACTAATATGCATACTTCATAATTCTCTATTATTTATCTGCCATACACCCTGGAACATCTATGCTTATTTGAAACAGTAGCAACAGCAAGGAAATACTTATAAACATAGGATTTGTGCATATTTTAGAAGAATGAAACTATATCTACACAGATTTAATGCAACTTTTTTTCCCCTCTTATATTCCAATCTTCCATTTCCACATGATATAGAAGCAATATGCTCAGTCTTGAACAAGACTGGTTCAGGATGAGAACTATGTGTCTACCTGTATGGTCTCCAGCTCAAAGCAATTTCACTTTGGTGTTTCTCCAACACTGCAATCTAGGAAAAATACTACTAAAAATTATAATAATGATAATTAGCTAAAAGTTGTTGGTTTGGTTTTCTTTTCCTAAATGAATGTAGGCTAATGGCATAGGTCATCAGTATGACCGTCTATGTACCAGTCAAAACTCAACTGCATATCCAGCTGTAATCTCCTGCAGCCTAATGCTGGCACTGAGCTGCACTTAACAACCCAACAACCTGCAGAGTTCATGTCTCTTGTTCCACAGAACTTCTGCAGTTTGGGCCATTCCAGTGTACAATCTGCTCACTGTAGCACTGACGACTCCTGTTTTGGCCAACCTCCCTCCTGTACACATTGTTCCTGGCACAAATAGACAGAACGTAAGTAGCATGCACGTCTATAGCAAATATTAAGTGTGTATCAAAACGACCATTTTTTGTATGCAGTATTCAACTTTGCTCTCTGCCAGAGTCCATCAGTGAAGCTGTCAAGATAGACATGTAACCCACTGACATATTCTTACTGGTTTGCTATTTATGTAGTTAGTTCAAATGCCATCACTTCAGTGAACTAGCAAAACAACAATAAATCTTTAGCTCTTTCCACATTTTCCTTGAGCACTTTTATCATGGCAACTGGAATTGCTGCTTTACAAACAGGAGGCAAAGCCCTTGTTTATTAATACTTCTCCATGTAGATCAGCCCAATGCTGAGTCTGTAAACAAATCAAATCCATCTGATGATAATGGCAAAATGCCTTCAATGAAACCAGCCATTTCACTTCACTTGCATTTTATAATTCCACTGGAAAACATCAGTATTTACACATAAAGTAATGAACTGTAATGATTCCTCTGACTATATTTCAAATTCCAGTATTTTCCCTTATGATTAATTTTTCAATTGCTTTATCACTCCCTCATAAAGTGTTATAAAACCAACATTTAATACTGCCTTACATTAGTCACTGTTAAAGGTTTTTTTTTTTGGTTGGTTGATGTTAATGGCATTGAGTGCCAATTCAACAATGTAATAACAGTCGACCCTATTAACTTAATTACAGACCCAGTCTTGCTCCCACAGCAATTTTGCCATTGGCTTCAACAGAAGCAGCACACAATCCCAGATCCAAATATTAACAAGACTGTTGTATAGAACTCATGCTATTGAAGCAAGAAATTATATATGCAGAAATCACGAAAACTTAATTTATCCATGGACTTCAAAAAATACTTAAGTGATCTGATTGTGTCAAAATAGTACATTAAGGATCTGATCCTAGGGATTTGTGTATTCACACTGTAATAATTGAAATGTTTCAGAAGGTTGAAGGACAGGGCCACAATCTTCCCTTTCTCTCTTCTGTGTAATTTAATTACCTAAGTAATTTCTGCTTTAGAGAATGCACATGGGCCTCCCCATGTACGTATGTTTCCCTACAGAGTAACTGTGTATTATTTTTTGTATTTAGCGAAATAATTCATGCTACCCCCAAGCATAATTTTTCAAAAATATCCTAGCATGAGATAACTAATTGTTCAATGCTATTGCTCTAACGTTTTGATAGTGATTCTATGAAATCCCATTTCTAGCAGTTGGATGCTCAAACACAATTCACTTTTCTATCACCATGTGTCCAAAAAATTTCTCTGTCCTTCAAAAATGGAAGAAAATAATGGCTAAGTACAACTTCTTGTTTTAAAAAAGAACCATGCCCGTGTCACCATCACCACTATATGACAAACTGCAAAAACAATAAAAGCTCCTATTGATATGTGTCTGTGCATATTTTTAGTTGTTGTTGTCCATGTTTTGCATAGGTATCATTAATGATTATTACTGCTACCATTCTGTCACACGTTATCTATTTTGAAAATCTGTCTACATACCAGAAGAGTTTGTGTAGAACCTGCTCGTAGATACCCAAATGACCAGTTTGAGTTCCAGACTTTGAAAAACTGAATAATACAGTTTGCACTTTAGCAACTGTTTTTAAAACACTTCGGAGATATCTGTCTCGGGACTTTTATGAGGTACAGAAAAAATATCATCCTCATTGCACACGCAGGACAGGAGGCTGAGTTTAAGTTTAGGTGGTGAATACACAGCCTCCCTAAAAAGTGCTGAAATAGTTTGGAGTCGCTCCATCTCTACTGCTTTTCACAGACAAAAATTACACTATGAAATTCTGCACCTTTCAGGTCTATCATAATTCATAAATCCTCTCCAACAGAGGATGTGGCCCTATTACAACCTCCACTGAAATCCTTCAACATACTTCTTGCCTTTTATCTAGCACCGATAGTAAAAGTATGTTCCTGTTGAAGAAAAGCTTTAATGCTGGCTCCACCAGAAGAGTAATATTATCCCTAGGACAGATTTGCAGGCAAGAAAGTCTAGGCAATGTAGAGCAAATGAGGTTCAAACTTTCTGAAAAAAAAAATAGGTGATGGCATTTTATGCTATGATGGACAGGTTAGCCACAGTCACAAAGGGGAAAAGCATTTACAATACAAACGTTACCACCAATTACTGCCATTATATAGTTGCATTCAGAGACCATGAATCCATTACAACAGCATGGAGCAATGCAGAACTATTGATCCTGTACACAGTTCCCTTTTCTTACAACTTCATGGGCATATTAAGTGCTTACGGTTTCAGGATCAACGTGTAATTAGGTCAGTGGAACACTGATGATGATAGCTTTGTACAAGATGACCCATTTTTGCTAAGATGCTGATCATCTTATTGAAAAAAATGGGAGATGTCTACACAATATAGTCCATTGGGAACATAAAAATTCATTTATTATGACACTTTTCAATCAAATTTTAAAAAATGAATAAGATTGCCATGGAACTTGGAACAGTATTGCATCTTCATGTTACCCACCTCCAAGCTGTACCCAGAAAGTTGATGTCATATGTAATTTTTACAAAAGGCTTTCATTGTTAGGAAAATTAGTTAACTTACTGTTTATCTTAATAACTACAAATTAACTCATTAAAGTACAGCCTGCTTCCCAAAGGTAAATTACACAAATTATGCAAATAAAATTATTTGGAGAGCACAAAACATGTTACAGGTAGCTGTTGCTCAAAAAGGTCAGTCAAGGTTAATAGGTGCAAATTTGACCTATATTCTCTTCCATTTCCTTAGGAAGACAGTATGATTCTATCTGATCTGTTCGATTTTTCCAAAATAAGCTGTTTACTGCTCTGATTTAAGGGGGCAGGGCATGGGGTGGGGAACAGAATCTAAGAATGTTACTCAAAGGGCCAGGAAAAACTTTAAGACTGAAAAGCAAAGGAAATGTATATATAACTTGCATAAATATTTAATTACATATATATAATGTATATAGTATGTGTATATAAATCATGCCATTTTAAATATCACATCACTTTCCAGTATTTTAAATAAAACCCCAATAGAAACAACAGTAACTGAAGTTACAGTATGCTTCTCCTCATTTCAACAGCTACTTGACAGCAGGAAAAACTAGGGTGCAAAAAGCTATAACTTAATAGTAACAATGTTCTGGAAATACGATCTCAGCTTTCCCCTAGTTAAGAACC
>JAOBAS010000070.1:383659-393870 GCA_025311575.1 Elanoides forficatus
GGGGTGGAGGATTTTGACGGTGTTTCTTCTTCATCTCTGCCCTCGCCCCGAGGCGGCGGGGCTGGGCTGGAGTGCTGCTCAAAAGCGGGGACGCGCTTCGCAGAAACTCGCCCTCGCAGCCCCCCGCCCCCGCGGGGCGATGCCCTCCGGCGGCCGGGGCCCTCACTCCGCGCCTTGGAGCCCTGCTTCTCCCTGCAGAGCGGGGCGGAGAGCGGAGCTTCGGTAAGAGCGTCCGGTGCCGGTCTGACCCTTGTTTAACCTCCGTCTTAGAAAATGACACATGGCCAGCGAGAAATCCAATTCTCTCAGAATGTGTGAAAAAAACGCGTTTGATTAAGTGTGCGATATGTATCTAGCTTCCCCCTTTTTTTTTTTCTCGAAGAAGGTTTGTCACTCCCTCCCTTTTTTCCCTCACAAGTAAAATTTATGGAGACAACAGAAAATTTTCTTTATTAATTCCTAGTTCCAGAACATAAATGATTCCTAATTTCGTTCTGTTAAACCATCCTTACCAAAATAGCACAGTCCTCACTAACACAGCCCTGTTATATTACGCTGTCATCCTGTATTTATATGTCAACAGAGATAGCCCTCTGGAGCAAGGCAAACCTAACAGAAAGCAAATTCAGATACCAGAAGAGTTTCAGTTTTGTCTCAGCCCTTGATCGTTTATCACACGTACCCATACCATACCTCCACAACAAACTTAAGCGCCTTGAATTCTTTTGTGTGTATCTCCCCGGATTATTTATTATGCAAGTCTAATAACCTTTACTCACATCGATTTTCCCCTCTTCCCTCCCTGTTTCTAATGTCTAGGATATGGAGCCTTGTTCACGGTAACAGACCACAGAGCCCACCATGACTAGAAAGGGAACTCAAAAGCAGCTCGAGTCCCGAGAGGTCGACTGCTGCCTCCATCTGGGGGGCTGCACGGTCAGGTTTTTTGCCATGCTTCTGCTTGCCAGTGGATGCATATACATACAAAGGCAGTCGGCATGCCACTGGAAATGTCAGGCGTGAGCTCTAGCAATGAGCTTGAAGACCTGCTTGCTAATAAATATTGGCGGTCTACTTAAGGTCTTAGGCGCACCAGAGAACCTATGTGAGGAAACATATGCAGCACACATTATGTCCCGTACTATGCATATTGTACTAATACAATGCACTAAGAGTCCCCAGGACTGTCAAAAACTCAAGTAAATCCCAAAACTTCAGGCAATTTTTTAAACAGAAAGGTATATGCCATTTTCACCATGGAAAATGCTCACGATGAATCCTGGGTATATACTTTTAACGACTTCAAATCTCATATCTAGAAAAAATAAATGCAGTAACTCAAATCTGCCTTCATAACTTAGATTCTTGAAATATAGAAAGAAGTCTCCAAGGCAATAATATCCTTCCTACGTGGGTGGACAGTCCTGGAAATAATATTCCAGATGGAGTTTGGTCGCCTATGTGCTTGTATGTTTGTCACTAATTATAATCAGCCATAAAACCAGACCTGATCTTTCTCCCAGATTCGTAACAAAGATAATTTCTATATTTCACATTACTTCTACTCTGTGGAGGTCAGGAGAGTCAAAACCTTCTACAGCAAAATCTGTTCTTACTCTCCAAACCTTACGGTGGGTGCTTGGCAAATCCAAGGGTAATGTGAGATAGAGGGCTGAATGCTGATGTGGCTGAAGGATCACATTCATCATTTTTCCTCCTCTCCTGAGGTACAGAAAAAAATAGCACGGATGAAAGCCATAGCTAGCATTGTGCACAAAGGGAGTCTAAGGCTTTCGGGAAAACTAAAAAGAGAATCTTTCTATGATTATCCACCTCTGCTGATTTTCCTACTGGAGGGATGAAGTAGGTCATGAAGAACTTTATCTATATTCTCAGCTGACTCTAGCATGGTAGGATTTATACTTGCTTTTGGACAGAACAATATTAAGTTCAACTCCTTTAGATCCATTGGTATGTATTACTACATGACTTAAACCCCCTTAACGCTACCTCTGATTTTGGCTTAATGAGTATTGCTGAGCCTATACTGAGTTATAGTACTACACAGAGGGTCTAGAAGAGGAGCATTTGAGAAGTAATTAATGAAAATATCACAGAAAGTAATGTCTGTCATCTCTAATATTGACTACTTTGCATTCACTTGTGTCCACACCTCTTGGGCTTTTTGTAATATAAGCTTTGACTATGACCCAGCCTGAAATTCATCAGCAGTTGAAGTCCCAGTGCCTCCAAAGAAGAAAAGCTTTTTTTCCTCACCTTTGTTATAGTCCACATACAGTACCACATAACAATTGAAATAACATGTAGTTTGGAGTAAAATAAAAATAAAAACTTTTTAAGATTATGATCTGTTAAACATATTTTAATGATTTATATATATATGTGTGTGTGTACACACACACACTCACACACACACACTGGAATTAACTGAAGATGTGGCAACTTCTGATATAATTCTTGGTTTCCTTGCATTACGTTCTTTGTATCTGTAGGAGGTTTACTACATAGCAATGCAATCACAGAAAACTATATTCACCAATCTTTTTGTATATTTAATGTGATCAGTGCTCAAAAATGTTTAATACTAACCAAGTCCTCCAGGGTTTCCTGCTCAAGATAAGTAATAGTGAAAGTTCCATAAAATAGATGATATTGTGATTTTATAAAGATCAAAGCCAGAAATAAAATACATTAAAGAAAAAGGCAAGTCATTTGACTACAGTTCAAAGTATTAATCAAAATATTTCCATGCATCTGGGAACATTTGTGGAAACTGTACTGGAAAAATATTTGTGCTGTAATGTATTCTTGCTAAAAGCAAACCCAAGAGAAATAGATGTTCATATTGTAACTTAGGCAGACATAAGTGAGGCAATGTTTACTGGAGCTGCTAAGTGTGAAGAAACACCAAAAGTTGCACAATAAGTGCACAGACTAAATAAAGAAAATTTACATGATACTTTTGCACTGCAACAGCCAACTTAAGATTGATGGGTCATTCGTAACCTTCACACGACATGAGAGTGCAAAAGCAAACTCGATGAGTATGAATGGCTTTCATATTCTCAAACAGAGCTACAATGTAAAACACAAAAGTAAGAAGGTTATGGTGTTCAAATATTTTAGATGAGTCTAAAAGCAAACAAAAACATCCTGTTTCTTAGGACACAGATAGCAATTCTGCCTGCAGAGCCACTAGCATGTTGCCCTACTTAGATCCAGAGACAATCCAGAGAACAGTAGTATCTTCAGGACTGAAGGAAGTATCTGATTTCACGTGAATATTTTAAACACAAAAAGAAGTACTTTTGAAAAGGTTCTTTTAATTAATGAACACATGTGCCGCTAATGCATATAACACTGCTGTTACTGAAACTCTGAGGTAGTGCTGCCAGTACTGTGGAAAGTAGAAACATGTATCACCATTCATTTTCAAGATTAGACTGGGGGAAAAAAAGCACTGGAAAGCCCTCAAGAATGTGAAAATGTGCCATTTTATGAAGTGTATAGTATGTATATAGAAAGTGGGAAATGCTATGAATATCCCTGCAAAAAAAAGGATGAGTCCTAGCTTCCCTCTACATATGACTGAGCAGCAAACACGATGAGTAGGACTCTGGAGCACACCACATAAAAGTACTGGAGAAGGAAAGCAGCAGGCACCCTGCAGTGACTGAGAAGGCAAGGCACACCTTACACCCACATCCATTTGAAAGGAAGGGGGAGATTATACACAGGTAGGGAGATCAGCAGTTTCTCATGGCCAACAGCACAGAAGTGAGACACATGACGTTGCAATGCCACCAGGAACAGCTGTTTTCAGCCTGTGGTGAAATGAGCTCACCAGGCAGAGCGCGAAGTTCCAGCTTCATGGCACCTTGCTCAGAGGTTGCCAAGGACCAGGGAGGTTTGAATTATGTAGCTGCTC
The DNA here is from genome assembly GCA_025311575.1 of Elanoides forficatus. Classification (NCBI taxonomy): domain Eukaryota; kingdom Metazoa; phylum Chordata; class Aves; order Accipitriformes; family Accipitridae; genus Elanoides; species Elanoides forficatus. The sequence goes on from JAOBAS010000070.1 coordinate 387,609, forward strand.
AGAGCTGCCTCACTGCTGATGTTTGAATCGTTCCAATTAAATGAGACAGGCCAACTGTTTGCAGGACTTCTGATGTTAAGTGATGATTTCTTGAGAAGAAGCAAGACCATTTCTGCTGGAGAGGGCCCAGAAGTCCCTCGTGTGCGGAGGCTTTCCTGGTCTACAGCAACAGAAACAATTGCTGAGACCTTCTAGTCTGAAGCCCCAGCAGATGAAGCTTTCTGACACAGAAGCAAAAAAACCCACCACACAAACAAATGAACAAAAAACCCCCACATGTTTTCACATTCTCCCTCTAAGACAGTTTTCTGTCCACATGGATATGAGCAATCTTATCTCCAAAACAAAATAAAATTCTCTTGCATAAAAGTTACCCAAATGACAGAGTTAACACAAGCTTGATTCAGTTAGTCATCTAAATGAGATTACTCAAAAATGATGATACAAGTTAAAAACTTCACTGCTTGGTCTCCAGCAGAGCCAAGACAAGGGAAAGACAAAACTCTTACGCAGAGTTTTTTAGATATGACCTAACACTATTCACTGCTATGTTTCCAGTCATCTGCTTTTCTGCTTCATTTGTCATATTCCAAGGTGAGAGATGCATAAAGAAACCAGTGGGATGTTTTGTTGCAGTCATTTCTTATATACGTTTTGAGACTTGGTCTTGCCATTTAATCTTTGTTCACATTAGTCATCCCACTGAATTTGATGATTTACATTTGTGAGTAATCCTTACTTAAGTGACAGCACTAAATCTATAAGAAATGTACCTCACTTGATTTTCACCAAAATGTTTGGAAGGCTTGTATGCTTGACCACTGAAGGCAGCAGACACTGAGGAGAGACACTTTTCTATGACGTACTTTGAGGAATGATGCTGAGAGCAAACATCGCATGATGGATTTTTACAGCCACCATAACAACTAAGAATAGTAAAATGCGTATTAAAATACTGAGCAGTTGGCTCTCCTATGACAGTAATTATCAGTGAGTCATTTGTTGAAGCCACTATGCTTTGCAAAATAGTTGGAAATGTGTTCTATTGAAGTGAAAATTGAGTAGTAAACTTAAAGACATCAAGAGCTGTAAAAAGTTTGTCACACAGCAAGATTAGCAGAAAGACAAGAAGAAGCCTTTGTTCTGTGCAGGGGATGTCTGTGCTACTGTTTTTTGGTTATTGTACATTAAAGCTGTGCAAGCACTGGGCAGGTTAATTATAGCCTTGTGAGAGAACAAGAGTATAATTCTTAGTCTTGGACCCTCACTCTCAAGAACTGTAGACAGTCTGGAAAACACCCTTAGCAGGTATCATTGGAAAGCATGCTTCTGGTTGTTCAACAGAACAACTTCATCATTTAGAGTCAGACAGATGACTTAATTCAAACCTTTGCTCCTGAAATTCTTTTCCTAGCCCCTTGGTAACCTTGGAGGACCAGAAATATCATTGCCATCATTCCTTTTCACCCTTAACATGCCCAGATGATTAAAGTTTTTCCTTCTATGCAAGAGCAGGGAAGAGACCTTCCTGCAGATGAGTCCCGCTTGGACCTAGAGATGTGGGAAATTGGGACCTCTTCTACTCAAGTCCAGAGCAGGGCTTTGTCTGATAGCCATTTGGAAAAATCTCTACCAAGCACTGCTGGTATAAAACCCTGTTGCCCTGGTGGCTTCCCAACTCCTGGACTGCAGAGTTCTAAAACTGGTATCCAGGAGGGTGGGTAGACAGTGGCCTAATATGTAGAAAAAGAGTTAAAAAGCCACCAGAGCAGATACAAAGAGCGAAAGTGACCTTGCCTTTTATAGCGTAGCCATCAGGACATTCACCACGGGAGAAGGGGATCTGTGTTTCACAACTTACTTCAAGGACAGTTTATGCATTGAGCGGGCTGGACCCAACCCTGAAGAATATCCTGTGTTACCCAGGATAAATAGATAGTCATCATGGATTTGTGCAAACATGTTGTATTCATTCTCCCCTGAACCACCCTGATTCCCTCATAGAGCACCACATGCAAAAACCTACTTATTAGCTGGCTCAAAAATAGTTCTCTAAAAATAAGTATGATGGAGACTTACACAATAATGTATACATAGTTTTCTTCATTGTGTTTCATGCAAGAAACAGATGGCAAATGCAAAAAAGTTCAGAATGTAGTAAAAGAGTGGGGTTGGAGAATATGTAGTCCAATGAAGCCAGTAAAGCTCAGCAGTCTGTAAACAAAGCTGTTTCAGAGGTATCTTATCTGTTAATACCTGTGCCTTTCCTTTAGATAGGAAATGGAAGTTTGGTGTGTTAATCTGTTTCAACTACCATACTCTTGTTCTTCATGAATAAACACCAATCCCTCAACAATATTCAGTACAAATCTCTTACGTTAGAAGAGGTAGACATGGATAAAATCTATTGTGAAATTAAACTGGAATGAGAGAAAAGGAAACCCTGGTTTAGTGTTCCATATACCTACGTGGTTGCAACACTTAAAGAGTCACAAGTATCTTCTCTCCAGAAAAATTAATTCATTTATGACTTCAGAGCTGCTGCTAACACAAGTCATAGCAACACAGGAAAACATTAATCTTGACTGTAATCCTGCTTTTACATTGAGCTGTCTGAAACACAGAGCAAAGTTTTGAAATAATGCAGTAAGTCAAATAATGTTTTAAAAAGCCTGCAATGTTAGTGGCAAGCTAGCTTCACCTAGTATTGCTAGACGTCCAGCATTCCAGTATTTTTATGTTAGAGCAACTAAAGAAATTATTTGAATTAACTCTAAAAGCTGAGCTGTGACAGGCCAAGAAGGAATGGGGCAACAATCTAAATGGATGGAAGTTTTTTTTCCCTGCCATCCCATTATTATTGTCTGCTTATGGCACACTCCCTTCGCAACATGGCAGAATCTATCCTTTATGCCTGCTTGTGGTAACACATCCTATAGGAAAATTTTCTCGAGATTTGTTAAGTTAGCTTCTGAGGTGCCTTTCTTCACGTTCAGACAGAGAAGAAGACACCAGATAGGAAGAAGGACAGAGCTGAGAAGAGCTGGTGTTTGCCCAGGGGCAAAACCTGATGTAGGTGCATGGGCTTGTGTTTGAGGTGTGAAGCACTAACTGTGAACTTCTTACTGAGCAGTGAGAGAGCCATGGTCCAGAATTAGGTCAAGGGGACCAGGCTTCCACTGCTGGTGATGAGGAGCACAAAAAGATTCAGAAACTAAGTATTGTCTCACATGTCCCCAGAAAAAATCTGAGAAAAATAAGGGATCAATGAAGCAAGACTTCCTGAGGGTATTTAACAGTGAGTAAACATGGAAACAGTAAGAGATTGTTTCTTTTTCTAGGCCAAATCCCAAATACTCTTCATGCAATTGGTAAAAATAAGCCTAGAATTTGTCTCCATAGGCCCTGTAAGTTCTAAGGACAAGGTCATGTTTTTAATTTGATTTTACTTGTGTTTGGCTCAAAACATGTGTGAGAAGAAAGATGTTATTTCCTTGGTACAAATAGTCTTCTCAAACGTGAACCTTTTCCCTTTTAAACTGAGTATATGTCTAGACAGCACAACACATACCTTTTTGAGCTATATGAGTTTAGAGAGGCAGTTTTGATACAGAAGTTAGTTAAGTGGTAGTTGGTGCAGATGTACTCCTGCCTAGTGTACCTAAGCTAAACTCTATTTTGTCTAATTAGCCATAAACGAATGTCTTCAAATCTCAGAAGAATAAGCTCGGACAATTCCTTCCAGACTGACTTATTATTCTCTAACAAAAAGCTGGTTTAGTTTTCTGTCATCTCACAGAGATGAACTGGTGTTAGTTCCAGTGGCCAGTAAGGGGAATGCAGTGAAATGGTCAAGAACACTTTTCATCCAAATCCCCAATTTGCCTTTTTTTTTTTTTTAATTGTTCCGCAGATATTATTCTTAGAATAAAATCTGTTCCCATACAGAATAAAAAGAAAACAATAAAACCTACTAAAAAGAATGGTTAAAGAAGTGTTTAGCAAGACCGTTTCCTCAGCCACAGGTTCTCAGCCCTCATTCCTACCCTAGGCCACAGATGACCTGCTCACACAGCTTGTGAACTGGCTTCCTGTAGAAAACTTGGGATCAACCAGGCAGCTGGTGATGGGGAGCTGAGTAGTTTGAGAGCTGACAGAAGGCCATTACTACCCACCAGCCTTTGTGGAGATCCTCAATGTTCTCTTCCACCACATGACAAAAGAACATCCTTTAAAGGATGAAGGAGATGGTAAGAGGCCCCAAAGTTGCAAATAAAGATAGACTACCACTTGCAGAATGCCTCACCCAATATACGTCCTATTCCCTTTTATGTTCCTGACTGGTAGGGACAGCTTGTTTGAATTGCCACTAACACTTGGGATGTTTCTTGGGGCAATCGCAGAGTTGTGCAGTGTACCAGGTGCATGATGAGTCCTCTGCTGCTGGGAAGAACTTGGTCTACTATCCACATGTAATGCAGTCACTCTGCAGTACACATCAGTAAACTGGGCTTGGTACAAGCCCACCATATGACAAAAAAGGAGCTCTGCTTCTCTGCCCTCCCCAGCACAAAAAGAAGTTAAATGGAGTCTAGAGGAAAAAAATGTTGAAACACTTCTTTGCATACACAGACAGTTTGATTGATAGCAGTCTTCAGGTAATTGAGCCAATTTAGTGCTCATTTCCTCAGTGGGTTTCAGATCCAGAACTGGAACTCCCCCAGGACAAGGTCAGTTGCACGACTAACCAGGGCAAAAAGAAATGGATATTTTGCTGTCCTTGCAGCCTTACTCCTCCTCACTCCTCATTTACTGCTTGCACTACAGAACTCCCAGGCAAACGTCTTTCTTACCCTTCTCAGGGCAGGCCGCTCTGGTCTGGCCTGCCTTTAAGGCTAATAAGCAGTCTAGCTTTGTGATGGACAGCCTGCAAGCCCTGGGTCCCCCAGCACTGAGGCACTTTGTTCAACAGGCTGCCCTAGCGCTGGGAAGTCTGAAGGCCTGGCATTTTGTCTCCCCGGCAGACTGCTGGGCAGACTCCTAAAGAGCTGGGTTGGCAAGCTGGCATGAAACTGGGCAGGCTTTTGACTGAAACCTGCCTGGCAGGCAAGTTTGGAAATGTGCCTGTGTTTTGTCAGAAGATTTGTTAAAACAGACACATTCCCACAGAATGTTCTGATTTTGATTAATCAACATTTCAGGGTGGGTATCAAATTCCCCTAGAATGTTTCTGACCATCTTCGCTGATTGGTTTACAGTCATGCTGCATGTTTACAGCATACTCCATTGCGCTGATCCTTCAGTGCTTCCCACTCAAATGCTCTGCTGACAAGAGACCAAGTGCTACCCTGCAGGAATGCTAAGCTTCACCATGCCCATCATGAATAAGGGCAGGGTACAACATGGGCAAAGACTCCAGGCCTGGGCCATTTGACATTAGAGGCATACTTTACAGGCAGACAGAGAGGAAAAAGCACTTCCCATGCATTAAAGTACCTCACAAATATTCATAATTATGAGCTGTGTTGCTCAAGTTAGTTCATCTCACACAAACTTGCTCTTGGTTTGCAATTTAATATTATGAATTATGGGCACTAGAACTGCTGAATTAGGAAAATAAGGACATGGGAAGCATTATGCAGGTTAAAGAAAAGGAACTCATATCATCCTCTGCTTTGCTTTCTCTGCTCTTGCTTCTCATTACCTCCCCCATGCCCAACAACATGTCTGGTGTACATTTTAAAAGCCAATATTGTATGTTTTCATCTTTGTCTTTTTTTGAGAATAACAACAAGGTTCTGCTTGCTCTGACAAACTGAACTTATTCTTAGCCCCTATATTTCAAAGCAGGATTTGGCACACAGGAAACCCAGAAGAGAATAAGCCTGTCACACTTGTTTTTCTTTTTGGTTTAACTGATTCATTTATTTTCTTTTAAGATATTGTAGGGCATGTAATGATTCTCCTGCACTTTCTTGCATCTGTGACTCATGAGGTAGGCTGAGTCTAAGAGAGGGGCCAAGCCACAAAGTTCACATACAGATTCTTGTTTTCCCAAGGTCTGAGGAAGTTCAAATTTGAGGTTTTGGGTTTGGACCACCTCAGGAATGTACAAGGATTCAGTTCCTAGCTAAGTAATTTGACACATTTCTCTCTCCTTCCCTTCTACTCTTACCACTTGGGATTTTATTTCACTGACTGTTAGCTGTGATTGGAAAAATGAACAAAAAGCTCATCACTATTACATTGTCTTTCTGCTGGG
>JAOBAS010000070.1:393970-421064 GCA_025311575.1 Elanoides forficatus
CGTCTCTTCTCTTCTCTTCTCGTCTCTTCTCTTCTCTTCTCTTCTCTTCTCTTCTCTTCTCTTCTCTTTTTCTCTTCTTTTCTTTTCCATCCTGGTAGACACTGCCTTCTTGCTTTGCAGAAGATACCCAGCAGAAACATGAAACAGTGTTTTAGTATTCCAAGGGTAAGTTGCTTCTCCTGTCTCTAACAGCACCATCTGACAAATAAGTCTCCAAATAGCAAAAATCAAGCTATTTGCCCTAGAGGGATCTGAAGGCCAAGCAGATCTGTTCTCTAGGATTGTTGTCTCTTCCCAAGCAGCTGAAATCAGTCTTGGTAACAGACATAGGCAGCAGGGACTCTTTTTTTCCAGGCCAGAGACATCCCTAGGAAGATCTGAGTCATGGAGAGAGGTTTCCAGCAGGTGATTTGAGCTTTACAGTTTCTCTCCATGATCGTAAGTGCCAGAAGGACCTTGGCTCACATGGTGGAGGTCAACACACCTTTCCTCCCCTTTCCAGCACTTGAAGGATGCTGACAGCCATGGCACCCACAAAGACTGTCCTCTCCCATCTGCAATTCCTAAACTTGAATGGCAGCTGAGCAGGGAGAAGATACATGTCCAGATGGACGATGAAGTCCCCATAGCCTGCAGTCCGCATTTGGGGTCTTTACCAAAAAGAAAGCCTCACACAGAAAAGATGGATCCAGAAAAACAATCAGGGACCCTAAAAGAAAACCTCATTTCACGTGATGCTTATTTTTTTTTCAACTTCTTTTGTTTCTTTACAGCCTCTCCCACATAAACACACAGCATCTGGGATGTGAACAAGCCTGGACCTAAATTTGAGGTACTTGTGGAGTGCCTTCACTATCAAGGCTGTAAAGAAATTCAGTGGTGACATAGACAGTAACTAACCTTGAAGAGAAATTCTTCTTAGCCTCTATGCTATTCACCACCTTTCATATTTGCTCATAATACCCCAGAATCTATCACTAGTTGTCATAGCTACCAGTGGGGCAGATTTTCAAAGTCAAGTTCATGCCAACATCCATCTAACAGAAAGATATAGTAGGTCTTAAATCTGTAGTACTTTTCACCTGAAGTTAATGATGCAGCCAATTTGGGCATTGCAAGGCACACAAACATTAAAAATGTAATGATTTAAAGAAAATAAGTTATGACAAGGCAACTTTAAAAATGTGCTTGCAATCACCAATCCAACCCAAAGCAAACAAAAACAATCATTTCACAAAACTGAAGTGTGTGCCACAAGAATGTACTGCTAGCTGGTGTTTTCAAAAGAATTCTATTGTTCAAAGTAGCTGACATTGCCAAAAGATACAATAATTTTATTACATTGGCTTAATGAACAGTAAACTTCTCTGTGTACCATAAAATGGAGGAAAAACTGCAGGATTTTGAAAAGACAAATCTGCAAACAGAAACATCTCAGCTGCCTGCCTTAGTCGTGAACCAGTCCAAAGGAAATATTAAATGTAGAAATAAATTATCCAAATTTTACCAAGGGCCCAACACCTAGCTGTTTGTGTCTACAATTAATTAGCTATAGACAGCTATAACAGCAGAAGTTTGGAGGTCTGTGCTTAAGGTAATTGCAAAAGGCATGTAAATTTAGACAGCTAGTCAGTGGAAAAAAGGAAGACATGATTAATCAACAGGATTAGATAGAAAATTTCTTTACATGTAATTGTAAGGAGCAACTGTGCTTTAATTGTAGCATTGAGAGAATATGTCTTTCAAATGCTAAATTATTCATCGTGTTAGATACTTGAATGATCTTTTCTTAAATCTTCATGTAGGAGGTAAAAATTCTACAGACAATACTTAAGACAAGATACTGGAGGAAAATTTATATGAAAAATTTAAAAGTCTCTCATCTGCCTAGACTGATAAATAGTAAATATGAAAAGGGGAAAAAAATGAGAAGAAGAAAAAGAAGAAGAAAAAAAACCTTAGAGAGAGCCATGATTTGAGAAGCCTGTTTCTTAGAACAACAAATAGTGAGTCATCATAATAGAGAAAGAATTAGTCATTCTTTGCAATGCTACAGTACATCCTCTGCATGAGTTACACAAAAGATATGCAGAATATGGACTAGACTCTAAATCAAGATATAAATGGCTAATTTTTAACAAAGGTTCAGAGAACAATCAACCGAAGGCTGAAATCCCGTGCATTATAGCGTTCTGTATACTGCAGCATCAAGCCATCAACAGAACACAAACTGGATTCATGCAGGCGGCTCAGAGATGTGGTTAATCGCAGAGCCTAATCCTGACATTTCACACAGGCAACATTACGCTGGATTACACCAGGAGATCTTGCCAGAATGCAGATGACAAGAACAGGATTAGGCATTCCTTGCAGAAACCGGTCAACTAACAGTTGATGTCATCTCTCAGGATTACACCAGTTATCTGGCTTCCTGACACTATTTTCATAGGCAAATGGGGCAAGACTGGGCTAAATCATCAAACCTTTTTTATGTGGGAAGTAGTTCAGATTAAAATATATGAACCAGAATATCTTATTCTACACCAAAATATCGAACTAGAATATTTTATTCTACACCAAAATATCATCACACATGAAGTTATGCAAATATCTTTACTTTGGGAATAAATACTCCAGATTTATTTTTTAATAACTTAATATGGAACACTTACCAATGAAAGGAGACATTTTTTAAAATCCACTTTTAAAGGTAATTAAATTAAACTTGAATGAGACATTCTTCTTATTCTCTTGCATAAATATGTCAAATATATTGTATTTAAAATTTATGTTTTACTTGAATCCTAGTTAACTTTCAATGCAAATAGAAATCATGGTTTTTCACTTTTTAGCTTAACCTGCTTCCAAAGGATGCTGAATAAAAAAATCACTTTTAATGGAGGATAAGTATGTCTATATAGAGATACTTGGAATAGTTATAAGGCAGTATATCATCACATTAATATATGTCTTAATTTCCACATGCGGACAAGAATTTGGTATCCAGAGACTGACTGTGTTCTACATTGTTCTACGGACTACATTAGTTCTGTAAATAAGGACATTTGTACTCATTTGTAATAACAGTATCATAAAAGTATGCCAACAAAACACAGGATCAAACAAAAACCAAAACATATTCAAAAGAAAGAATGAGAGAAGAAATTCACTGCTCTGTTAGTGAATAAAAACAGGTTTGTCTGGCTGTGGAATGCACGTTACATCTTGCAATGCAAGCATGAGCTCAGTAAAATACAATTAAGGTATTAGAGAACAGTTGTGGATGCATGACGGAGAAAGGACACCCCAGAGCCCCCAGTCTTCTCAGTGGAAGAAAGACGGTTGCCTTGTAGGAACGTGTTGAAAGCGTCTTGCCTTACTGCACTTTTACTGCTTCTGAAAGGCCCAGATTATTTCTTCTCATCACTCTCTGTTAACATGCCAGTGTTTTCTGTTTGTTTCCACTAGAACTAACACAGTCAACAATCTAAAATGCAGCTGACTCAGTCTGACCAGGAGTGCTTTTTCTAAATTACGTTTATATTTATGGCATGCTCAGGTTTATGCTGTGCTCGGTATCTGTTCCAAAATATTTCAGTTGTTAAAGAAGAGCCAAGTTAGCCAAAAGAACAGTTTATCTACATAAAGAAGTGATACCTAGAAATCCTGCCAAGTGAGAAAAAGGTCAGCTATTTAAGCAAGCAGTGAAGTTAACACGTAGCTCCCCCTCCCCCAAGCCTGTTCAGATCTATCATGAGTGAACTGTAAATCTGAAAGGGGACAAACTAGCATTACCCTTGTCTTGTTTAACCTGACTATTTCAGAGCTGGCATTTTCTGGTTTGTTCATGAGGGGTCTTTGTATGGTGGGCACATTTTATTCTTATTTGCTGAGATGTTTCGTATTCTAACTTAGCTTTTTCTACAAGCAAAATGGTTTGAATCTAAGGGGGGTAGAGTGCCCTTTCTTTAAAACATGTGTTTACTTGAATGAATTTGTAATCACACAATTTTTAAGAAGAGTTACAGCTAGATCCGCTGGAGAACTGCCTCAGGATTTAGGCAGAACACCCGAGGCACTGCTGTTTGGGTTTGGGGCTTCAGCTCTGAACCTCCCAAGCTCAGGTGCCAGTGAAGCCTGGAGCTGCCCAGCACCTCATCAGATTCCCACATTCCCAGGTACCTACAGCAGCAACCTTGCAGGTGGCCATAACTGCCCATCTTTTTGGTGCCAAACTTAGCTGCTGAACAAAGTAACAAGGATTCAAGAATAAGCTCTGTTTCTGCCCAAGCTCTCTGGGAGATGCACATTACAGTGGGCACTCTTAGATCTCACCTAACCTTTGGTGACAAGTCACATTATAGTATCCTCTTACAGTATTTCTGTTGCTCCTAGTGCTTCTTGTATTCCTTGTTTTGCAAGAGAAAAGCTGACACAGGAAGGGTGGATATTGCCTCCAGCCAGCTTCACAGCTAGCCTGGTGCCGACAGCAGTTTTCTAGGAGAGAGATAAGAGATAAGGTTTTTGACAGCCTCAGGCTGAGGAGGGCAAGTAACTCCTCTCTCCTGTTTCCTAGGCGAACATTCCAACCACTCTGCTGTTCTGCTTAAGGCAGGCCCAGCTACCATCTTCCTCCTCCTCCAGCTCAGTTTTGAGTCCTTTCCAAACAGTCACTTGTCTCTTGACTCCAGGGACAGCCCCAAACTGCGAATCTGAGGGGAACAGAAGAACTACACCCTTTAATAGCATGCCTGTCTCCCTGCATGGCCAGAATTTCCAGCATCTTGCTTTTCGTAAACCTTCCTGATAGTTCTAGGAAGCAACTTGGTCAGCAGCAAGGCTGTGATTTTCTCCGTGTGTCTCTTCCAAATGCCTGCTCCTCAGCACACTGTGTAGAGAGCTTATAAGTGTTAAGGTCCTGGGTTTTTTTTCCTAGGTCAGCCAAGCTCCACTGCTGGGTGGATAAAGAGGTCACCATCCCAAGTCTCTTCCCTCTCCACCCATTTGCCTGGCTGCCACTGTGCATTTTTCCCAACCATGCCATGGAATTGCAGTTGTGCATCCTTCTCCATTAGAACTGAAGTTGTGTCAACCTCTAGGTTGCTCAGCTGAAATGAGAGGTGCTACAGGAGCTATCCTCAAGGCATTTGTGGTCTTTTTTTGGATCTCATAATTTGGAAAGTTCAAAATACATTCCTGAGTCCAAAGCCAAAAACTACATACAGAAATAATCCTTTACAAATGAAACTTCTCCTTAGCCTGAATTTGATATACCATGCAACTAAAACCACACCCCCAAACAGTAATTAGGCCAAATTGCAATGATTGAATGGACTGCAATGGACTTACTACCGGTTCAGGTTTTCCCCTAGACCACATGAAAACACTACTCAGAGCACTTTGTTGGAAACCAGCTAAACTTTTTTTGTATGTGTGTGAAATAGGAAACATTAATAAGATTTGGAGATATTGGAGAATTAGATTAAATTAAATCCCACATAGAAATGTCAGTGCTTGTTATGGTCAGGGTTGTGTTCCAGATTCAGTATCAAATTCAATACTACATACTCACTCCCAAAAGAGGATGGCTGATAACTGAAATCAAAGTAATAATAAAGGAGCTATTCACTTGCTGTCTGATTGGGACTCCAAATTCTCATCAAATCAGGAGCAAATACAAAAAGTGAATCTGATCACTTCTATTTTAGGGTTTTTTTGATTTGTATTCAACATGCAGATATGGAAAGATGTTGTTTTCTTTTTAAAAAACATGACTCGATTTTGTTGATTGTTGAAAATTAGCTTCATGAATATTTCAGTAAGGAAAAAGCATTTCATCAAGTATTCACCGACTTCACAGAGCTAATACACAATTGACTTAAAATAACTTATGTTTACAAGGCTGTATTACATGGAAAAAAAGCAACTTGGTTGGTCCAGAGCTGGGTATTATTCATCCTAGATATCAAAGCGAAAGATCTCCGAGCCTTTTGGAGGCAGTCAGAGTGAAACATATTGCAAAGGGCATTCCTTACCAGGCTATATATTTTTAAGAGTAATAGGTCTGGGTCAGGTGCAGAACTTCTGAACTGAGTGTCTCTATTTTGCCTCCTGAATCCATTTCAGCATTTCAGTGAATGGACTAGACAAATTCAGATAAAATGCTGAGAAATTGTATGGATTTAACAAGACTGAAAATCAAAATCATGTTAATATTTCTGATGATGCATAACCTGTAGCAAGATTTCCTTGGGAAATCACAGCTTTGTGACTAAGAACCAGAACAAATTTGACTACCAGCTATGATAACTAAGCACAAACATTCCTGTTTGACAAACTGGCTGGAAGCCCATTTACTAAAAACTGTCACCATCTTTATGTTGATTTGCCAAACACAAGGTTACAAAAATTCTGTTGGATGGGTTTGGGTTCATACAACAAATCTAGAAAGCACACAGATTTCAGATACAAAGTGCTCTTGTCATGTCCTTACTGCTATTTTGAAGACACATTTAATAAAAGTCATCAGTAACATATGTTCGCTATGCTTGTTACAAAATCAAGCCACCATCAAATCTACTGGAGAATTCATGCTATAATGGGATTGTTTTGAGCCTTGTTATTAAAGGTAAGACTCAAAAAAGTAACTTAATTCTATGTATAGTTTCTTAATAACAAGTCTAATATTCCCCATTTATTCTCTGCATTTTCTGAGTGATAATAACACAGTTTCTATCAACATCAGCAACAGCGTTTTTAACTGCTATGCTTAGAAGTGTAACATTTTGGCTTGTTACCTCTTAGGTTTCATAAGGATGTCCAAGAAACATTTTGTTTATATACAATACACCATGCAAGGCCAGGGCAGACTCCAGAGATCTGAAGAACTAGTGTAGAGGTAGTATTTAGGCTCACATTTTTTTAATTCTGCTGCTGAAACTAAATGTAAATATACTTAATTACATTTTTATCATTTAAATCATATTACCCAAAGGTTTGGCCATCTCAGGAAACCAGCTGATCTTACAATTTTTGCCATCTTTTAAAAAAGATCTGTCTAGAAAGATATTCCACTGCTGTAGATATGCACAAGTATGCCAGTTCTCACCAGAATCTGCACTACCTTGTGTGGATAGCAGAAAAAAGAAATCTGCTCTTTGATGTACAACCCAAACTCTCCGGATAAACAAATTCAGCTTAAAGCCAAGAATTATTTTAGTTCTGAGACACTAGTTCTAGGCAAACCTTAAGCTACAGATAAATGTCAGTTCTTAATTAGAAGGTTATATTGATATGTACATTATACATCACATGTGCGATACTTACAAAGGCATTCGCTGAAATGAAGGACAACTGATCAATTACTAATGTTTCACTAATACAGTGAATCTGCAATGCTAGCTTTGCCAAATGGAGTCAGATTCTGCAACTTTTTTTATGAAGAGTATATCCTACAGACATTTACACACATTGCTAAGCAAACATGTTATTGCAGTTGATTTTATCTGCTGAAGTTTTAAAAGCTTTCCACATTGAAGCCCTGTGAAGGCCTGCTGATTGATTATCATTGGTATGGCTGCCAACTAATAAATTTAAATTCTTATATTTCTGAGATTATATTGTGTCAAAATTTTTCAATTTTCATCTTTGACTAAGGCATATGAATTTTTCTTTTTTCTAATTGAATTTGAGAATTATTTTGGTGAAATATCATTATTCCCAGTGCATTTTTTGGCAGAATGACAAACAAAAACAATGCAGTGCCCAAATATACTTCACAACTGGTATTAAATTGTGTAACACAAGCTCAGCTGGACTCAAGAGCAGAGACAAGTAATTATCTCCCTCCTTTCCCTACCAGTCCCCCAAAATGAGGGAAAGTTCATGCAGTCAGCAGTGACAATATACCATGGAGTCCCAAGTATACACGCATGCTACCTGAGTAGAACAGATCACTGCTATGTGTCAGCACAGATTTGCAATTAATGTTAACATGAATTTTTTTGGTACGGAAAGAATGGAATTAAACACTGAAATAGTACTGATTTGTGATGCCATTGACTAGTTCATGTCACAGAACTCCTTAATGAAAATCAGTTTTTTTCATAGTGAGCCCTAAATGTTATTAATCAAAGCCCAGTTGCCTATGGAAGTGGACACCCTTTGAAATAATATGCTATCATCAGGATAAATAAGGACACTTCCATTTCTCAGTGTCAATGGAAAAGCGCTCAAAGCTTTTGGCTGCCTGTTTATGAATTTTAATGAGGCCTGGATTTGTCTCAGAAGGAGGTAGCCTTAGTTTTCAAAGTAATTCAGACAAGTCAGTACAATATTAGAAAACAGTACAAAAGCATGAGCGATAACATAATAAAGCACTTTGATGAAGCTATGTTGGGGAGGGGAAGCCAGCTTATATAAAATCACCCCAACTGTTGCTCCTCCTAAACTACCAAACTACCAACTTTTAGATCTGTTTCCAATGTCATTTTCACCTTTTGTTGCTAAATAGTTTGTGGTATGGAATGAACAGTAAAAATAGAGGCTGATTGTTGTATTTCAGTCTCAGACGGAGGATGATTTGACACTTCTCACCCATTAGACAATTACAGGGCAGACTCAAGTTAATTTTGGCTTTAGAAAATGTTTGTTTACTTTAATTACTTTAGCAGGGTATTTAAACCCAGAATATGATTTATCTCTAGCAGAACCTAATCCATTAGCAAGGCCTTCAAGGTTCCCAGTCTAACCTCTGCATTTCAAGTCCCCCAGACATGTGAGCACATCTATGTACTGCAGCAACCCTGCAATGCCTTTGTCCCAACTACGGCCACAAATGGAGGGAAAAGCTGCCCTGCCTGGACCCAGGATCCTATTACAACCTCTTTCCTTGTTTTATGTCTTACATTCCCTGTATTTCTTAGCTGTGGGCAGGTCTATGCATTGTTTTCTTATCTGCAAAATGGAGAACATCACTGCCCACTGGCTCAATACCAGCACAAGACTTGTTTCTGCAGCATCCTTGATTTCTTCAACAAGCCAGCCTTCAGGGCTCTGTGAAAACCTGGGCTCTGCTGGCATGGGCTCAGGAAGAAACAATAGGCAAAAAAAAAGTCAATATTTGCCAAACAGAAAAGGCCAGCTCCGGCATAAGGTTTCCACGGCCTGGTGAGTCATGTAGAGTGAGAAAGGTCATCAATACTGGATTCATTAAAATCTGGTTGCTTTAGGTGAATGCCATGGCGACTACAGAAGACCAATGCTTAGACCAAAAAGCCAGCTCCCAGGTGATCGCCCTCTGAGCACTGGATGAGCTACCAAAGACCCGGGAGCTGGGAGGAGGAAGGGTATCTCTCCGGTTGCTGTAAGAAAAAGGCAGCCCAGGACGCCCATGAGTTGGGAGAAGAAACTGATTTCTCCCGCTCACCCAGGTCCATCTCCTCATGTCTCAGCACAGGCAGGTCCCCTCTGTGCTGCCATGTCCCTGTCTCTGCTGCTGGAAAAGCGTGGGGCTGGAGGGTCCCTCATTCAGCTTCCCTTCTGCAGTTCTTCCTGCTGGAAAGGTGGCACATTTGTAAGATCTAGCAGGTGAGCAGAAATGAAATGACATGACAATTCCTATCTTGATGATAGGGAGCAGTGGATGGGGTTGTTAAATATCTCTCAGGGAAGACCTTTATTTGCTCTGTCATCTGAGTTACTTAGGACTTGCTGTACTTATCTTCAGGATCTCCACTTTGCTTTCTGAAGGCAGACCCTTAAATGCAACAACAGATGGAAATCCCAGGCTTCTTGGGAGCCTATATGAGTTTTCACATGTTCAAACAGAACTCTCTCAGTTTGACCTTACTGCCAGGAACTTCTAAAAACACCATTCTGCAGAAATGAATTAGAATCACGTAAACTCAATGCTGCTGTTCTTCTCATCTTCTTTTCATGTCATTATGCTCATTTCCTTCCATGTCCTTGTTTTATTCTCATCTTTACCTACTTTCTTCTCCAACCTTATTCCACGTTCTCATATTCCTTGTTCATGCCTCTTTCTTACGCAGCTGTTCAAAAACATGTCTGTTGTTCTAATTTTTTTTACCTTTCATGTTCATTCTGCTCCCTCTTCCTTTAAACTACTTACTTATGCTAAGGCCCAGCTTTCAAATTCTTTTTAATTCCCCTGCACTTAAGCTTAGTGCCACTCCCCAGCTGATCTTTTTCATCTTTGTTGCATTTCCCTCATCTCTCCCATATTTCTCCTTGTTGTGACAGATAAAGGAGTCAGTAGTCTTAGCATGGCAAAGACATAAACGGAACAACTGCACATTTGAAAAAAATCAGTTCTTTTCAGCCAGGAGTGGCAGACTCTAAGCCAAGTTAAGTATTGTCATAGTACCCTTCCAAAAAAGTTGGAAGTAGGTGGGAAAATTTCTATTCGCCCCTAAACTCAGCACTGGTTACTACTGCATGAGAGCGCATGAAATGTTATGCTCATCACACTTGGTTAATGAGATCAATTGATGGTATAAAGCACATTTAGGAAGTGGTAAATTCATGCAATATATAAAATGCTTTATTCTGGCATTTAAACACTGCCACACCCAGAGAAAAAGCTTTTCTGCTTTGCAATACGTTAACCATTATCCCAACACCAGAGTAGTTGTTAGCTGACTCTATTTACTGTCTGGGCAGGTGATAACCACACCTATCCATGAGGAGAGTCATTAACATTTTCCTGGAAGGGGCATAAAATAGTTTGGAAGTCTGAAACTTTTACCTGATTAAGGGCTAAGGCATTCTTACAGGCACATAGCATACATTTGGATCATTACCAAAAAAGTGTGATCTCCCAAATCCTTTCTACCATCTGTAAATGGAAAATAGATACATAAGAGCTGACCCTAGAACCACAGACTAAGTCATGCAGGTGTGAAGCATCATAACCAGCTATTGGCCGCACAATATCAACTAGAAGACACTTCTGGATCTAATCTAGTAGGTAGGTAGACTTTCTTCTCTTTTCATTGCTGCTCACTTGCTTCTGTAAAGATTAGCATCTCATGACCTACATTTGGATTCTGTCAGAGGAATTATTTTATGTTCTTTTAACTTAGCTTTTCTTAAAGCAGTTATAGGGTAACTAGCAAATGTGAAAGTCTTTGTAGGTTTTGCAACAGTGAATCTTTAAATACGTAGTGGTGCGCCAATTTTCAGACAGATCACAACCCTAGCACATTGCTTCAGGACATCTAAAGAGTAAGTCCGAATTTCTTGAATTTATGGTGTTCAGACTGTAGATAATAGCAATATCTCTTTCACATTCTTAATTCCCATTACTTTTTACATTATCCTGGTGCCTGGGAGTCACAGTCATGGATTTGGGTCCCCTACGTGCTGGCTTGGGAAGCACCCTGCAAGATAACCACAATTAGTGCCTCTGTAACTCGAGTATAAGGAAACATGTTCTGACCCCAGTCTCCCAGTGACACTTTTTGCTGTCCAGGAATGTATACTACAAAGCCTCATCTGCCAACAAGAATATATATGTTAGGTCAGAAGATCCCCTCCCTAAATGGGTCAGACTGTGGAAATCACCCAGCCAAGCCACATGAAAAGGCTGCAAGCTGGTCCGGGGGCAATTAAGAGAATTTCTGTTTATATGAGAGCCTTTTGCTCAAGATTACGAATGTCCTGACAAAAGGGCTGCTTAAGAATGCAGTAAAGATTACGAAACCAGATAAGAACATACAAAGACTTTAAACAAGGTTGTAAAGATAGTAGTATTTATTAAAAACCAGGTCTCCATGCATCTCAGGGCACTCCAGCAAAGGAGAACAATCAAAACATTTAACAGGCGTGTGAATTTCAAGCTCAGATACTCCCTCAGAGGTCTGGTGCTATCTTAACATAAAAGTGACATTTCTTGCCCAGTAGATGAACAAATATTCTGTATCCAAAACAGCAAAACAGTTCATTGAAATGCTCATGAGATGCAATGCCTATTTTGCTAAGAAAGAAACAGAAGGTGTAGAAATTATGTAATAACATGACCTTCCATGCTCAAGCCATAGATAGCATTTTCAGTACCTGGGATTAAAGGTTAGGCATTTCTGGGTCCCAGTCCCACGATGAGATTTGGAAATTTGTTTCCACTCACTGTAGAGTAAGCAGTGACAATAAGCCTTCGCCAGAAAGAAGTGCTTGAGTATCAAAACAACCATCAAGCTTTAACCTCATCAGGTGGGAATGAACTTCAAAACAGGAAAGCATAAAGCAGTACAAGCCCTAAAGCCACATTCTGTGTCTTGAGATGGAAGTTATGAACCACAGAAATCCTGTGTCAGCAGATCTCAGATCATGGTAGGCATGCAGGGAATAAAGAGATTATCAAAACTGGGATGAGCTAAGCCCATGACGTACAACACTGCAAATGATCTGCTATTCAACAGATGCCAGCACAGAGCTTTCAACACTGGGGACAGATGTTTGAAATGCTTAATGGGAGCAAGAAGCCCTGCCTCTGCATGTTGAACCTGTTTCTGGAGTGTCCGCAAGCGCTTGGCCAGGCAAGTACAGCGGCAGCTTAATTTTCTGCTCCCAGAATTATGACTTCCTGCACAGGCTGTTAGAGACCCTGCTGCTGATCTAGGTGAAATGCTCAGGTTTTATGTTTTGAAATAAGCAGGTCTCTGGCAACTGCATGAGATTTGTTTGTTTTCTATACATACAAACACAGCAATTCTAAGCATTGCAGCTAAAAGTGAACATGAATATTTGTTACAGAGGATGTGAATTCACAGACTACTAGGTACCCATAAATCCAGTCTTATAGTATATTAGAAGAAAATAATGTGTTTAGTCAAGTGATCTATATCTTAATAAAAATACAATGATTCATATTTCCAGCTACTGCAAACAAATAATCTTAAGAACATCCTCCTAGGTATTGGGGAATAGTATCCTTTTCATCATCCCATTTTACTGATGAAAAAATCAAGACCACAGCTTCTTGCAAGAGGAGTTTGTCATAATTTACATCTGATCTCTGGCACTGAGAGGAATCCTGTATGAGCCCCTTTCTAGCTGTAACTCACATTAGCTTTACTCCTGCTTTGGGTGTACATGATTCTTTCTGGACCTTGAATCGGGAGCAGGATTATTTGAGCTAAGGCTCAAATGATCAACTAGCATAAATAAGCATGCCTTCCTCTGTTTGACTAGAAAATGAAAATACAGGCAATTATATGATCCTTCTTTTTTATTTTATGGGAATCCAAAAGTATTAAGCACTTCAGACCTCCCTTTCTTAATAAGAGAGACCTTGTTTAAATGGTTAACAACATCAAAACAGTAAAATTACAGACTATAAAGTCTGTCTTTACTGCCAACTGATTTGTTTTTCTTTGTTATATCCATTGCTGTGATTTTTTTTAAGGATTAGTTTTTCCTCAGATCTGATTAGATGTTCTAGATAAAGCCCTGGGTCAAGGTTTTGTTCTTTGCCTCATAAGTTCTGACCCCACAGATTTTTTCTCTTAATTTGGAAAGGCTTATTGCCTGAAATTGGAACTGCAAAGACCACAGAAGCCTTGCCCTTCTCTCTAGATTAGATATTGAACTGTCTGTTTAGCTGCCCTGTGGACACTTTAGTTTACAGCACAGATGCTTGTAGGACAACAGAGAAACCAGGAAAAATATTTCCCTTTTCAGAAGATTTGTACTCTGTACTTAGGAAAGCCGAACTCACCATCAAAGGAATCTTTGGCCACCTTTTCCCCATCGTGATGAGCCCCAAATGAAAAGGGCTCAGCATGAAAGAAAAATGGTCAGATTGATATTCTTCATATTGGTACACTGAACTTTACCTACAGAAATGCTGTAACGGTGGTTAGGAAGAGAGGACACCGTTAGGTCTTCTGGGGGTTTGTCTCCAAACGAAAAGGGTTGGACAAGAAGTGCTGGATTTTTCCCACAGAACTTTGTATGGCCTGTCTATTTAAGTGCTTCTAGTTTAAAATGTCACAGAAGCTACAGACTGCCTTGGATATTCACAGGAAAGTCCAGAAAACCCTTCTCTGGATATTTGAATAGAGGTGCCTGGGAATCTTGGAATTTATCTAGAGATGATAATATCTGCACAGTGAAAATAATTTTTCAAGATTTCAAAGGTCTTTTCTAGCTTTCCACATTTCTCCAGACTCGTGATTCCAAACTACAGTCATCATTCTTTCCCCACCCCTTAAAAATTGATGTATTAGGCTCCTTCACATTCTTTATTCCCCATTACAGAAAAAAATAAATACAATTGTTCTTGCCTGAAACATTCATTTTCTCAGTAAGCCACTGCTCCCCCCGTCCAACACTGCAATATTTGAATCTGATAAACATGGTGAAGAATCTTAGATTTTGTGGCATGCAAAGGCATTAGGGAATTAGCGATGGTCTTCTTGTATTTTACAGCAGTGCTAATAAAATACGTAATTGCGAGAGATATTTTTTTTCTTCTTTGTAATCAAAGGCAATTGAACATTATTTACTGTGTGGTCAGTATGAGCCTGAATAATATGAATCGTAATTACAAAAGAGCTTTTAGGTGAGCGGGAAATAACAGCTAAGGTTTTTTCCCCCTTAAAAAAACAACTACCAAACCCAGGAACACAACAAACACAATGCCATTTTAGTGCATTTCTGGGAATACTTAATTAGAACTATGCAGCACAAGTCAATATTAAAGCTCCATAACAAATTTATACATTTTAAAAATTCACTGGGATTCAAATCCAAACAAAGGCTGCTAAGTGACAGAGAAATAATAGAATTACTGCTGTATGCTAGGATACTGACTATAACAAATAATCATGCCATTCTCTGTCATCAGTCCACAGGGATCCCAGTAGAAATTACTTCTCTTGCGCTCCAGAAGAGAAAAACAAAAAATATTCCCTAACCTGTTCCCTCTGTACAGTTGTTGCATACTTCCTAAATGGAGTGATGGTCAGACAATTAAAAGGAGCATATCCCATACTGCAAAAGATCAGTGCTTAGAACTAATTTATCAATTTTTTAAAATATGGGACTGTCATACAGGATATGAATAGCAAATAACGTGCTGAAGTGCACATAAAAATTGTTAACAAACAAAATTTTTAGAGCTCTGTGAACTTTTCCACCACACAGCTTTGTCAGCAGCAATGTACCTTCTACAGACACCTTTCATTTTCCTAATCATCGTTCCACTTTGTTTCAGTGCTGAAACGCACTCAAATTCAGCCAGCTTTGTGTGGAGACAATCTAACATTTGTATGACAAAGTAAGCTGACCTGCAGGAAATTTTATTCCAATTAATTAGATGTCAGTTTGCCTTCAGGTTTTTTTCTACACGATAGTGTTATTACATAGAAACGTTTTTCTCCGTCTGCTCATCCATACTCTTAATAATTATGTCCAGACTCCTTTTTTACAGCTCAGCCACTGACAGATCTTTCTCTCAGCCCTTGACAAATGCTGCAACACACCTTCCACATTCATTCACAGCCTTTCCTTCTGACATGCCCATTTTTCTCACTGACTAGTCTTCACATGTGCTGCACCTTTACTTCCTCCCATGCATCATCCTAAGCTGTTCTTGCCTCTCTAGGTCACCCATGGTCTGGTCCATCCTTTCCCCATCCCTTCCTGGGCCTGACTCCTGCCTCCACACAGCTGGCTACACCAGCCATTGCTTTTCCAGCCAGCACCATCCAGCTTTTCCTGACACTGCTCTGAGACGTGGAAGGAATGTCCAGGGAAGGGGCAGCAGCCACCTCCTTTGTGAGGATGCTTGGTGAAATATTCAGGGTGGCTGTATCCTTGCCACGCTGGTCAGTATTGTCTCATCAGTACTTTCTCCTTCAGAGGCTGCTGACTTTCAAGAAAGACATAGTGTTTGACATCACAATACCCTGCAAAATGACCTCTGTATTGTGTTAGTGCAGTGACTTTTGGGTGGTGGATGTCCCCAGCCCCCCGGGACCCGTGATATTGGCATTATTTTATCAACAAAGAACCCAGAGCAGGAGTAAGAGTAACCCACAGAGTTCAGATCTGACTTTTTTAAAATTCCAACTTTTGATTTCATTTGGACTTATCAACTTTATAGCATCAAATAAAGCTGGTTTTTAAACCTGATGACACTACAGTGCCATGAGAGAGATCTTATGAAAGTCACTATTGGCACACTACATGCTGTACAAAGTACTCTGTGTGGTATTTGCATAGTCCTTCTGCAGTGACTGGATGAGCAAAGACATGACATACAGTCTATGTTTTTAAAATGTCGCATAACAAAAAATCTTGTTCAAGGAGTTACATGGTGGAAGCATGAAACAGTTTTAATACAAAACAAAAAACATGACTTTTATTAGTACTTAGAAGTGAAATCTATCCCTAGGCCGCTTTTTGACATGCAGGCATCAGGAGAGCAGAACAGCATCTTGTTAGAGGGAGACTAGGCAATGAAGGTGCTAAATGAGTAAAAGCATCTTTACAGACCCTTAGCATCCATCACTTGCTAGAAACCCATTAAGTGTCTCAATCAGCATACCTCCACAAACAAACAGCATTTCATAGTCCGATGTTAATTATCCCTTCCTTTATATTAAATTCTACCTCAGTGACCTTGCTGTTCTTCAAAGGAAATGTGAATAAGAAAAGGGTTTGCATTCCTGCTAGCATTCATATTTCATACACACACTAAATTCTGAACACATTTTTAAAAATTCAAGTATAACTAAGATGTGGCAAAGCAGATCATACATATTAAAGTGCAGTGTGGATTGCATATACTGAAGTCCCTGTATCTATCTAGGCACATAGCTAGAAACCAGTCTTTTGTCAGAGATGCTTCAACTAAGCACATGCATCCTAGATGTTTTAAGATTTTGTGGTGTAGGTTTTCACCCTTTAGGTTTTGGTGTGTGAATTTCATTTTCAAAATAAATGTTTGTGGATTAGTTTCAGTCTGCAGACTACAATTTAGCG
Source organism: Elanoides forficatus (assembly GCA_025311575.1). Lineage (NCBI taxonomy): Eukaryota > Metazoa > Chordata > Aves > Accipitriformes > Accipitridae > Elanoides > Elanoides forficatus. The sequence goes on from JAOBAS010000070.1 coordinate 410,981, forward strand.
CATGGATGAAAATGAGACAGACTCAAATCTAATTCACGCTATAAAATGCAGCTGGATGTACTGAAGTACAGCTGGGATGCACAGGCATGGAGTTCGTTGATGGTTACATATATTCTGAACTATCTGAGCATTTCCAAAAGCAGAGAATATAACACATATTAACTTTTCCTTTATGAAATCACATTTTATTTTTTCAACATTCCATGCTGAAGAATGAAAGCTGGAAAAATCTCTTTTAAAATGCATTCTGTTTTGCCTTGCCCAGCAAAACATTTCTTCCCTTTTCTAAACAATTCACGTTGAAAAGAAATGATCAACCTGATTGGATTTACTTTTTTATACACACCGTATATCAAGGCAATCCTGAGCTGAATTTTATGTTCCATAATCCTGTCCAGAAATGTTTTTATCATGCAATAATAACCGCCCCCTTGAAATTCAAATCTCTAATACATAATTGACACATTAACTCTAAAATGGTAAGAAGATATGTGGAACTATTTTCAGCTGCTATCAACTGTACATGGCTGTGCTTCTGAAGCACTTAGCGCTCATGGATTGCTGATACATTTTCTGAAGGGGATAGGCTTTGTAGAGTGATTATTTCTGTAAAGAGATATATTGTAGGTTTTTGCCTTCACTTTCCATAATGTACACAGTAATGTCTGGGAAAGTTAAACACATTGTAAAGAAAGCAGACCACATAAAACAAATTGAAATTGTATTTTAATCCCGTTTCACACCAGCAGTGTCATTGCTTTATATAACAAGAACACAGGATGCACAAATATTTTCTCATTTGGCTCCTGAGTTGAAGATGACATGACTGGAAAAAATTGCTTATACAACTAAAATTTCATCTGAATAGTTGGGTGTGATTCATGCCATTCTATTCAAAGTATAATTTTAGTCTACTTTCACTTGCCCTTGAAAAGCTTTTCAAGAGAATCTTGAGAAAGTCTAAGAGGGAGGGAAAAGATAGGAGATAGAAAAATACGATCATCTTTGTCCTCATTGTGTTTAAAGAGGCACCAAAATAGCTTATTGAGGTTATAGGCCGTATCCAGTAAGAGATGGGCTACAGTAGAGTTTAGCAAGAAGTTAGGTATCTAAATTGTGATCCTGAGATCCTTTGCTGTCCAACTCCATTATGTCTTCCTTAATGACTTTGAAGGTACACCTGCAAAGCACCAAGCTTCTTGTTACAGTGAGTAACAGCGTGCAGGAGGCAACCTGGCCACAGCATCAGGGGCCATGTGCAGGATGGCACCATGTTTGGTGGCTCTTCTCCCAGCAGTGCACAACTCTCTGCCACTTGTAGCACCACCAGGCTCTACAGCCCTGGTCTGCACTTGAGCTAAGCCACAAAAGTCCTCCCCTAACAGGAGAACAAGGCTCAATTTTTCTCACAGATTGAAAAAAGTGGATGTACCCCCAAAGGAATATATTAAAACACACAGAGTTAGCCAGCCCCAGGGCATGGTCCTTAAAGGAAGAGAGTTTTTATGGTATGATGAGAAATAGCCCCATCTTTCAGTACAGCTGTGCCATGTGTCCTCTGAGGCACATACCTGACACCACCAGTCAGAAGACCAAGGAGGTGCCTGTCATGTCACTGGCTCATCAAGTTTCCTTCTACATGTATGCATACCTCTCATTTGAGCCAGTGACCATTTCAACACATTTTCTTGTCATCTTGATTTATTTAAGGAAGGGAAAGTTGAGTATTTCCAGCTTCTCTTATGTTGAAAATTAAGGCCTAATCCCAAGCAGTGTAAACTTATCACCTGGTCGCCTTTATGCTTAAAGTAAACTATCATGGTAAGCTGTACCCATACTCTGGGTTAGAGCCTACCTACCTTTCACATAACGTCAGTCCACTTTCCAAGGAAAGGAGTCGTAGCTGCTTGTACTCATGCTCTGGATGGTGTATCTACTTTAAAACAGACCTTTTGCTAGCTAAAGGTGGTTTTAGGACTATCACTCTGCAAAGTACGTATTAGAGATTTCCTATACATTCAGTGTATTGTTGCAGATCAGTTTTGTGAACTTACTTTGTTGAGCAACTGAAATCTGTGTGATGTGGTTTGATGTTTACAAAACTCACACCTTTGATTTTGTAAAAATACTTACGAAGTCTGTAACATAGGCACATAGAGCATATGGAACCCAAAACACCAGCATTATCTTCCCTAAAGCAAATGTTTCTGTTGAGATGCTCCACCAGAATTCTCCTACAGGCTTTCCTACATACATCTTTTGAGCCTTGGCTCCTCCACTGATGCTCATTAAGCAGAAAGGTGTATATGCTGTTAATGTTAGTGGCAGATTTGTATGGTGAGCTTTCTTACATGTAGTAGGGTAGGATTGCCTACTCTACTGTAAGCCTGCTCTATTGATGCCTTTTGCAGCGAATTATCATCTTCTAGCTACCATTACCTTTTACCTTGTTGCCTTAGCCATGGGATCTCATTCACGAACAGGTTGGAAACAGACTTTTCAAAATGTGGCATGTTTTTAAACCTGGGATATTTAAAATACTTACAGTATGGAAAAAAAGTTATATCATATATCTAAATCTGCTCTCTCAAAGTCAATTCTGAATAAACCAAGCTTTAGTAGAACATGTGGATGACGAGCCTGTGACCTTGAGCTTCCAGTTCCTCTTCAGATAGGTATATAAGTATGCAAAAATGCTCCCAAAACCTTAAAGATAAGCATATGAAGTAGAAGGTACCTATTCCAAGCCCTTCTATAGCTTGAAAGACGTCCATTTAGAAAGAAAATGCCTTCTCATCCATGCAGAAATTAATCTGCTGTGAATATCTCTATATTAAAAGGATGATACATTCATCATTTTAGGAGACCATTTGAAATCCTACTCCTTAGTTGACTCAGAATATTTTTTGCTTTTTTTTTTTAACATTTCTCCTCTTTTCGTCTGCTTTCCATACCTCACCATGGATTTTAGAGCATCAGGCAAAGGCATTTGGCCTTTAAGCTCTTTAAGCAATAGAAGGAATAAAGTCCAGGTTGCCATGACCAGCTAAACTTTGTACCTATTACAGATTTTTCTCCCATACTGCTCTCCTGAGTCTCTTCTAGCAGGTCAGAGACAGGGCATATCATAACAGCTCATCTGGAGCTAAGTGAATGCTTACAGTACCAGCCAGTCTACACATGCACATTGATTGACTGGATCACTTCTGCCAAACACACTGTATCTTTGCAGAGAAAACTCATCTATTACTGTGACTTAAGTCTCTCTCTCTTCCCACCCTCCCTCTCTCTTGTTTAGACACTGATTTCAACAGACATTCAAAGAAAATGTCTTTGAGACTTCTATTCCTCCAAAGTTGGTAAAAATTTGCCAACAGATTAAAAGTTCTTAAGCAAAAAGGAAGACAGACAGACAAGCAGAGATTGCATAATCATAATTTCCTCAGGAAACCATGTTAAAAACAGATTCCTGAGTCCTTAGATGTAATAATTACAGTCATTACCACATAATATACATTTCCATTAGCATTAACTCACTCAATACAGATAACCTTTGGAATTTAAAGTGGATAACGCCCTTTTTTGGTCATTTAAAAAAGAATTAAATCTGAGGCAATTAAGAGTCATTAAAGTAAATGATTCATGGAAACCCAGTTTTCAAATCCGAATGCCTAAGCTAGCAAGATTTCTACATTTAGGTGTTGAACCAATGATGGTTCAACCAGATGATATTTGTCACATACCAGAGTACTCTGCTGGAAAATTCAAAAGCCAGACATGGTTTTGGTCTCCTTACTTTATACAAAAAAAAGTTTGAATGACAAACTTGTAACACATCTGTACTGGATTTTTTTACTACACAGATTCTCAACTTGAGGGTCTTATATTTGTCCAGGTAGGAATAACTACACTGCCTGCTTATGATGAGCCACATAAGAGATCAGACATGGCATATCATAATTTTTATATGACCACAAGCAGTGGAAATGTATTGAATAATTCTTCCCTGTTCAAGAACTGGTGAACATCATATGAAGCTAGTAGATGGCAATTTCAAAGCAAACTGGAGAAGATACTTCTTCATACAACATGTACTAGTTCAGTGGTTGAATTTCTTGCCACAGGAGGTTGAAGATGCTATCAGACAAACTGACAAAGGGACACAAAATCACCAGTGATCTGCAAACCACAAACCACTGGAAGCCAAAGGATTATTCTGGAAAAGTACCTCTTCATATCTTGGACATCTGCTGCTGGCCACCATTTCTTCTGTTTCTTTGTTTTGTGAAGGAACAGGATTTTTCAGGCAAGTATCTGTACAGTATCATATATCTGTCAAGTATCCTAAACCCCTACACACAGCAGCAAAGTCCCCTCTCTGCTCTCATGCCCTATGGTCGAGGACCAGGAGATTGCACCCAGGTAAGTTATTTGTCATTACAGCACGGAAAACATTCAGGCCATTGCTGTTGTCCAAATGTAAAATTTTAGCAAGCAAGCAGAGTTGGGGAAAAAGGGACTTTTAGGCTCCAAACCTTACATTCTTTCAAGCTGAGTTCTCAGTCTATGAAAGAGAGGCCCCATTCTTCCTCCCATACTGGGACCTGGTACATAAAATGCTGAGAACAAACCACACTATATTTCAACATCACTTTTAGTTAGCTGTTTTATAAGAAAGGAATATTTTATCTTGTTATTTATTTTCATACTAACTGTTTTTGTATCATTTCTGTTGTTCTTTAGAAGCAAGGTGTTATGTATATTTCCTTTTAAAAATTTAGCACTTTTGTAATTGCCAAAAACACAGTGGTCAGAAGGCCTCAAAAGCATTTTTTCATCAGAACATATTTCATTCCTTAAATACAGCTTCACACAGCCTTTTCATACTAATGCTTTATAAATTAATCATCAGGAACAGATGCCAAGTATGTTATATGTTTTCTTGGTGAAGGGGAAATGCAAAAGGCCAACCTCCTATTTGCGCTAAAAGAGAAGCCTCCTGTTTATATCTTGTTGCCTTTTTAATAGAAAAAGTTATATTTATATTTTCAAGAAAGTTCCCATGCTGCTCGTATGTACCTAATATGAGACACTTTCCCAAATTAAATACACTTATGTTGTCCTTCTTTTGAAGCATGCTAGTTAAGAGTGCATTAATAAACATGAAGAACATCCTATGCACATAGTTTGTTTGCAGAAAGTAAACTATGTTCAGGCAAATCAAGGCAGTATAATACAATGCACTTCAGAGGAAGAACCAGGGAACATTTTTCAGATGAACTGCACTGAAAAATGCCATTTCAGATTGATGAAGAGTGTGCAAATGACCTCAAGCATAAGAAATACCAAATACAACAGAATTTGAAAATTTTAAAGTAAATGCAATATTTCAGTGTTTTGTCTTGAAACAAAGCTTTCATAATTTCAATTTATTAAGTTTTAAATGAAAATTCCTGTCAAAGAGAAGAATTCAGTTCAGTAAGAATTAATTTTATTTTATTGTCCAGACACAAAATTGACACATTCATTATCTGCAGAACTCTGCTTGCAGGTAAAGTCAAAAGGCAACAATTGCATAAAATTACATAGAACTTACTTCATTAAAGCCTGAATATTACCAAGATAAACTTCTAAGGCCACACTTACATGAAAATACTTAGAATTTACTTGCTTAAAAGCCTAAATCTTATCTAAGGTTCGTTGATTTACCTAAAAGTTGGCCTACATGTTAAGTATGCCTAGGGAAGGTACTTATACTTGTCAAAAAATGTGTGCAACTTCAAAATTTCCTCAAGTTTCTCTGATTTTGGTGATTCACACATGCATGAAATTCAGAGCATATGAAATAATTTTAAACTTTATCTAAAACTAATTATTCTCAAATCTACACCAGACCAAACACAATTAATTTCTTGCATCTCTACATTTGGAAAGGCATCTTTTATACTGTTATATTCACTCATATATTGCGAAATCAAAACAATATCGAGAGAATAGCAGAATTGTGAGGAGACTGCACAGAGAATTGCAAATTAGAACACAAAGCTTTTAAGCTCGTAAAATTCCCTTTTTCAAGAAAAAAACAATACCTGTTTGCTGCCAAAGTTTTAAAGACCAAATTGTGGAACTAGGCAGCTCCCCTAATCAGACTGGGATGATGAGAAACTCTTCTGTCAATACAGAGAAAACACTTTCTTCAGTTTATTCAACTAATTCAGTCTAATGCATGAAACTATTGATAACCTGAATGAGATATGAAAAAAAGCAACAGCAAAACTTAGAACTGTTTCTGTTCCTATGAAACTAGACTGGAGAACCTGAGATCTACCACCAGCAGAAAGTCTTGGTGATCAGAAACAATCCTTTCGTTTCCATTTTTGTAGATAATGCTTTCTTGCTTGACTAGATACATTCATTTAGTGTCTAAAACATATTTTAACTTTAGAAAATGGATTACGTACCCAACACATTTATAGTACTGCTACTGGTTAATAGAAATACTTTTTAAATGCCAGTTGTGTTCATTTTAATTGAATTCCAGCTCTATTCAAAAGCAATTTGAGATCAACCGTAAAGAAAAGAATAATCACCAAGTAAGTTAGAATTGCACCACTGACCATTTTTAACATAATAAGCTACAAACTGCTTAAATAGACATGCACAGGTATGTTATAGGTTTTTTGTTAGCATTACATGTAAATCTCAATGCTATGTTCATTAATTTTCTAATCAAAATGTTTTGGTTCTTACCAAACAACAACAACAACCTAATGTTCTTTAAGAAACTAAAATTACTATTACAAAAAAAAAAAAAAAAAAAATCAAGTTTGCTTGCTTGTTGATGTAAATCAATCTACCTGGAAAAAAAATCCCTTGGACTACCTTAAAGTCTTGTGAGATGATCCTTTTCTTTCTGCAAAGGATGATACTAATTTTCAGAGAAGCCAGGACCACATGTATTTTTTGTTCTGTAGGTGCAAGAAGATGATGTTGAATCTCCTGTGTCTTAGACTGGTCTAAAATAGGGCTGTTATTTGGTAGGTTTTCCGATAACTGACTCTTTATAGATGAATCATAACATGATGCTGGAAACTTGGCAATTACATCAATGACTCTGCACCATGCTTTGTACATGACCTGCATACTAAGGGAGAGGAGTACAAGTAGAAAGGAATGCTTTTTGCAGTTGCTGAGACTCACCTCATCTCATTATATCCACTGTGTGTATGCACAGTCTGACTTGCTCAGAAGACAGATGTAAAACCAGCAGAGTCCTACAATCCACACGTTACTAGCTGTTACTGCTTAAGTTCCCATGAAATACTAAAATAACGAAAAATATCCAGAGACATGCAGCTGAAAAAACTTCAGAAAAAAATATTCTGAAAAATAGATTCAGGTTTGTAGCACTGCTCACAAGATATTTAAAAGATTCAAGCCAAAGTTCCTATTGTGTGAGAAAATGCAAGTGAAGTACCTAAGCAAAATTGGCCTGATTTTCAGGGCACTCAGCAGTTTGAGCTCCCATTTAGTTCATCTCTAAGATTATACAAAATAGTCTGTTTGTATAATCTACAGCCTTGAAAGAAAGGTCTCCTGTGATCTCTCATAAAAGAGTCTTGGCAGATAAATGTGAGTAACACAAAAGACATTGTCTTTCTTTCCTGAAAGTAAGTGCCATAAGCCCAATAGGTTTTCCAAACACATTGTTATAAGCACTTTGTTCTAAAAGGATGAAACTACAACTCTTTTAAAGTTCTTTTTCCCTTAAAGTGTATCTCTATTTGGTGCCTTTCATCCAGATTGTTCCAAATTGCTTTCTGAAGTGAGGAATACTTGATGGAAATAGGAATAGCAAATACTACACAGAAAAGGCAACAGTGTCTGGGAACAGAGAAGCCAAGTCCAATCTGTTGTTAAGTGGAATTTTCTTTCTAGCTAAAGAGAGAAATGTCCTGCTTCAACATGCTTTGCCTAAAAAGGTCCCAACATTTCTAGGTGCGCAGTTATGTGCCTGAAACACACACTATAGAAGTACATACATATATAAACATGCACATAGATGTCAACACACACACACACACACGTATATATATATACAGTACACCAGTGTATATATACCCACTTCCCACTGAATGTCACTTATGGTTTACTGCTTTGAAAATTTTTATTTTCACTCTTACTTCCACATTGTCATTTAAGAAACAGAAGCCACAGCCTTTGCAGCGCAGAGTCCATTGCAGACTCTGAAACTCAAAGAGTTTGTTTCTTGTTGCCATCATTAAAAACTTGTTGTTAATTAAAGGGAATTATGGGAATTATGACAATGTCTACTGACCACACAGACCCTAGATATGAACTCATTTCCCCACCTCCAGATGCTCTCTGCCTGGACCCTTTCCTGTAAAGGGGAACTGCAGATTGGAAATGGAAGTGCGCAATGTCTCACCAAGGGAAGACCATGTATAAATACAAGAGACGGGGCTTGGGAAGGGGAGGCATTACTTTTTGTCCCCTCCTCCCCTGGTGCTGCATGACTCCACAGGGCTCAGGGAGTGGCAGAGGAGCTACAGGGCAGACAGTGCTCAGGGTGCCAAGGCTGTGGCATGGGTGCCAGAGATTATGGGCTAATGTGCCTGTAAAACCTCTTCCCACACAATGCCTGGGGCTATAGGTTTACCTCCATCTTGTGTTGTGACAGGGAGATTAAAGGCAGAGGGTAAGGGAGACATCTGGGCAGAAACCAGGTCAGCCCACAACTTGCCACCACCACAGTTAAGGTTCCCTTCTCATAGGATGGGCCAACACTCAAACGAGCCGTTCCCAAAGATCTAATCTTCATTTTACCAGCTGATAAAACTAAAAGAGAGGTGTTAAGTGACTTGCCTAACAGATTTTACACATGCTTTAACACAAAGAGTCCATGAATATTTAACTATTGATTGGTACCTTTCCTGCAGCAGCTGGAGAAAAATTCAGTTCAGAATAGACTTTAGGCTAGAGTTCCCCACTGGGCTGCAGGAGACAGATGTCAGTCTCTGGGTCACAAAAGGCAAAGGAGAAACTTGATCCCAGAGGGGAGCAGGTCTCAGTATTGCTGTCCTTTATAGTGGAAAGTGAAAGAGCACAAGGGAATTAGGTTTTGCGGCAATGCAGAGGGGAGAGGCCTGTGGAGAGCAAACCCTTGCTTCCCTCCGTCCTGCCAAGGACACTCTCATCAGTGCAAGCACTACCACCCAGTGCTTTCTCTCTGCCAGCTCTGCTCTCAGACCTTGGAATATAACACGTGTAACCAATTTCATATTAATCTGTATTGGAACCCAGTACAATGTTACAGTCTTATTTACTTTTTATAAACCCTTAATAAGGGCACATAGAGAGGCTGGATGACAGGTTAATGTTCAGAACCACCTTGAGCCCAAGGTATTCTGTACCCAGCCAAAACAACACCCAGCTTGTACGATCTACAGTTGTGAAATACAGATGGAATTAATACAGCTAGTGTGTGCTTATTCATAGAGTCACTTCAGAAAAAAATACTTCTAATGGAATGAATCCTGAGTACCAGATAAGACGAATAAGATTTCCCCAATGACTACTTTCAATCTTTGTTTACAACATCAAAAAAAAATCTGAGACTCAATTATTTATCTACCCATTATTTATTCATTCACCTAGTAGTATCTCAGTAAACTAGTATGTGGTTTGGCTGCTCAGTTTTTCCCTAAGGATTCTGGCCAAACACTCCTGCACAAAGGAAAGCTGGGGAGTATTTTCATTTGAAAACACAAAGAAAGCAGCCATATCTCTTCAAATCTCTTTCATTATGGCTTTAACTGGTGATGGACATATTCCAGACAGTCTAGTTCAAGCTCAGTTAAAGTCTTCAAATGTTTGGAGACTTCTGAAGTACCCTTGTGCTTTATTGTGCCCCTGAAAGTGGCTCCCAGAAAAACTCCTTATCTCTAGAATATGCTGAGAAGGTGTGTTTGATTACACATTCCAAATACAGAGGAGAAAAAATGAATGTGCTGCTTTGAGCCACTTCTTCCTCTCAGTCACACAAGCACACCTTTTTTTTAAT
>JAOBAS010000070.1:421164-446925 GCA_025311575.1 Elanoides forficatus
GTTGGGCGTGCTGGAGCCCGGCTGTCCTGGAGATGGCTCAGCGCCTGCCTGCCCACCGCAGCTGGGCAATGGATGCCTGCGCTCGCTCTGCTGTCAAACTGTCTTTATCTCAACCCACGGGTTTTCTCACTTGTACCCTTCCGATTCTCTCCCCCATCCCGCTGCGGGGGAGTGAGCGAGCGGCTGCGTGGGGCTGAGCCACTGGCTGGGGTTAAACCACGACACACATCTACAGACATTTGCCATATTTAGATTTCCAGTGTGGACAAATCATTTCAAATGTCGTGTTCTCTTATAAAGGTTATCAGCAGAAGCATAAGTAAACTAATTCACCAGTTACTGTAAAAGTACCTAATATATTCTTATTTTACTGGAATGTTACAAAAGAGAATCATAAATGACATTTTAAAGAGTCAATTAAATGCATTTTAATTATATCATTAATTTCACTCTTCAATGTTTTGAAATATATGGATGCTCTACACAGGAAAACTAATGTCCAGAATGAGATCCGTATGCAAATTTAAAAGACAGATCAGCTTAATATGAAGATCCAGGTGACATTACTTGAAAAGTCTAAATACCTGCACTAGATTTTACTCAGATTTAACACACTTAAAACCAAGGGTGCAATCACAGAACCCAAATGAACCTCTTAACCATTCCTCTATGGTCCTAGCGACACAACTTTCACCTCTAAGCTGGCCTATGATGCTTCATTTTCTGCTACAGGTCTTGCCCAAGGTGCTGCCATTTGAGTACAGCTAAGCATGTCAGAACCCATTCCATAGCTAAGCCTCTTAAAGTTTCATAAGCTAGGCAGCAGTACGTTTTTCCTAACTTTTGGTGCTTTTACTCTGTTCTTAGTATGCCTAACACACACCAAACAATGTTTAATACAGTCATCACAATCACTTTCCTCTAAAACAATGGATCGTTGGAGCTGAATAAAAGCCTAGAGGCTGCTAGTCTGCAGGCTGCAAGAATTTAAAAAAAAAAAAAAATTAAGGAGAATAGAAATTCTCAGCACTAATTTGTAAATTACTCTCATCAGGCTGAAGGATCTGGATGAATTCTCCATCTTTCCTGTCAAACTACTGTCAAATACATAATGCAAGAATCAATAGGTTAGGGAAAGTAATCATAAAGAATACAAAGTCTATCTGTAGAACTCTCAGCCAAGATAAGAAGGTCCTGGTTTCTATTGTCTGTGTTGCTTACATATTTGTATTAAAGAAAAATTAGAAACAATTAGAGACCTGAGTCCCATACTCACAGATGGAGTGTCCTAGCCGTCAGCATAATTAATTTCTGTCTTGGTTTCCATCTCACTCTTGGAATCTCATTTCCGTCTGTACAGAGAACAGATCCCACAAAGCAGCTCGAGTCTCTTTTGTCATAAAAGCTGTGGTTTTGAATACTCTGACGTCAAACGTGGATCTCCTACTTGGTGTAGAACACTAACAATTAGCTGTTCGACAAAAAGGGTGAAGACTCTCCAAATATCCAATTCTGGGAGCACTTCTATATGCTTGCCTTTTACTGAAAATGGTACTAAGCAAACAAAGCAGGTCTTAGACAGAACTGAAAGACTGAAAGCAAAACCATAATCCAAGAACAACCCGGTACATCTGGAGCTACTAGATACTCCCCTGAGCTTGTTTTCTAAGAATAGGACTGCTCTAATTTCATTTTAACCCTCTAATAGTTACACATTTTTCTCAGCTAGTCACCAAGTCAACTTCTTCTAAGACAGGTATCTAAGACCCTAAAGGAAGTCTAGATGATTTTTTTTTAGGACTGCTTGCCTAAATTTTAGACGGCTGAAGTTAGATTAAAAGGCTTCTGCTTTACATGATTCCTATTTTATGTGCTTCCTATTGTGTTTTTGCACAGTTTAAGGCCATCCAAATGGCGTGCAGTCTAGCACTGAGCTTACAATTACTTGTGATTGGGGTTGAAGTACAAAGGGCTTTGAAGTGCCATTATTTGCTGTGCGTGTGCTCAAAGCGTGCCTAATGAAAGTAATAGTATACATTTTCTTGCAGTAGAAGCTGCTTTTCAGAAAACAGCACAGGCAGAAGAAAAGCTGTGGGTGCTATTGTGTACTATTTTAAATAAAGCAGATTAGTGGCTAAAACACCTAGGCAGAAAAAGATTGAGATTTAATTCCCTCCTTGGCCTAAAGGGGAGCTTTAAAGTGCCAGAACGAAAACTGCTTTAATCCTGGAGACAGAGTAGTATTCTGTACTAATTTCTAGGGTGTAAGAACAGGATCAGAAAGTAGAAGAAAGTGATAGTGGAGTGCTATAGAAACAGTTGAAAAATAATATTGTAATAATACATATCACTTCAATGTCTTCAATTTCTGTGAAGGAGCAGAAATAAAATTTTTCCCAACCCAAGACCAGATGAATGGCATATCAATGACATAATGTTAGTCAAAGTACATAAATATGAGAAGATTAATCTAACCTTACAGGTACTTTTTTTTCTTTTTTCCTGTTGGAAATTTTCTATCACTCTCTCCAGAGGTGTTATTGTCCATTAATATTGATAAATAAAATAGGTCAAAGACTATTTTTTGACCCCTTACCAAAACAGCGACAACTTTTGTTCATAGAGCTCACCTTTTTTTTCAGAACTATCCAAAAAAAGCCTGTGTGGCTGCATCAAAACTGCCCATAAGAAGCAGGTTTTTATCAGTAATTTTCTACCCAGACAAAACCTGAGCATTTCTGACAGAGTGCCAGCTAATGTGGGCCACCCCCAAAGAGTTTTCCTTACAATTAAACTGTATGGACAATATTGTATTCGTGTTCAGGTCTGTATTCTGGTCCTTTTCCTTTTACTACTATAATATAACTGTTGTAATCAGTAGTAGTAATATGGCTTTGTAACACCTGTGCTAGGTGAGAATTAGACAGCCAGCTTTACTATTTGAGGGAACTATATATATGCTATCAAACAGCAATACTCCCTTCTCACTCTGGTGACAACTCCATAGTTGTAGAGATCTTTCTGAAACACTGCATTCTTACCATTAGCTCTTTATCTAAACTTAATGGTGTGTTTTGTTTTTACACTTCTTTCTACTTCAGAAAAAGCAATGTGACAAAACACTAAACAAAAACAAAAAAAAAAAACCAACAAATGTATCTTAGTGCCCAAGCCAAAAACTTTCAGTCTGAGGCACGCTCGAGTAGAATTTTATGGTTGGAGGTCTAAATATAAAGATGAAGAAGTTATTATGCACCAAGAAGACTGCATAAAAACAATAAAATAATTCCATTTTCCTTAGCCTATTTATACCATACATTTAAAGAAATTGAAACATAGAATGGTTGGTTGCGTTGAATATCTGGAGTTCGACTATTGCATAACAGTCAGCCATGAAGTGTAGAGTCTGTCTCAGCTAATTCCAAGTAGGTAATCTCAATCCTTTCTTTGATAGTCTCTTTCCTTAATAGTTTCACTACTTTTGTTAATAGTCTCACAGAAACTGTGGTGGAAAATGATAGGATAGTAAGAATTCCATGGTAGAACACTTAGGATAATCAAAAGTTACCAATTTGAGAAAATCTAAATGTTAATCTTAGAAAAATGCACTGCCTTAAATTTTAAAGTTTACCCCAGTAAAATCTTATCTTGTTAAAGTGCTACATTTTTGTTTTCAATTGTATCACTGACATATATCATCAAATAAAATACTTGGTTAATTATAATTTTCATTAGTGCACCCATCATCTTTTTAATAGAAAAATAGAAAAGACCAGGTAAATGTTATAGCAAGATATTAGGCAAAACTTACAGTCTCTTAGTTATAATCTCAATGGATTTACAGAAAAATATTTCTGAGTGTATACATTTATTAAGATAAAAACACAAATGAGGTATATACAGGTTAGTCTCGTAGGAGCTTCACTGAACAGATGGGGTCTGATTCTCTTTTCTTCTGTATTGACTAATACAGAACAATTCCTGATTTTCCTTCCACTTTTGCAAATAAGAGGAAATAAAGACTATATTGTTGTCCATTTAGCTCAAATCAGTCCAATTAACTCTTAATTGAACAAAAAAGTGTTTCATCAATATCTTCTGGTTTTTTTACGAAACTCGCGATCTCAGTGTTTTCATTGAGGAAAGGGGTGAAAAGTCATGAAGCGGCTGAGGTTCTGGGGTGGGCTTCTGCCTGTGGAAGCGGAGTGATGCCCGGGGAAGAGCCTTTCCTGGGAGAACTGCACATAGCATCTCCTCGTCTCCATCGAGCCGGCTGCCTCTTCCCAGCCCCCGACAGCGCTCTGCGCTCCTTACTGGACATTCAGAGCCGCTCTGCAAGGGAGCAGTTCCTTTCTGTCGCTAACGGCATTTTGCTCTACACCTTGGAGAAAACGATAAACAAAAGACCTGTGGGTTAAAATTCTCTGTTCCCTGGCCCACACAGAAAGGGAGAGATTCAGTGTTACTGATAAAATGTTTTTATTTGCTTCATTAGTAGAAGTAAGAGGAAAAATTAGGAGTCATCTGTCAACATCCATTACTTATTATATATGTTGCCACAGGCAAGAAACATGCTGTTACTAATTTTAGTTTACTTTGTTCATCTCATTTTGCTTTTGTTAGCTTGCAAATGTGACTGCCTACTGTGATATGACCCAAGTTTCTTGAAATCAGATCCTTACTGAGATTCTGTTGCATAGGATGTGTCGTATAGCTCAAAGCATATTAAACATTTGAAATCTCAATACTTCTTCAGTTCAATTCAAATAAACTACCCTGGGTGATTCCAGGAAATCAGGAAAGCCCACGGAAAAGGAAAGTGTTTGGAATGCTGGAGACTAAAGGATGAAATTATGATACGATATGAGTCCAGTTAACGAAACGCCAGCTGTTGGCATATGTGGGGTCAGCAGTTTTCTCTCTCACTATGTATCACTGTACTGAGCAGTAGTTCTGTCCTATGTCCCACAGGAGAGAATAGTTACTCTGTCTCTAATTGCAATGTATGCGAGGAAACAAAACCCAAGAGGATATTCTTCAGGGGAGTTGGGAGGCTTTATATGGTCTCCTCTCTTTTTATGGTCTCTCCTTTCTTAAATGTCTGCATCATTTTTTATGGCTACTCTCATTTTTCTGTTGGGAAGTTTAATCTGTTAATTGGACGATGTAAAGATAACATTTCTTGTATTGGTTTGAAATACTTTTGCAAAGCATGGCTAGGACTCTGAATATAGACAGAACTTAAACTATACCTTTGTTGCACTTTTGTGATTCTGCCTGTTTTAAACTTCATTTTCTACCTCAACGGAATATTCTTAACAAAATACAAAACAGAATGAAAAATCAATAAGCTGTGATACAGAACAGTGTTGTGGAATGGAAAAATGAAAAATATGACATTATTTCCTCTGGTGATTTACCCACCCCGTAAAAGAAAAAATGTGTACGCTCCATGATTTTTTTGGGTGAATGTGACAAGTTCCATACCAAGGTTTATGCAGCCAGAGAAAAGGAGACTCTAGAATCCAATCAGCCCCCTTATAGTCTGCTTCCTCTACCGTGTATCATATGTTCTATAACCTGTATGCCCTCCATATTCCATTCATCGTCTCACTCACTGATGCAGTTGCTATATTCATACCAGCTGAAGCTCTTAAAGAATGGACACACACAAATACTGACAGTAGGAAACAAGTCTAAAAAAATCCTTTGCACACTGTACTTGCCTTAGTAATCACAGGAAAATCTATGTTGCTAAATTAAGGCAATGCTTTTCCCAGTCTTCCTTTATTATCCCTGGAGAGACACTTAATCCCCCAGAAAGCCATTTGGGGCATCTACATTACATTTCTCTTAAGCCCTCCAGAGACACCTGGCTTTTCAAGACACTATACAGGGAAGCTATTTTCCTAATTTAGACACCTACGTTAATGTATCTTAGAATCGCAGAATCATTTAGAAAGAATTTATGGAACTCATGTAGTCCAAGACCTTGCTCCAAACGGCACCAACTAGATCAAGTTGTTAAGAAGCTTGGCCAGCAGAGTATAAAATCTCTTCATGGATGAAGAGTCCACCATCCAAAATAGTTATTGACTATTTTAGTGGTGAAGAACTTTATTCTAATATCTAGTATATTTTTCCTAGTATCAGAGTTTCTCTTATTGCAATTTGTGTCCAGAGCTTCTTGTCCATCACTGTACACCTCCGAGAAGAGGTCCATCACGGTACACCTTCAAGAAGAGTCTGTCTCTGTCCTCTGCATAAAACTTCATTAATATCTCCCTAAGCCTTATCTTCTTAACACTGAACAAACTCAGGTTTCTCCACCTCTTAAACATTTTGTGATCCACCCTCCTAGTCATTTTGGTGGTTCTCCGGTGTATTCACTCCAGTACATCAATGTCTTTCTTGCACTGGGTAATAAAAACTGGACACTACTCCAACTGCAGCCTCACAGCCACTGAACAGTGGGGAATAATCACTGCCCTTGACCTGCTGGCAACGCTTTTGCTGACAGACCAGAATATATTTGACCACCTTTGCCACAAGGCCATAATATTTGCTGTGCACTGTGACCTGCAGGTCCCTTTCTGGCATCATTACACACTCTTTGTTGCCATTAGATGATATGAATATAATCTTAAATGAACACCGGGAAACACCTTGAAGGTAATGTATGAAAATGTGGTGTGGCAACTAGTGTTTATCTGTAATCCCCTCTTACATTTGTCATGCAGAAGGTGAGAGTAAGTGATCTCGGTTATACCTTCTGGCATTAAAAATTAATAACACATAGTGGTATCAGCATCTCCAGTATGCTTTTAATTATTTAATCTCCAAGCTACTTCTGTGAATTACAGTCTCTCAATCCCTATTATTTCATTAGAGTATATATGACCACCTTGCTTTGGTATAGTATTTTATCTCTAGTCATTCCAGAAAAGTGCTTGACTGTAGGCCATTTCTGTGGCAAACAGAAGGTTTGTTGGTTGCAGTGCTCACTTTGAGTAAGAAAATATTCAAGTAGAATACATTTCTCACTAATTTATTTAATTATAGGTATGTAGCATACTGGTTTTTGTGTACCTGTTCAATGCTGCCAAATACAACATATTTCACTTTGTTTCACAGATTCCAAAGTTTCAACAAATAAAGTAAATTCTTTTTTAAGTTAGACGAGAGGGAATCCATACTCTAGGAGCAATAAATATTCAGAACCGTTCTTCTGATTTAAATTGTAAAGTTCATATTGAAAATTTAAAGTATATTCTCTTTTCAAACAACTTCTCGCCTATGAATTTTACTTTTCTATGTGCATCAGATTATAGAGAATTCTGATATAGTGATAGACTCATATAAGTAATTTAAGATTATTATTTTTTTCCATCAAGTACAAAGAAATCACAGAAGCAAATACTAATGTGACATTCTTTTTTATCTGTGTCTCTCAATATTTTTTTCATCCAAAATAATTTTTCTTTTGTGTAAGAGAAATTCAGGGAGTATACAAAAAGATAGTGACGTGCTGCCAACATTTTTGCAAGGGTTTCCCCGAAAAAATACCCTTTTATCCTGTAATTACACATCTACCTCAGTGGTGTATTCATTTTCAGATAACATGAGTAAGAAATTAGAAAATGTTTTCTTATTGAAATAAGAAAATTCTTTCCAATGTCTCTAAACAAAGAAATGTATCACAAAAAAAAAAAAAATTAACAATAGCACTTACTCTGAATGCCTATTTTTTTCCTAGAAATAATAGCTTGTGGTAACCAATTTCTGCCTGCTTGCATTTCTGTTTTCTGAACAGCAACCTGGGGGTTTTGATGCCTTTGAAATGCATGTCTTATATAATTTATGTTGAAGGGGAAAAAAAATGGATTTGTGATAAAAATACACTTATATTTAAATCTCTTGTTCTTGTGAGTCCCCGAGACTTTCCTTATTAGAACAACACATAGGGAAGGGGCAAATGTTTAAAAGGCAATTTAATTTTTCTACTCTTTTTTTTCCTCCACTGCCTTTATTTCCAAGCCCCTCCTTTGTATGCTCTCCTGTTAGCTAATTCAAAACTATTTCTTCTGAAAAAAAAAATAGGACATCACTTGTCTTCAATCAACGAAATATTAATCAAATGAAAACATTCCTACAGCATGAAGTATACAGAAATTGCATTAACTTCAAAATATTTCATTGCTGGCTTAAGTAGTCTATGGACAATTGATTGTCCATTGTCTCTTCATGAGTCCTCAGTGCTGTCTACTTCATGGCTTAAAAAGAAGTGCTTAACACGAGAAATCGCCATGAAACCAATACAAATTAACTTGCATTAAAATTTGTAAACTATAATTTATTGTGGAAATAAATTGTAGTCCATACTGTAACCTAAGCATTTGAATCTGATCATTTGAGAACCTTTTTATAGTGAAATAAAGAATTAAATAGCTATCACATAGAATTTTGAAGGAATCATCGTTTTATTAAATATAAGTACAGATGTTAGTTATCCATTTAACACTTATTGTAACAATTTTCAAACCATAACAGATAGAGATGAACCTTGATAAGATTGTGCAATCATTCTCGGTGTCTTGGCTGTATACTAAGAAAATAATGTGTTTAT
Organism: Elanoides forficatus; assembly: GCA_025311575.1. Taxonomy (NCBI): domain Eukaryota; kingdom Metazoa; phylum Chordata; class Aves; order Accipitriformes; family Accipitridae; genus Elanoides; species Elanoides forficatus. Next base: position 429,791 of record JAOBAS010000070.1, read on the forward strand.
ATTTCTTCAAACAGTAATGCTGCTGCTTGGTTCAAGTATCAACTTCACTTGAAAGCTTTTGAGTTCATTATTTCATCCCTGAGGAAGGAAGAGAAATGGTCCAAAGCATTAATTATAATAAATTAGTATTTTAAAACCATACTACATCTTTAATAAAATAATTCATGTATAGCATATTTTCTTTTTATTGTTTTACACTGGAGCAAGTTATCATTTACAGGGCAGACATTTTGAGAGCACTCATTAAAAAAGAGCAAACACAGTGTGCAAAGGTTATTTTGCCTAGAATCAATGACAGTATCGTCAGTGATAAGAGAACTGCCAGCCCAAGGGGTAGGCTCTGCGATGACAGTCAGACATCCAAACAGCAGGAGTCTGCAGTCAGAAAACTGCTAAACACATATGTGATTTATAATCATAAAACTTTTATCCCGTGAGACCATTCAGGAGGAAACCATCAGTGACAAGAAAACTTTCTAAAAAGACTGTTAGAGGGGAAAAATATTTATAAATAAAACGTGAATTAAACAGGAAAAAAACACATGAAGAAACTGGAATGTTATTAATTCCAGTTATTAGAGAGAAATAAGCATATGTATGTACATGTAAGGACATATAGTATACATATAAAATATATTTAAAGCATCAAGGAAACAAGTGATGTTTACATTACATTTGGATATGGTGTAGATGTATGGCACAGATAACCTGTATAAGTGAAAATATTACTTGCACCTTTTCTAAAATAGCAGTTTCTATAACGTTTTGGCTTGAAGAAATTAGTCTATTAGCTATTTTGGGACAAGTACATGGAATTTAAATTTGAAAGAACTACTGGCAATTACATTCATTTCAGCTATTGGAACTAAAAGGAAATACTGCCATGACAGGCAGATATAATTTTATTATTTTACTTGAATTAAAGAAAAGGAATAATTATGGAAAACAATAGAATTATTGTGCTGAATGTGTTTTAAAACTATTTAACGTGAAACGGAGTGGCAAGCAAAGCCTAAACCAGCTGCGTTACAAATTTCAAGACATGAACATTAGATGAATTGCACTGAAAATGAGTGGGGGCACCGAGTGTTAGAAGCATTAATATGCAGCCAAAATAGGAAGTTTCGACAGTGAGTCTGCACATCCCTCCAGCCTGGCAAACTAATAGATGTACCTTGCTTTTTTTCTGCGAATTCCTAATTTGGCTGACATGATCCTGCATGGATGATGGAATGTCTATGGAATACTACATGCAATATACCAAATACTCAACTAGGCTCAGCAGCTGCAAGCTAGACTAGGTTTTAAAAGAATCTAACTCCCAATAGCATTTCATAAAAAATCACCACGTTTTCAGGGAAACTCATCATGCTGAATGTAATAAACTCCATTTTTCTGTATAAATCCTGTTCTAAGGCACTTACAAAATTTAATAGCAAATGATAACCTTTCAACAGAGTCCCATAGAACACCTAAAGATTTCCTATACGATAGTGCCATCTGGGAAAGTGAACACTGATATGTTTAAAGTGGGAGATTAGTCCTTTTCTGTTTATCTAATAAAAGTTACCATCACTTCTTCTTTCACCACCTTTCCTTAGAAATCAATACAGCTGTAAACCCACTCTGCATTTTTAACAGGTACAATTTGTTTTCTGTGTAACTTTTTTCATGTTCTGCATCAGGAAAATTTCTGCCTGAAATGAATGCATGGATTGCCTGTGAAAGAGGTGCTAGAGAAAGATATCGTGGTCTGTATTATGTCTTTGACAGAAGTGGATCAAAACCTGTTTCCTGTTGAGATGAGGTTTTAATTTCCTTATCTAAATCTGAATTTAGACATTTTGCCAGTAGATAAGTGGATCACGATTATTCACAACTCTGCATATACATAGAGTTTTTCTTTTATTCTTCCCTCTGCTTTTTTTTCCTGCTGAAGCTACTGCTTAAGGACCTCAGATAAGGTCCATCTTTTGCCAAGTGAAACTATGTCTGGAAGGGTCTGCTAAGACCTAGCATAAACATACATAACTGAATTGACTTCTCAAATGGCCATCGCAACAATAGAAGAGATGAGATAACCAAAATGGCAAGCAGATTAAAAAGAGCAGAAGTCACTACACCATCGGCCTTTTCTATCTTGTACTATTCTGTCTATTGCAGATTTCCTTCACTTCCAAGGTCACTCAAGCATGTAATAAATAGATTTTCAATGCGATAGAACTTCCTGCATTAGTTATGTTTTGACATGTTTTTCTGCAGTGGTGCAATCAGGGTTTTTCTACCTCTTTCCTAAGTGGGCTACGGTGATAAAGTAAAAGCAGATTATTCAAGCAACTACAAAAGTATCTTCTGGGTTTGCTCATCCAGTGTTTTTTGTATGTTTTCACATATCATCTACTATTTCCAAAAGTACCCATTTTATGCTTCTAAACTGCCAGAACATATGCCATCATTGATACTATAACACAAAAACATGGTTGCTTTCATCAGTATAAGAGGCAGTTCAAAAGCAGTAAAAAATATCACTGATTCTAATGAGATTTTGCTCTACTTCTGTTTCTCAAGAGGTATCATAACTGTAAGGCTCAGACATAACTCAAGAAGTCTCATAACTGTGGTATCTCAAGCCTAGACTCACAACAGACCTAAGAAAGAGCAGTACTACTCCAGCTGTAACCTAAAGCACAAGTGATTAAAGGATGTGTTCAACATGTGAAGATCAAGTACTAAAACCTTCCTCAGTCTTTTGGATTTCAAGCCTTCATCTTTAATCTCCTAGGAGAGTAGCAGAATTAAATTATATGCTGTTCTGACGTTGGGAATGATATTTCCAATTCTCTGTCTAAATCATTTTCCCTGGGCAAAATAAGAATAAAAAAATCTCAGGTCATTTAGGCGAAAGAAGATGGTATAAAGCAACTAAGGCATTCCCTCAGGAAAGAGACCTCAGTTCCATTAAGTGCTTGAGGGATTATTTTATATTAACAGTTAGTGAACAAAACACATGAATGGCTCTTGTGAACAAGGCTCAGAACTTAGTTTTGCCCTATTCCAGGAAATTGTTCCATCAACCAGTTATTTTCTTTGAGCTAACGACAGTGAGTGATCGCTCATGTGGACAGTCTGCATTTGAGGGCAAATCAAACTTGCAGTCATAATGTCTATGGATCTTTTTATTTACCAGGGATGAGAGTGCTATTAGAGACAGTTCTAGTAAATGACAAAGTGGACAGTGTTGTAAAAAAGTAGATTATCAAAAGCAGGAAAGTGATATAACTTCAGTAAAAGGAGTGCTTAAACACTCTCTTAGCTAGTAATGGGTGAAGCGAGTAGTGACAGAGTGGTCTTTAAGAGGCCAGAAAATTGATTACAGCTCAGGAATTTCTAGCAAATCAGCTAATCTAGGAGGGTGAGAAAGAGACCTAGTCCCTTATTGGCACAAGTTATCATTGGGTTTGATCTGGACTCAATATAAATCTAAACTGAAGGGAGAATCAGGGTTCTTGATGGATATATGGAAAAAAAATATATTTTTTTTTAAACTTTGGAAGAAAATCACAGTCACAAATCACCAAACATAGCTGCCCGAGATAATTTTTTTCCTCCTATAGATGCTATTTTATCAAAGACACTCCAAAGTCCTGATGTAATAATTTAATTAGGGAAACATATATAACTTAAACTGATACAAATATCTTTGGCCTACATAAGGCAAATAGTGTCAGGAAGAGGGATTTGCTGAAACAGCTGAAAGAGCAAAAGCTTTCCAGCACGCATAAAGCCTGTATGCCAGTATTATATATACTAACTATTCCAATAAACAGAAACAAACAACCCCCCCTGAAAAACAAGAACCAAAATGCTATTATTATAGCCAGTAAAAATAAGTAGACTAGACTAAATCTTATATTTAGCTGTTTTAACAATTCATGTTGTCATTCTTTTGAATATATTTAATGTAGTGTTTTAATTAGCATGTTAAAAGTTACAATATCGAACAAGTTATCTTTAACAAATGTACCTTCCATCATAATTTTGATAATGAAAACTATAATAATTTAAGATAATATTTATAATATTTTATCTTGACTACAGTGAGATAAAGCTCCATTTATGCATTAAATTGGGGATGCGGTTTAATAGCTGTTTAATGCTTAGATTCCCAACACAGCAGAGATGTTCAACTCAATGTGAAGTTATTAATGAAATCAGTAGTAGATGATGCTTTCCAACTTCAGAATCCACTTCTTGAATTCAGACTCAAATTCAGCAGAGTGATTTATCAAACTTTGTGCAGAATATATGAAAAGTTTTTAGAAATAGTGTTAATACTGTGCTCTGTCTTTTAGTACTTATCTGTGGCATAGCAAAGAGAACTTCAAGGGAGATGGATATGTCTACTCTTTTAGTTTTACAGTGAAACGATACAACTGCTCTGCTGTAGGATGGTCTAGGTCAACTTCTGTGGAAAACAAACTGTCAAAGACAAACGTGGTTTATTTATGTTATAGCAAATTCAGGGCAATATTATATGTATTTACCTGTAAATGCAGTCATAAATAATATAATCACCCTGTAATATAACACTCGTATGTAATGTGGCGTGCAATGTGTAAAATTATGTGTAATATAAAATAACTGTCATTATTTTATAACTTGTATATAGCAGCATCATTCAATTATAGCAGCATCAGGACAAAGAGGCATAGGCAAAGTAAGCTATTATTAAGGCATAATAACCCTTGGGGTGTGTCTACCAAAATCCCAAGAAGGGAGGGTACAGTTGTGGCGTGGTAACTAGCGCTTAAGCTCAGCTTTCCCTTCAGTACATCTCAACTTTATCACTTCCTAGAGGCCAATAGGGACACTGAGCTTGAATCTGCCGGCATCCGTCCTCCCCTCAGTCCTTTTGCGGGCTCTGTCCTCCTCTCTCTGCCCTGCCTGTGGAAGAAGCAAGGTACCTCACGGAACCTCTGCCTCCTCTTTCTTAACAACACCCCATTTTGCCTGAGCTGCTGACGTGCCATGAACTAGCTCTGAGTGGCATTATATAGCATTTCATACTGACTTAGAACTCTTTGAATGGAATTCCCACTGTATTTTTGAATCCTCTCTGATTACTGGGAATTAAAGCTTTATGCCAGCATTCTATTACTTCTTGAGGAAAAGTTTTTAACTGAAGAAATCAAAATGTAATCAAACTCTGATTAAGAATAAAAGAAACTTCCATTTGTCAGCTGAATAGTTCTTTTTAGCTGAAGCAACATAGAGGACTGGAAGAACCAGGTAGCTTAATCCCATGCTTTTGGAGGCTTCCATTCAGAATAAACAACTCATAGATCTGTCAGGTTCCATTTTAAAAGTAAACCTCCTGTTCCTATCCTTCTTATAAGCAGGTATGAGACTAAGCCTCAGAGTGGAAACTTTCACTTCCCTGAAAGTCAGCATGCCAAAAGATACCGAATAGTTTCCAAACTCCTAGGCAAGGTATTTTTAGAACACAGTCTAATAACTGTAGATAGGTAATTTCCTCCCTCCCCAGGGAAGACTCAGAACTGCTCAGTGAGACAAATTAAATGAAAAGGTTTCAAAACACTGAAAATTCACTTCATCTTCTTGAACTAAAGCTTCCTTCTTCTGCAACAAATACAGAATTTGCATTTTTATGTTTGGGTTTGTTTTTTGTTTGTTGGGGTTTTTTTACCAGGTGTTTCATAGTTTGTAAGTCGCATCTACCTCCACATCTTTTACGTCTTTAATGTTTCCAAGAAAACTTCATACATCCTTTTTCTGAATGCCTAATTTAATGACATTTCATTTCAGATTACTGTATTTTGACCTACTTCTACTATTTTAGCCCTAAAGTCATCACATTCTTTTCTACATTAAAACAGAGTTGCACTTAGCATTGATCACACTTTGCCTTTATATTTCATTCAGCCATTCCTACTTTTTATGTTTAATTAGTGAAAATATCAAATGAAATTTGCTCCTAAACTGTCTTTGAAGAATCACTGTAATAACTTCTTTCCATTTGGATTGCTTCCTAGACAGAATTCAGCAATGGATATGATGGGGTATTGCCATTCTGAGTTTATCATGTTTCTAAGTTTTACCGAGCAATGATACTTTCCATTTCCACCTCTCATTCCTATTCTGCCTATGCTACCGTATTGTCAGTAACATTTTCCTGTCCCTTTAGCCTTTATTAACTTCATGCATAGAAGCTGTGCTGCTTTGCCCACTGAATTTATATTACTAAAACTATTCATATGGTTCCTACTTGCTTTATTTTCCTCTTCAAAAAATGACTCAGTTTGACTTTTGAGAATTTTCACTATCTCCTCATAATTTGTGATGTCTGCTCAATTTTCCTTTTAGTTGTTACAGGTTTCTGACTACTCTTAGTATTCTTCTTTAGAATATTACATATTCAAGTAGCTGTAATGTTCAAGTTTTATTTTTTTAAGACACAATCAGTTCAAATTTCAGTTTAAAATAAAAACTCAAACCCTTCTTTATATTTATTTAAGATTTTCACTACAGCTGACCTCACTTATTAGTTCATCTAATTTACTAGTTTTCCATTTTTAAATACAGAACTTCAGCTACAAACCTCACATCTGCAGAAATTTGTGAAATAAGTTTCTTCATGCTTGTGAAGTACTCTGTTGCTATAGTGATGACTGTGATAGAAAAAGCTATGAGAATAGCAGTAACTCTGTCTTGAGGACATGGTTTCAATAAAGTCTAATAAATGAAATATACAGCTGTAGAGTGAAAATAAAAAGATAAGACAAAATATTGAATACTTTTTTTTTTTTTTTCCCATGAGGATCATCCATTTTACACACTTCATGAGATAGTCCTGGGGGTAGAGGAGGTGGTGGGGAGGAAAGCATGCAATTGCACAATTTATATATAGTTGCAAATTCACAAGGAGGTGTGGAGTTGAAAAGCCACCTTAATTCTAAAATTTCCTAGATTATGAGGCTTGGGGATATTTTTCTTTAACAAAGTATCACTGCTGTTCTGGCCCTTCCCTGGATATGCAAGAGACGTAGCCTCAGTTCTGTGATAATTGAAATACTGTTTCCTATCATTTTCTATCTGGAAGATTAGTGCCTTTTCTGCTGCACCATTTTTTTTTTTTTCCCCTTTTGTCTCCAGCCATAAAAAACCTACCTCTACTGTACACAATCTGGGAAGGCCTGGCTGATTTACAATACACTCTTTACCAGCCTCAACTATTTTGGGGTTAATCTATCTCTGCTAGCACACATACAACATTGCTTATATCACTGTCAGATGTAGCCCAGAGATAGCTATCTTGGATTGTTTATGATGATTTAAAACCAATAGAGTTTCAAAAAAGAAACAGACAAAGTTTGTTGGAACAAAGCATAAGGAGAAATCCAAGGCAAAATGTCTCTCAGGTAAAATGTCACTGTTTTCTGAAGGTATTATTGAATGTGATCCTAACTATATTCTTGGTTTAGGTAATGTATGTATCTGAATACATATAAGAATATGTTTAGATATACCTACTAAATTTTTGGTGACTTTTTTCTGCACACAGTTAATGGACAGAGTACAGCATGTTTAATACCATTTTGATATACAATAAATTTACTAAAATAAGATCTGTTTTCAGTTCTTGATGAAATGAAATGAGGTCACTGAGCTGCAGCAATCATAATATGGAACAATCTCTGCCATCCAGGCTGCTGAGTCATTCTTGCCAATCACGCATACTTAGTTTATGCACATATGTGTATATATATACATGTATCTATCTTGTTTAGCTTATTTATAATTATATACATTTTTGAGAATACAAAGCAAAATGATTTTTGCATACCAGTATTCCATGCTTGATCCAGATGCAATTTTCTCCAAACATTGTAGAAAGTAAAGAATTAGTATATTAGGGCAATGCAAGAAATTATATGCACCTGGAAAATTAAGTTACATTTTGTCATTTTGTGATATAAAGTAACCAGTGTGGATCCAGAATCTGACAGAATAGTATAATAAAAATTAAATAAGCTGCATTGTCATCTAACCAGGTTAATTTTTTTTAGATGAAACCTCTTTTCTGATATTTCAAGAACCTGTCAGTAAAGAAATGCAATTCTTCAACTACATAATTGTCAAGAATGTAGTATTGTTGCACATTAGAAAACGTATCAAATGCAAAAAGATCACTTCATCTGCCTCCCTCCTGAAAAAGGTGGATTCCAGAAGAAATCTATAGACTCAGGTGCTGTAGATGTCATTGGTGACAGTTCTGAGGTTGCCTTTAGGAAAAGGTACATGACTGAGAGAAATGTTGTCTGATTTCACCCAAGTCTACAGAATGAGATTTGCACATGAAAGGTTTTTTGAGTAGGTTACCAATGATGGCTATGACTTCTCAAGATAGACCTGCTGCTGGACAGACTATGTGACATACACAAAAATGCTAAAACAAAGAGTAACTGGCATACTTGTTTTTGTTTCAAACATTTTAAGAAAATTCAATAAAATCCATGAAGGTGGGACCTGCTACTTAAAATTTCTCATGTCTAGAGATGTTCAGTGTACCCATATGATTTCTTGGATTAGTTTACTGCCTGTTGTTAAATCTGGCGTTATACTATTAAACATTTAACCGTTGGAATCCCTTTTCTTTTTTGTTTTTTTTTTTTCTGTAATAACTACATCAGAAAACCAGCTCAAGGCTCCTGAGAAGTATGACAAAGAATTATCATTGCTATTCTGGAGATGAAGAAGCAGCCTTCTCTTGCCACGAGAAGGGGAAGGTCAAAGACAGGAGAAAATACTTTGGAGACTTAATTTGCTCTGTGGCCATTAGAGGGAAGTTATGGGAGTTGGGCAGTGACTGCTGCTGTTGGGAAGGATCACACCTCTCTTCCCTTCCTCCATCAGGAGACGTCAGCTTATGTACCCCAAGCTTACACGGCTCGTAGGCGACAGAGAGAAATCCTTTCTTGCTGTCTGTTAGGAACAAGCAGGCGACAGTTTTGCTGCCCCAGCAGTCTGTTCCCAAGGCAACTGTCTCATTCACCTGAGCTCAGAGCTGGCCTTGATACTTCCTAAAGGCAAAGCTTTCTTATATGTTCCTGTCTTCATTTTTATCATTCTCATTTCAGACTAATGGTGCACACAATTTCTCTCAATTTTTTCTTCAAACTCATTTAAACTAAAAAACCTATCACTCCTGACAAACAGAAATTTCCTGTGCCCGTACTCCTTGTTCATAAAGTTCAGGATATCTCAGGTCTGGAAAATAACATCATCACCGTGTTTACACTTGCATTTATGAATACATGAATACCTAATCTTTTAGCAAGAATGCCCTAATTCCTATTATTTCCTTCATCCTTCTTGTCATGTCACTTTGTGAATTTGTAATTGGAATCAACCAAGAACTTTTTCAAGACTTTTTTTATAAAACTAATCAAACCCAAAAACTCCGTGGAAACATATGTCAGAAACTTCTCATGAACTCTAAGGGTTAGGATGCTATTCCAAAATCCTTGTGGCAAAGAGTCTTCTCATCTGCCAGTGCTCACTGGAAGACAGTTATTTCTCTCCTGAAACTGCAAGCCACCTCTCAAGTTGATATACATTGGTGTTAGTGTTTTCTTTGGGAAACAAAACAAAACAAAGCCCCAAAACCACCAAAAAAACCCCACAGCTTTTCAAAACTTTGGAATAGCACAGTTTGCACCATTGTCATTGTCCCAGTATGTTCATTTTTTATTTGCTAGGCTGTTGCGCAAAGACAAACTTATTTGTAACCTGTTATCTCGATAGCCTCAAAAAAGAAGTTTACAAGTGGTAGAAGAGACATAGATACCATCACCAGCAAAGACAGGCCTCATTCCATCTAGTTGTTCACTAACCTGGAGATTAGAGAAAACACTGCATATAGAAGGCACACTTTCATCAGTCTCATCTTATTCAAGTAAACCAAGCAGGAACTTGCACCTGTATATCTCTTGTCCTCTAATAACCAGTATGTTAGATATTCTGAAGAGGGCATGTGTGTCCTTCAGATTCTGAAAAAAACTCAGTATTTTTGCAACAAAAAGGGAGAGTTTTTTGAAAACTCAGAATTGTCTGTTGGACAGAAAAACTTCATGTCTGTCTTATCTTCTTGTAACCAAGATCTCGTTTATTCTGTAGGGGACAGAGATGGAAGTAAATGGGCTATAACATTTCTATTAAAAATTTGGAGTGGCACACATGCTGCAGTTCATGCTGTATAGTCGCAAGTCAAGAGTCATCCTAACTTTTCATACAAGTGGACCCAGCCTTTCTACTAAACTTCACAAACCTGAGAAATTTAGTAGTGTTCATATTGTTAATGACTGTGGCAGTTAAGCTAATGGATCCATATAATTATCAGCTTATGGTAGCATAAGTTAGTGAGACATTTTAAAAGAATTATCCACTCAGTTTTCTGTTTTTAAGTTTCTTCTCAGAGTTGCAAATAATTATAGAATCATAAAATCACAGAATCATAAAATACCAGGGTGGAAGGGACCTCAGAGATCATCTGGTCCAACCTTCTTTGGCAAAAGCACGGTCTAGACAAGATGGCCCAGCACCCTGTCTAGCTGAATCTTAAAAGTGTCCAATGTTGGGGAATCCACCACTTCCCTGTGGAGATTATGCCAATGGCTGATTGTTCTCATTGTGCAAAATTTTCCTCTTGTGTCCAGTCGGAATCTCCACAGGAGTAACTTGTACCCATTACTTTTTTTACATTTTTTTTACATTACCTTTATATTTACCCATTGTCTTTTCCATGTGACTCCTTGTAAAAAGGGAGTCTTCATGTTCTTTGTGGCCACCCTTTAAACACTGGAACGTGGTGATAAAGTCTCCCCTAAGCCTTCTCTTCTCAAGGCTGAACAAACCCAGTTCTCTCAGCCTTTCCTCATATGGCAGATTTCCCAGTCCTTTGATCATCTTTGTGGCCCTTCTCTGGACCCTGTCTAGCCTGTCCACATCTTTTTTGTATAGCAGGCACCAAAACTGAACACAGTATTCCATGTGTGGCCTGACAAGTGCTGAGTAGAGTGAGATAATGACTTCTTTATCTCTGCTGGTGATGCCCTTGTTGATACAACCCAGCATCCTGTTGGCTTTCTTCACTCATATTGAGCTTGTTGTCTACCAGGACCCCTGCTCCCTTTCCACAGAGCTGCTCCCCAGCCGGGTAGGTCCCAGCCTGTGCTGCACTCCTGGATTATGTTCTCCCAGGTGCAAGACCTTACGCTTGTCCTTGTTGAACTTCATAAGGTTCTTGTTAGCCCACTCTTCCAGCCTATCCAGGTCTTCTTGCAGCGCGACTCTCCCTTCTGAAGTGTCCACTTCCCCACCCAGTTTGATGTCATCAGCAAACTTCAGGAGAGTACACTTGATCCCATCATCCAGATCACTTATGAAGATATTAAACAGCAGTGGGGCCAATATCGATCCCTGGGGGACACTACTTGTGACAGGTTGCCAGTTTGAAAAGGAGCTATTTACCACCTCCCTCTGGGTGCAGCCTGGCAGCCGGTTCCCCACTCACCGCACAGACCACTTGTGTAGACCATAACATATCAGTTTCCCTAGCAGGAGACTGTGGGAAACCGTATCAAAAGCCTTGGAGAAATCCAAGTAGACAATGTCTACCACTTGCCCGACATCAACTGAGCAGGTTACTTTGTCATAGAAGGCGATCAGGTTTGTCAAGCACAATTTGCCCTTGGTGAATCCATGCTGGCTTTTCCCAGTCACATGCTTCATTTGACTTGTGATAGCCCCCAGGAGGATTGTTCCATAACTTTCCCAGGGACTGAAGTAATACTGACAGGCCTATAATTTCCTGGATCCTCCTTTAAGACCTCCTTGTAGATGGGGGTGACATTAGCCGCCTTCTAGTCTTCTGGGATGTCCCCCAGTCTCCACAACTTCTCAAAGATTGTGGAGAGTGGCCTCACAACAACATCAGCTCTCTTAACTCTTAACACCCTTGGGTGGATAATGTCAGGGCTCATCAATTTGGAGGGGTCAAGCTTCTGTAATAGTTCACATACCAACTCTTCCTTGACTTCGGTGGGTCTGTGTTTGCGTCAACCTGGATTTTGGGGCCCAACAGTGCTGGTAAAGACAGAGTTGAAGGAAGTGTTGAGAACCTCTGCCTTTTCAGCGTTGTTCGTGACTAATTCATCTCTCCTGTTTAACAGCAGGCCTATATTTTCCTTCTGTTTCTGCTTGTTGTTTATGTACCTGAAGAACCCTTTCTTGTAGTTTTTGACATCTCTGGACAATTTCAATTCGGGCTGAGCTTCTGCTTTTCTAACTGCATCTCTGCACACCCTTGTAGTTCTCAACGGGTATCCATCCACTTTTCCATCTATGGCACACTTCTCTTCTGGTTTTGAGCAGACTCGGAAGCTCGTAGTTAAGCCAAAGGGGTCTCTTGTTCTGCATACTTCCCTTACCTTTAAAGGGGAAGAACTGTTTTTGTGCTTCTAGAGAATACACGTATACCCTACAAGCAGGGTGCACAGCCCTTCTCACGCTTCCTTCTGCACAAACTGCCGCGTAAACTGCTGCGCCCTCTCGATCCCTGTTGGCATGCCCTGTTCGCAGGTGGCCAAAGCCACGTCAGCCTCGAGAGAGAGAGTTGCCAGCTCCTGGTGGAGCTCTCTGCTCTTCTTTGGGTTTCCCTGGCCCTGGGAACCCCCCTGTACAACTCGATCTAGTGCTCAGCCACAGAACTTACCAGTGCTGCAGCTGCATGCCTTGCCAACTAATATGGATAAAGATCATAAAATATAGTGGAAAAACAGGCCACCCGATAAAGAGGAGGAGATAACTACAGAGAATGTCAGATATTTATTGCCACCTCCTCATCACGCCTGAATCATTCTGCATTGCAGAGTTGTGGGTTTGGGATTTTTGCTTTTAATTTCTACGTGACAAAGGTTGTCTTAGTAAGATGTTAGCCATGACATGCAAAATCTGTAGGTAGTTGGCAACAAGCAGTAAGAATTTGAGACATGGTTGAAAAATATGGTCTATTATTCCTCTGCTCAAGTAAAGCATTGTGAAAAGCTCTTTGAGTGCTGAATACACAGCTGGGAGGGAAAGGGATGTGAGCTGTGGTCAGTAGCAGCATAAAGTGTAAAATACATTGATGCTTAAATACGTATAGGGAGTGCAGGCTCAGCGGTGCCACTAGTACAGAGCTGACTGAAAGAATGGCAAACACACAATATAAAGTATAATACGGGTCTGAAATCTAGAAGGAAAGAATTGAAGACCCTGCCCACATTTCTATCAGTGCTTTAGAGTAAGGGCAATGGGAGAATTACTATGTTGCAACAACAGCAGTTGCAGGGATGTTATTTTCTGCTAATTCCTCTGCAGTGCAAATAATAAGGATGTCATGGAAACAATCTGTTATACCACCAAAATGATTTTCCAGACCTACAACAGCAAAATGGAAAAACAAGACAAAGTAAGAGGAGGCAAGGCTCAGTCTCTAGCAGCATGATCTTCAACCGTGCGCTCTCTGACTTCATCTATACGTGTTCACAGGCTGAATTGGGCTAATGTTTCCCTGCTAAACATCTAGTAGATGGAAAAGAAGTGTGTATACATCCACCCCCAAGATTTCAAAGAGCTTGTGGCAGATTTATAGCTTTCAGAATACTGTGTGGTTGATTGCTCATTCCAGAGGTGAAAAGTGTGAGGAGATTCACAAATATAGTTTTAGTTTTGAAGATAAAATTTGAATAAACTTGATTTTGGTGAAGCCTTGAGGCATCCTTCTGAACCATGCTGGGTACTTGACGGCTGCTCTGACAAGTGCTTTACAATCCTCCTGCTAGTTTAAGGTTGACTTCACGTCCACATTGCAGTTTTCCAAGATCATTTGTAATTGTTGCTACATAAAACGCACTCTGACTTTGATATTTCCTTAACAATAATCAAAAGGAAAAGCTAGTATAGCATTTAAAAGGTGGCATGCCATCCCTTTTACAGTCTCTGTCTTCTCACACTGAATTACAGTTCAGTAGTGGTCAGCAGCTCAGAAAATCATGTCCCTTTCCTAATACGTCTTACTAGAGAATTAATGACATTTACAAGTTGTACTAAATAGTGAGATACTGTAATTGCTGTCCAGCTCAGAAACTGTGTATAGTTCAAGATAACAAAAAAGGGTCAGGAAGTAGCAAACCCTCATGATAGAAGGCTGATATATCATTTTTATTGTCATAATTTTCACTGGCTTCTTATTCCAGGTCTCAATGACATTGATGTGAATCAGGCCAAGGAGCTTCCTATGAAGAATTGTCTCCTGTGGCCTTTTGACATGTGTCTTATAGCCACCCAAAGGTGAAATTGCTCTGGGTGAGAACTCTGCACTAGGCAACCTGTGTTCTCTCACAAGGGCTCACCCTCCAGTCCTCCTAAAAATGTGTAGAAACTGAAAACTGGTCATAAGTGGAAAGATGAAGCTGAGTAGGTAAGCTGCTGAGCCACAGTGAACCACAATTTACTGACTTACTGATTTAGGGAGCTCAGGGCAAGTTGTTTAAAGGTTCATCTGCAGCAATCTCTGTGGCAGCTGGAAGAAAGCCTGTAGGCTACAAAAAGAAAAATTTGTAGTGGGTAATAGCAAGTCAGTAAGTTTCTATGCGGCCTGAAACAGTCAGAAGTTGTGCAGAAGTGTAATAAGAACAATTAATAAAGAACCCATTTAATTTTAGGACCCAGAAAACTTTTATCTTATTATTCAGCAAACATTATTTAAAGTAAGGTAGAAGTGTTCAGCATAGTTAATCCCAGTACAAGACAGTACGCTAGGCAAACAAAGCATCTCCTATAAACAGAACAAAGAACATGGTCAAACTTAGAGCACAGGGAATGCTGAGTTATCATTTAAACAAACAAACAAACAAAAAGGCTTGCATAAGCATAGAAACACTATCAGGAAAAAAATGAGTTTTACAGAACTGGTGAATGGGAGAAAAAGGAAAAAAGGCAAAACTTTATTGCTATTTGCTCCAGCAAAAAAAGAACAAAAGTGCACAAGAAGCTGTTTCCGGGGAGGGTTGACAACTTCTTGAAGTTTGAAATGTGGAACAGCTTCTGTTTCAGATTCATATAGGCTCTGTAATGGGATCATCTTCCGCATACAAAGAACGATTAATCAGCCTCAAGTCCTGCATCCCACATTAAGAGTATATGTACAGGGGAAGAAAAGTAATATTATATAGTTTAATGTAGGCTGTGAGATTTGAGACTGAAATAGAGAAACTCCTACATTACACAGGGCACTTCTTACCAAAAAATCCTCCTTCAGACTTTGAAACAGTTGATAAAAGTATTTTGATAAATTCTATGACTCATGGCAGAAAGACACTACAGACATAAACATTTTTAGGTTTTTGTATGGTTTTAAATGTGGCATCAAAGACAGTAGAAGAAAAGATTAGAAGAGAGAACAGATACTTGTGTTACAGTGCTCACAACCATATGTAACATTTAAAATACTGAAGATATTCTAATATGCAAATTTGAGATGCCTGTGATTTATTTCTCCAACACCAGAAAAAATGTTGCCCAAAGCGATGAACTATCCTGGGAAAGTATAAAAACAGCAAGTACTACAGAATGCATATGCAAGCTGAAGCTAAAGCAAAAGAGGCAACAACACAAAGCTGGTTAAGCAGTGCCCAATGCATCATAAACCAGTGCTTGGGAAAACAGCACTCATATCAGATACAAAAATACTCAATAAATGGACATCAATGTCAGGGTTCTGAAAAAAAAGTATATTCACAGCTTGAGGATGGAACTGTTTCAAATAGTGAGCATGATTGTCACTGTGCCTCTAGCTGATCCTCTAGTTAAACAAATATGCTTTGCAGAAGGCAGCTGCCAGACAATTAGCACCTATATCTGCAACCAAGCTACAATTTGCAACGGATAGATGAGTGGCCTGCTTGATTTCAGTTCGTCTTCAAAGTGAGATATGAGTAATTCTAACAACACCGATTTATAAAAATATTAGTTAACATAAGACTAAAGTAGATTAAAAAAATGCAAAAAAAAAAAAAATCCATTCTACTAAGAAAATTACAGAAGCCTGGATGCTTGGAGTTTACAACAGCTGGCAGAAAGACGCACTGTGCTCTGCTGGATGCCAGATGTTTGCAGTCTACAGAGCTGACTGAAGGAGAAGATTCACATGGACGTGAGAGTAAGTGACAGTTACCACGACCTCTTATTGACAGTCTGAAACACGTGATGTATTTCAAGTAGATGGACACTACATAGCAAGTTGAAGTTACGAATAAACTACACTGACACTCATTTTAGGATGTGTATGGATACTAGAGATGGTCAGTTAAGTTTCCACATTCTGTGACTACCTGTGAGTCTTTTACATGGCAAACACATTTTACGGAAAAGGTCAGTGATCCAGGAATCAGTATACGAAAGAGCAGATACCTGTTTCAGCTTCAGCTGAAAATTCCTTAAATCGTGCTGCTTCGAAGAAACCGAGCTCTGTCTGACCCTGACCCTGACCCTGACCTGTGGGCTGACGCCCTTGCACGGCTTTGGCCCGTCCTGTTCCCCACAGCCATTCCGGGGCTGTGTCCGACCCTGGTTCCCTTCACCAGGCCCAATCCCCAACACCACCCGTGGGCCCGTCCCTGTCCCCAGGGAGGTGGGCTGCCCAGGTGCGAGAGACCGAAGGAGTTAGTGTCTCAAACATTGTGGTGGGGCAAGTTCTGCTCAAGGACTAACTCTGCCTAACACCGAACCCTGCGCGGCAAGGAACCGCGGGTGGGAAGAAGCTGTTGAGCCCAGGGCATCAGCAGCAGGAGGGGAGGGCATGCCGGAGGGCGCACAGCTCCCTGTTCCGATAACGCTGTTCTGATGTGCCGAGCAGGGCAGCTCACCCTGCACGGCCAGAGATCAAACAATGCTCGTGTCTGCAGGGAAGGGGAAGTTACTCCCCAAATGACCCCCAAGCCCACCCACCCATTTCCTACAGGCTCACAAACCCTTCATGACACCCAATTCCCACCGGAATAGGACCCCCGACC